>LPNX010711110.1:102343-230276 GCA_001517045.1 Pseudotsuga menziesii
AATCATGATTACATGAGAGTTTATCAACTCGAAAATGAACTCATGCCTCTCCAACCTTCCAATTTCGAGACTCTGAATGATTTCTTTACAAAGTTTAAGAATATTTTTTTTCTCTTGAAGCAATGCAAAGTGGAGAAGGAAGATGATCAGCTCATCTTAGCCATCCTCTCCAAACTCGGGGCTGATTATTCAGTTTTTGTTTCTACATTCCGTGCAGGGAAGCTCACAACTCCCAAATGGAAGATGGCTACACTCGATGCCTTCATTGAGTCCTTAACTTGTGAACATGACAAGCTTGCCCAGATGGGGATCATCCGATCTTCCCGTGACCAAGCCCTCCATGTCACGGGGCCCAAAGATGTGAAAGGTAAAGGTAAGCAGCAGAAAAATCAGAAAACTAAATTTGATACTCCAAAGCCTAGATTTGAAAATCAGCAGCATGATGAATCTTCCGGTTCAAGGAAGAACAAAGGAAAAGGGCACAATGGGAAAGAAAGAGTCAGGTGTTCTTACTGCAGGAAGGGTTTTCACCCTGAATATGTCTGCATGAAGAAAAATATTAATGAAGCAACCTCTCTCCTTGAGAGGAATCACATCAATCTTCCGGAGAGCATTCGGAGGAGAGATCAACAAAACCGGGAACCACAGCATGAGAAAGGTCATGCCCTCATGGCAAGCACTTTGAAGTCAAAATCACTGCTGATTGACAGTGGAGCTTTGAATCACATGATGGCTGAAAAATACTCTTTTTCATCCTTGGATACCAGCAAATCCATCCCCATCCACTTGGGAGATGACTCCACCATCATTTCCAAAGGACAAGGTACTGTAAATCTAGAAAATGGTTTTTTTTCTAATGTTTTGTATGTACCATCTCTAGCAGCAAATCTCCTTAGTGTATATCAAATAACACATACAAGAATGCCTAAGAGGGTCTCTTTCAGCCCAAATGATGTTGAGATAACAGAAATTTCATCCGGGAAACTCATTGCAAAAGGCCATGCAAATCATCATGCAAAAGCCTATGAGTTTTCTCACTTTGTTGTGGATGAAAAGCCCACCGCTTTGCTAAATCATGGAAATGAGGTTAGTAAGCTGTGGCATGAAAGGTTTGGCCATCTTAATTTCAAAAAATTTCAGCAATTAAAAAAACATTCCATGGTTGAAGGCCTTCCGGTCATCAAGGCAACTACAGGAGTCTGCAAGGGCTGTGTGATTGGAAAGCACCCTGAGCACAAGTTCGATCGGGGGAAGGCAAACCGAGCTACAAGCATATTGGGGCTGATACATTCTGATATCAGTGGTCCAATTCCTATCACATACATGAATGGATCAAGGTACCTCCTTACCTTTATTGATGATTTTTCCAGGTATACATGGGTTTTCTTCCTCAAAAAGAAATCAGAGGTATGTGAAAAATTTTCTGAATTAAAGGCTTTGATCGAAAATGCCTCTGGGCTTAATATCAAGATATTGAGATCTGATAATGGAGGGGAGTATGTCAGTAATGATTTGCTTTCCATATGCTCCCAAAGTGGTATTCAGGTCCAACATTCAATTCCCTACACTCCCCAGCAGAACGGTGTAGCGGAAAGGAAGAACCGGTCTCTCAAAGAGATGACCACCTGCATGTTGGATTCAAAGAAGCTTGCTGCAAATTTATGGGCTGAAGCCATGCATGCTGCAGCATAAATTTAGAACAGGGTGCCACATTCATCAGTGAAAGGTAAGACTCCTTTCGAAGCATACTTTGGACACAAGCCAGATGTGTCTAACCTACGGGTGTTTGGGTCCACTGCATGGGCCCGAATTCCGCTTGATAAAAGAAGGGCTTTGCAACCGCAGAGCATAGAATGTCTGTTTATTGGATATCATGATGAATATAAAGGATTCAATCTGCTGGATATCAATACCAAACATATCATCATCGAGAGAAGTGTCAAGTTCGATGAGCCTCTTCAGGAGGTGGAACTAGTGGAGGAGAAAACTGCTGAAATTACTTCCTATTCCACTGAATATTTGGATGATGAAATTGGGGATGATGACCCTGATTTGGATCCTATGATTTATGATAACAGTGTGCCACAAACATCAGATACTGAATCAGAACCTGAAGTGCAAAATCATCTTCCTACATGGGCCCGACAGACACTCTCTTCCGCAGGAGACAACATTGGAAATCCGGATGATCCAAGGAGAACCAGGTTTGATTTCCAAAGAGCAGGTATTTCACTTTCTTGTTCTGATATTTTGCTGTTCAAAACTTTCTATTTGATGATTAGTTCAGATCCAAAATCTTACTACCATGCTCGGAAGGATCCGAGATGGCAAGTTGCCATGGATGAAGAGATGAATTCTCTTCAGAAAAACACTACTTGGGAGCTAGTTTCTCTTCCTCCGGGAAGGAAATTGGTTCAATGCAAGTGGGTGTTTTGGAAAAAGGTTGCTGCTGATGGAAGCACCTGAAAATATAAGGCAAGGCTGGTAGCAAAAGGTTTCTCTCAGGTCCAAGGAGTGGACTACCATGAGACCTTTGCACCGGTTGCAAAAATGGACTCCATCCGCCTTGTTTTGGCTATTTCCGCATCCAAGCACTGGGAGGTGCATCACATGGATGCTAAGTCAGCCTTTCTGCATGGAGATATTCATGAGGAGATATACATGAATTAGCCTGAAGGTTACATCACTGATCCATCTTTGTTTTTCAAGCTAAAGAAGCCATTATATGGTTTAAAACAGGCCCCAAGAGAGTGGTATTCCAAGATGGATGCCTTCCTTCTCTCGCAAAACTTTCAGCGATGTAGATCAGATCCAAATGTGTATTTACAGAAGCATGATGATCATATTATTATTATTTTTTTATATGTTGATGACTTACTGATCACAGGTAGCACAATTGCCTCCATTTCAGCCATCAAAACTGCTCTCCACAATGCCTTTGAAATGAGTGATTTGGGGCTTCTAAAACAATTTCTGGGGCTCGAAATCGAGCAAAATTCTGATGGGATTATGGTCACTCAGTAAAAATACATTTCAGACCTTTTAGTCAAGTTTAACATGGCTGAATGTAGGCCTGCACCATTCCCTTTCCTTTCAGGGATCAGCCTTGAAGAAGGAAAAAGCACACCTCCCATGGACTGCACTATCTATCGACAGCTAATTGGTAGCTTGTTGTACTTGACACATTCTAGGCCTGATATTTGTTATGCTGTGAATGATGTATCAAGATACATGTAGCAGCCTCATGATCTTCATTGGAAGGAAGCCAAGCAGATCCTCCAGTACATTCAGGGAACCAGGACCTACGGCATTCACTATGTTGCAAATTCCGAGCTAGAGCTGGTTGGATACACAGATTCCGATTGGGCGGGTGATTCTATTGATCGGAAGTCAACTTCTGGATATGTATTTATGTTTGGTGGTGGCCCTATTTTCTGGTCAAGCAAAAAGCAGGCTGCCATAGCACTATCTTCAGCAGAGGCCGAGTATCGAGGAGCGGTGAATGCTTGCATCCAAGCAGTTTGGTTGCAAGGCATTCTTTCAGAGTTTGATCTTGGTAGTACTATGTCCATTGTCCTATTTTGTGACAACCAGAGTGCTATTAAGATATCCACAGATCCAGTTACCAGGCAGAGGACCAAACATATAGAGATATACATGCACTACATCAGGGAGCTAGTGCATGCCAGGACCATCATTCTGCAATACTGCCCGACTGATGAGCAGATTGCAGACATCTTCACCAAGATCTTTTCAGAAAAAAAGTTCACTTACCTTCGTTCACTGTTGGGGGTGAGTTCATCAAGGTGATCCAGACTACTTTCAGTGTTCAGCTTGAGGGGGGGTTTTGTTCCCACTGGGTTTTCCCTCTTTTCCTCACTTAGTTTGTTTTGAGCATTGTTTCAGTTGCTTTATTGTACAGGGTGACCTATGGCCTTAGTTTCCAGGGCCCTAGCATTTTATGCATCTATGTTTTCTAACTCTTCCTGAGTATAGCTTAAGGGGGGGTGTTGGAGACATCTACCATCATACACACTCTTTCAGTCAAATTGGCCTAGTTAAACCACTATCCTAAGTTTAATTGACATCAAGGAGCATTAATTACCATCATCCTAGTCACTCCCACGCCTACCTACAGTCAAGGAGGCTAACTTAGCCTTTCCTACAGTCAAGGAGGCTAACTGGAGCACTCCAGGGGTGATTTGGGTGACATTCATGCACCTAATTGCTAACTGGGGGTTACTTTCAGTTCAACCAATTAGTTATAGTCAGTTAAGGCACCTCCATGCATTAAATATGTTATTTAATCATTATTTATTGATTATTTTATTATTATTTAATGAACTGGAGTGAACTAGGCGCCTTCACCAACTTCTGATGGTCAGTTCAGCTTCAGTTAACCTCATCAAGGTTTATTGGAGTCATGCAGTACTAGCACTTGATGGTTGGTTGCTATGACATGTATTTGATCTCCTTCAGTTGAGATTAAGTCATTTATTGCACTCCAACTTCAGTTAGGATTGGTGAGTCAATTAAGGTTTTTTTGTCAAGTGGTTAACTGAGTGGTATTGCATGGCAAAGAGTCAGTTAAGCTAGACTCATGCATGGGAATTCGAATTGTCCCTTAGTTATTTGAATTCTTCATTTGAGTTAAGCCATGGCTCATGCATGTAATTGTAATCTTTTATTGTTTATATAATATACAGAGAGGAAACTTATTTGGTTCCTGAAAATTTCCAATTCATGAGTAATTGTTAATAATTCTTTGATGAGATTGAATCTTAGTTCCTAGATCAATGTGAAGAATTAATACATCTTCCCTCTTCATTCTGTACAGATGGTTATATGCTTGATATATACTGGTCAATAGAGTATTTCATGTCATAATCTATTCTTTCTGGGGAGAATCATGAACCTTGCTTTGTACACTTGTTCCATCATATCGTATACATCATTTCCCATGATTAATTGTTATTCTTTGATCATAGCTTCTTTCATAGCATTCTTTTCTTCATCTTGAGTTATCTCTTGTACCCATGGTGGTATTCATCCTTCAAGGTGGATCTACCACTCTCTGAAACTCTTTCTTCTGTCATGGTGTCTCTGACCCTGGGAGCCTTAGATTCATGTTTATTGGAGTGGAACAAGTCTCGTCCTTCTTTTCTTGTAGGAGGTTGTTCATGACCTTTCCTGCAATTCAAATGCACCAGTTGCATGGTTGGAACTATTTCATAAAACATATGCACAACGAAAAAATGCTTATGCATCATGCAATTGTTTAGTCAATACAATATTCATCCATATCTCACATAAACTTTCTAGATGCCTTCCATTTCCACCATGACATTATTGAGATTGTACACTAATGCAATATGTCAGCAAAAAGGTTTGATAAGTAACAATGGAGAGTTGTATAGCACCATGAGCTACTTACCCATCACATGCATATTAGTAGTATATAGTCATTAATGCAAACAATCTATCATGCATAACACATCACTGAATATAATCAAATGTATAACAAAACAATATTATGAAATGACAATTGAATACTTATCTTTATTTGTTTCATGGGTATATTACTTCTTGAGTCTTCAGCTTCATCGTCTTCTTCAACATTGTTTCTTATCCAAATGCTGAGGTGGATAAGAAGTTCTTTAAGAGTTGAGATCTTCATATTTCTCATTGATTGAGGAATCTTCTTTGGAATATGAGAGCTTGATCTTCAGAGACGAGCTTCTTCTTCTTCCCAAAGTCTGCTGAAAGTAATCACTTCCTTCTGGAACACATTTCTTAAATGAATGAATTCTATGATCCTGGGAGGCCATTCAAGGTGGCCATCACCACTTCTGCATTCTTCACTTCTTCTATCCCCGCTTGAAGTTGATCTTTGATTTGAGATATCCTTATGACTGCATGGTCTCTGCATTCTGGATCTTCACATTCTTCAGCTGGTTTCTTAAGGTCATATTCTGATCTATGTTCTTCCCTTTAAATAGCTTGGTCAAGAAATCAAACCTCATAAATGTCTTTAGGGAAGACACTTGTAGTACAAGTTGATTTGTAACTGAATCATCAATGATCTTCTGGGATTTGACCAAGTTCTTCTTGAGAAAGGATTCTAGCCTCATCTCCCTCTGAAACTGGAACCTCTATGCTCATGTAGGTGTCCAATCCATTTTCTTCAGAGAGATCATATACTTCTAGTCTTGTAATTTGTCAACTTCACCAAGCTTATCATCAAGCTGATGTCATAGATCACTTTGAAAAGAGAACCTCAAATGAACATAGCAAAGGATTAGATCTTACCGATTTGAGGTGTCCGTCCTGGTTCCGGAGCTGACTGATCTAGGGTTTGTCACAGAAACCATAATTTAAAAAACTTGAAATATTTTAGATCTGATTGGCTAGACAGATAGATCTCTTCAAATGGAGCTGTCCAATGTACTCCATTTCTGAAAATAGTTGAGGGAAGCTCCCAGAACAGGAAGCCCTATTTTTCCAATTTCTTCTGCAAAAATTCCTGTTACTGTTTCTGTGATATCTCTGACATTTATGCTCCTCTATGTCTTAAATTTTGTACTGAGGTAACCTCACATGTACCTGATCCACCACCGTAGATTTCATCAGAATTGGTTTCACCATTTGGGATTTATGATCCTTTTCCCAAGGTGACCTGTTACAGGACTGTTCAGAACAGTGAAGTTGTACGGCATGCCACGTGTCACTGGTTCATCTTCTGAGTCTGAAATTCAGACCACCAAAATTAAAGTCCATGCCCTTTCTAGAAAATTTTTAGGAATTCCATTTGTACCTCTGTATCTCAATATATTGCAATTCTCCCTAGGTGTCCTGTTTAGGGATGAATTCTGGAAGAGGCTAGAACCCTAACTTGGAGAGAACATATCTCCTGGAATACAGCGAATCTGAAGATTAATTTTGGACACATTGTTCATCAGGTTATTATATTCAGCCCCTAAAATTTTTAGCTCCTGATCCATATCCAATATCGGAATATAGCGAATGTGCCAAAACATAGCAGTTTTAGTATTTAGGGTTTTTTCTAGCTCGGGGTCAAACTAGGGCTTGACTTTCCCGAAGGTTCACCCAACCAAAATTCTTGATCCAGGTCTCTAAAATTCGGTTTTGATGAGGAGAAAAATCCTATGCTGGTCTAACTCAAAAATTCCTCTTCTATAGAAAGCCCTAATTTCCACATCGAAAATTGAAAATGCTCGGAATCGAATTCCGCTTCGACAGAACGATGCACCCTTCAAAGGAGAGTCAGCCTAGCATTCTTTTGCTGATTGATTGTGGAGAGAGAACCAAAAAATAAGAATCCTTAGATTCTGTAACTTGTGAAATCTTCCCTATTCAGGTTAGCTCTGATACCATGTTAAATTTTCATATGCTTAGCTAAGACATCAGTATATCATTTCATTTTTCATAATAAAATCATATAAAACAGGATCACTGAAAGAAACAGTATCACAAGAACAACACAGATTTATTCTAGGAAAACCCTAAAGGGAAAAAGGTAAAACCAACAAGGAGATCAAAAACCTGATTCTCCTCCTTCTCCAGCAACTTCTCTCCTCCATAAGTGCATTATTCCAAGTGAGTGTGTGTGTCACAAATGAGGAGCACTACACCTCTATTTATATTTATCCATTTACTTAAAGTTTACTCAATTAATATGTCGGCTTAAGTTAACTCATGTAGGCTCGAGTTACACATGTAGGCTCAAGTAACGACACTGGGGTGCTGATGACCCACCTTTACAATTAGAGGGGACTATCTCATGACTCTTATTAGTTCTTCCGATTAGGAGCATCGGGGTACAATGTAATACAAGTGGTTCTCCCGGTTGGACCATCGGGGACCACAAAAGATACATAAAGAATATTCTTTGAAGTTACAATATTTCAACACATGAACTAGGCAAATAAGACAAAAATAATTAAATTAATGTCTAAGGTAGCTAACTATGGGTTGATTATTCTAACATGTGTATGGAGGGAGGGAAATTCAAGAAGGAATGCTTCCCATCACACATCCAACTTTATGATTGGTGGTTGAAACCATAGGCCACATGACATGAAAAGAATGGAAGCCTATAGTTGTTCAAAGGGTTGTTTGGTGACTTTAGTGAAAGGAGAGGAAAAGGATGCTAAGAGAGATAATATTAGAGATTATCATATTCATTCAAAGAGAAGAAGCAATTCCTTTTGTTGGTCCTCCAGTTCCCTTACTCTTGTCAGTGAGTTTGGACTATTCAGCTTCAATTTTCTCTATTAGAAGTTTGGCATGCACATCAATATCTACCAAGTTCCAACTAGACCTGAGTCTCTCTATTCCCTTGTAGCTGATTTGTCATGTTCCTTTTGAGGCATTAGATTTTGTATTCCAGAATGGATTTGAGGCACCGGTACCTTCTAGTTGCCATCTGAATCCAACACTCTTCATTAACAGTGATCTCTTCTTTTTTCTGCCAAATTATGAGGACTGTTTCAATAAGCTCTTTTTTTGTGAGTGCATTTGCTCTTCTACAACTAATTTTAGAGAAGTTTGGGTCATCTATAGTTATTCATTGATTGAGAAAACTTAAAAATTTCCAACCCCTTTAGCCAAAATATGGAATCATCAGCTAATGTTTATTTCATTAGATATTATTTTTCTCTTATGGGTATGTGGTAGGTATGCTAGACTAATATAGATTGCTTTCCCATTAAAGTATTGTTCCATAACTCTTTAAGCTAATTTCAGCAAGGTGAAAAATTGTAGGTAAAGTAGTTTTCAAATACTCAGTTTAGGAAATCAAAAGGATTGACATTTGTGGATAGAATACCAAAGATGCTTCCTTTATATTATATACTTTTTAAGTGACAAGCATTAACCACCTTTTAGAGGTTTTTTCCTACATACACTTTAATCGGGTGTGTGACCACCAGGCCTGACTGAACGACCATAATGACTTCTGTTGAACAGTGCCCCCCTTGCACGGGTGCACTTGCCCACTTTCTGTGCAAATGGTCACATACTATAAGAATATTTGAACTCTAGTGGTGGCTATAATAGTGCTCTCTATTCACCCAACCAACTTACCTTTCTTGTGGTTAATTCAACTACCTTATCTTTCATTTACTACTTCTCATTTATTTTGAATTTAAACAATGTATCGAGGGAATCCTTACTTCGATTGTTTTGCTAGTTTCGTTAGCAGGAAATACTAAAACTTGGGGGAATTACGAAGTATAAATATTACAAAAAACTCATAAGTGGAGCATAATATAAAATTCCAATGTAGACATCAAAAATTCCTTTTAAAACCTTTTAACTTATACACAAACACACATCATACATCTGACTTTAAGATTGGTGGTTGAGACCATAAGACACATGACATGAAATGTGGAGGCCCATAGTTTTTCATAGGTTTGTTTTGATATTTTGGAAACTTTAATGAAAAGAGAGGAAAAGGATGCTAAGAGGGAAAAGATTATAGATTATCAAATTCAAACATAGAGAAGAAAGATGGAGGTAGAGTTCTCATGGTGATAGAAATGGAGAAGCTCCATGGAGAAAGAAGAAAGCACCAGCCATAGAATCCTTGTGAATCCATTGTAGCCTAGTCAACAGAGACCAGTGAGAATATTAATGTTTGAAGGGCATTGACCCATGTTTTGTTGTAAGATGCAGTAAAGAGCCCATTAAGGCTTATTTGTAATAATTGAACCTTGAATTCAATGTCCTGGTTAAGCTTGTTGTTTCCTCTGTTATTTATGTATTGATTTTTGTGAATATGCATCCATAACATTGTTGTGCACTCTAAGAATAATTGCAGCCCCAATAAGCTTGCACCATTTTGGTAACAGAGCAGGTTTGATACCTGTTTGAGGGAATTTATAGAAATTTTGGCATCCATTTTCAATCAATGTTTCAGACCAAGATACTGTAGTTGAAACTGGACTTTGGAGTATAAAACTAGAGGTATGATGCCTAAATCTGTGTGAATAATATCAATAAAGAGATTTTGTTGGGTACAATCATTGGAAAGAAGACAGTTCCAAAAGGAAAGAAGACCGTTGGGTAGAAATGTGATTAGGAAAATTTCACATAAAAAACAATATGGCAGCTAGGGATGGATATTCATGATGTGAGGTTATGATGTAGGGTTCGTACTAAACATTAAGCTGATCTCCTCAAGCCCTGATTTACCTTTGCTAAGATTCCTTGATTTTGTGCCACTTTGACTTTCCTTTTACTTTCTCTATCTATGTCAAGAGAAAATTTCGACCCATTGTATGTATTGCTAAATTTGGTATTCATGACTTGGGGCTATGGCTTTTGTCTTACCCTAAATCACCAACGTTGTCTATATTTATGCCTTTCTTAAGAGTATCAAGTAAAAGGATCCATTTCAAACTATTACTAAATTGACCAAAGTGGCAACTTTAATAAGCATGTTAACTCACAAAAGGATTCAACTTTGCCCTGCATAAAAATGAAGAACTAAAGTAAAAGGGATACCTATTCTTAGCCATTTCCTCTTTTCTCACCATTATTTCAAAACATTTGATAGTTATTTTCACGCAAAAAATCTAGGCATTTCCTAAAACACAATATTAACAAGTATATTAGACCATAACACCCAAAGATGGAATTATGTTTCTACATTTTTTTGTTATCACTGAGTTTTTGGAAGGATGCTTCATTCATATTTTTGCTTAGATTATCTATATCCCCAGTTTTTTTCCTAACATTCTTTTATGTAACAAATGACCTTTTTGTTGTCTGTATGATTATGGTGTCAAACATTTCAGATTGATTTCTTTTTTAAGTATCATGCATAAGAATAGAAACTTAAATAGTCGCTTGCGTGATATCACAATTATCAAAGTTTTCCTGCAACATAAAAGATAATAATTATTTTCTAATGACTTGTGAATGTAAATCTCTCTTAATGGTTTTTGCTGATATGATTTGGTGAAAACTCCATATCCGATGTGGAAGCCTTTGATAAAGAATCATGTGTTAGTGATGCTGACTCAACTTCAATGTCAAATACTTTGCATCCCTTTTCAGGAGCTGAAAAATCTACAGATGTGTTCCTCTTGCCACAAAAGATGATGGAGACTGAAGAAAACGGTTTGGAAGAAACAACCAATGATAGTAGAATGAGAGAAACTAGTACTGAAAATGAAAAAGTAGCTGGTCATGTTTTTGTTTCAGAAATGAACTATGGAATCATACATGGTGAAAATGAAAAGGATAGTGATGAAACAATGTTATCATCAGTGGAAAAGAGTAAAAATCCTACTAATATGCACTCTACACTAGAAACAAAAAAAAAACAGGAGAAACAGGAAGCTGGTGTCTCTCAAGTAAAGTCAATTAAAATTCCTTTGACTCAACAATCTGCTTCAGAGGAAGGGGAAATAGACCTGACAGTAATCAAAGTAATTCAGGAGTCCATAACTTTGGTATCTAATAAAAGGTCTTCAGAGGATAAAGGTATGAACACATTATAGGAATTGAAGGATGAATCATGCAATAATAAAAATAGTAAGGTCTCCACGGTAGTAGAGGTGCTGGACAAACCTTCCTTAGCACAGTTGGTTGTTGAATTTCATCAGAATGGACATGACAATCGTGCAAAAATTAGTGCTACAGAGGAAGCAATTTAAGGGTTATCTGGTTCACAATCTTTGAATAGAGTAAATATGGCACTCTTGGTTGAAGCCAATGATAAGTCATGGAGAATTCTTGTTGTAATGTTGCCTGGTGACATAGAACAACAAACAAAAAATCTGGCTCCAGAGCCTTTTGTTTCTCCAACCATGATTGAAGACATAGGACGAGTATTCAGCATTCACAACAAAGAAATTTCAATTGCTTCTATGAATGTGGACAACAAAGATATAGCTTTACAGAGCCAAAATGATTTACATTCAGAGGAGTCATTCATGGGAATGACTGAAGGAGATAGGATAAACAATTTCAAGTCTGACGTTGACATGGAAAATGCTGCAAATTATTCTATTTCTAGGATTCAATTCGATTCAAGTGAAACAAAATACAATTCAAATGAAGTGTTCCGGAGGTTAGAGTATCTGAAAAAAATGAATGCACCTCAAAAGTAGGAAGATATAAATAAAAAATCATCATATGAAATGGAAAACAAAGATGTGAACAGATTGACTACTGACACTAGGAGTTTAAGGGATGGTAGACTACTCACTTCAGATTATGAGCTTCTGACATTTCCAGTTAATAGCATGACAACAAAAGGTATTATTTGAATTACAAAAAAACATACCACCAGTCAATCCTCTTGCACTTGACCAGCCTAACTCAGTCTTAACTTCCAGTATAATGCTTAATGAAATGTTTAGAAGTTGTCCCAAAATACCACAAAATCCTGAGTTTCCCAACACACCATCCTATTTTCTTCGACGTGATTAAAGACATGTGTACTGAGAGGTTACACCACAAAAATATTTTGGAGAGGCTGCACCACAAAGAGCATGCTTCCTTTGGCTTAGCTAACAAGTCTAAGTGGTATCTTTTCTGCCAAAATCACCTGGAATTTCTACCTAGCCTCATCCCTTTAAAATTTCAGAGAGGTTCCACCACAAAGAGCAGACTTCCTTTGGATTAGCTACAAGTATAAGTGGTATCTTTTCTACCAAAATCACCTGGAATTTGTACCCAGCCTCATCCCTTTGAAATTCAAGCCAAGCTGGTAGAGCAAACCACAATGAGAATGAAATACTGGTGGAGGGATTAACACATTGTTGACCTCAATGAACTAGCAACCTCACCATCCAACACACCATTTTCAAGTCTTACACATCATCTTAGATTCATCTTAACTCTAGATCTATTAAGCATAGATAGGGATAAAAAGGAATTTAGGTGCAAATATCTGTTCTTAAAAGGTCCAGATGCAAATATTTCAGTGCTTAAGATTGATCTATGCTGGTTTATATTTTTTTTTCCAAGAAAAACCTCATGGGATACCCCACTTCCCAGAATATTCAGATAGAGGGCTACTCAAATTCTAGTTGCTACAGTGGCTGATAACCGTGAGGGACTCTACTAGATTTTCGCTAGTGACATATGGTAGCATGGCCTCCCCATGGAAAACATAGCTTGAGCTAACCCTTGTGGATCTATGCTAGTTTATATATATATGTATATGTATGCTTCATATTTTTTTAAAATTCTATATATATTTTATAATATGTTTGGTATTTTTTTATTATGGATTTAGTTTTTTTCCATTTTGATTCATAAGCATTATAGATGGACGTTACACCTTATCCCTACCACGTTGTAGAATATACCAGGCTGTAGAATATACCTTATTCCTTGTGAACCCATTGTAGCCCAGTCGAGACAGACCGGTCAGAATATTAATGTTTGAAGGGAATTGACCCATGTTTTGTTGTAAGCTGTAGTAAAGAGCCCATTAAGGCCTGTTTGTAACAATTGAACCTTGAATTCAATAGACTGGTTAAGCTTGTTGTTTCCTCTATTAGTTATGTATTGACTTTTGTGAATCTGCATCCATAACATTGTTTTGTGCTCTGAGAATAATTGCAACCCCAATAGGCTTGCACCATTTTGGTAACAGAGCAGGTTTGATACCTATTTGAGGGAATTTATAGAATTCTGGCATCCATTTCCAGGATACTGTAGTTGAAACTGGACTCTGAAGTATCAAACTAGAGGTTTTATGCCTACATCTGTGTGAATGATATCACTAAAGAGATTCCGTTGGGTACAATAATTGGAAAGAAGATAGTTCCAGAAGGAAAGAAGACCCTTGGGTAGAATTAGAGAAATTTCACACAAACAACAATATGGAAGCTAGGGATGGATATTCATGATGTGAGGTTATGATGTTGGGTTTTTGCTAAACATTAAGATGATTTCCTGAAGCCCTGATTTACCTTTGCTAAGATTCCTTGCTTTTGTGCCACTTTAGCTTTCCTTTTACTTTCTTTATTTATGTCAAGAGAAAATTTCACCCATTTTACGTATTGCTAAATTTGGTATTCATGACTTGGGGCTGCGGCTTTTGTCTTACCCTAAATTGCCAACGTTGTTTATATTTATGCCTTTCTTAAGCATATCAAGCAAAAGGATCCATTTCAAACTGTTACTAAATTGACCAAAGTGGCAACTTTAATAAGCATGTCAACTCACAAAAGGATTGAACTTTTCCTTGCATAAAAACTAAGAAATAAAGTAAAAGGGATACCTATTGTTATTCATTGAAATTGTTGGCAGAAGGTTAATACTTATTTCATCAGAGGAACAAAACCATAATTCGTTGGTATGTGCACAATAGAAGGCTCTTGCGAATGGGATTAAACTTATGAATGATAATGGACCAGTGAATGGGAAAGAGGGGAGCATGTACTCAGCAAATCCAAACAACAAAATAGAGAATTTGTTTTTTAATATGTATTATACGGAAGTATCTTCTTTGCACTTGTCTTGACAGAACATAAGAGGTGAATCATTTTCATGAAAGAATGGTTGCCAATATGAATGAATGAAGGAGAAAGGGGATCAATACACTATAATACCGGTGCCCATCAATGGTATATAGATTGATAATGCTAGAGATGAGCTGATAAAGGGAGCCAAGTCTAATCAGAACTACCTACACATATAGCTTGCAAATAAAGTGTTGTTTTCTGAGGTAGCTAGGCAAATTTGAATCCCAGGTCGAGTTTCTACCTGTCAGTGATGCTAGTCCAAAGACTGAATTGATTTCCTGTGTAAGATTTATTAATACCTTTTGCAAGATGAATAAAAAAATAATTACATCCTGCTGCTATGATATGTTTGGCATGAGGGATAGTTGACAATGGACATAGTAGGCCATGTCAAAGGAAGTAATTTAAATGTTCTATTAAAATCTACCATGCTACTTTACCAAATAACCCTTTAAATCCAGCTAGTATACAACTAACATAAGAGTGAAGCCGAATTATGAAGTTGATTGCTAGTGTATGATAATTTCTCCCTACACCCTAATGGGCATATACCTCATCTTAGTCTAGAATACAACACTACCATGCTACTTTACCAAATAAACCTTTAAATTCAACTGGCATACAAGCTAGCATAAGAGTGAATCCGAATTATGAAGTTGATTGCTGGTGTATGATAAGTTCTCATTTCACCCAAATGGACATATACCTCATCTCAGTCTACAAGACAACACCCCACAAAGGCACCATGTGTCAACTCTGAAAGGCACTCTACAAACATCAATATTGCTTCAATTGGCTGACTAACCATTCCACCCCATACAAACCGTCAATGCTGAACGGTGAACTCTGTAACACTGAGCTCACTCCGGATGATATCCATGATTATGTATGATTAAAACTCAAATATATTATTTCAAATATTGTGTTAATATAACATACATATTCAAAATGCTAACTTACAATTAAACAAAGAATGAACAACACATGCATCCACAGGTTTCCATATTTTTTTTGTTAAGGTGTAATGCCCATTTTTTCCAGATTCCCTACCATTCATAGTTAATAGTAAGGTTAATTCTAGGGATGTTGACAAATATAGAGGGAAAAATCCATTTTTAGGTTAGCCTAATTTTGTCTAGAGGATGATAGTAATCCTCAACTGTCCATTTTGGGGTCAAGTTTTGTTACAACTATATATACATCTACATTCTTAATATTATATGCACCCTTGCTATATACATGAGAAAATTTTTGTTATTTGTATCTAATTGTTTGGATTCACATGGATTCCCATGAATATTATTTTTCCATCAAAATTTGAATATTTTATGTATTATTTGATCAACTAGTTTTTGTTTATGGTTTTTCACCAATTCTAGCCTAGTTCTGATTTTTGGGGTTGACTAGTTCCTATTCCTAAAATATGTAATTTTTTGCTAGATCTTTTGTGTGGTTGGTTCGGCACCAGGTCTTCTGGAGGTTCATATGTCGGTATTTCCTATTTTGTTGCTATATCCAGTTGTCAGTGGGTGGTATGGGCACCTCTTATTGATCAGTTCTCTATGTATTAGAGAAGGTGTGTGGTTTTGTTGGTCTAGTTTCTCTACTAAAATTACAAATTGTCATTGTCATAAGGATTACCTACAGGGAATCTTCATGGTCCAACTCTAGGCCTACTTTTACAAAGAGAATTACCTAGAGGGAATCTTCACTTCAATCCCAACAAGTAAGTATATACAAGCACGTTTCTCTGTTTCTACTCCACAAAAAAAAATTAGGTGTCTTAATAATGCAACAGAGGATATAAACTTAATTTGCCATAGCTGCCTGCAATGAAGGATATGTATCAGTTAATGGTGATACCAATTAGTATGCCCTAGTTGATTATGATGGACTGTAATTTTAAATATTTTGTCCTTTGTATACCCTCTCCAATATTTTCTATAGCCCATGCATTTATTTCATTCATATATAATATATATATATATATATATATATATATATATATATATATAAACATGCTTGTCTTGTTTGTTGTACTTGTGAGCTTTTGAGTTAACTATAGTATACACTGGAATGTGTTTCATATATATATACACACAAACGCTTGTGTTGTTTATTGTACTTGTGAGATTTTGATGTAACTATAGTATATACTTGAATTTGTTTCTTGATTGGTATTTAGAATGCATATAAGTTTATTGATATTTAACTATTTTATGAATCATGATTTACATTCTAGCAAGTAACGGGTCCTGGCATCCTCTGTGATCCTTGCAAGGGGAAAGGATGGGTGGTCTATGACTTTTGTGAACATCAAAAGATAAATGTGCAAATGCAGAGCAAGCGATTTTATTGACGTTGTCTCTCTTACAGAGCCGTGAGTCTGTTTGCATGACTATGTATCTATGTTTTTGTATGCCCGCTTTTAGATATTTGGATTAATGAACTTGCATTTTGAAAGCCTCTTCTTGCAGTGGATATTCCCATTTTGTTGTCATGTGAGTGGTCTTTAATATGCCTGGATTCGATTTTTTCTCTTCTATGTGGAAAAGTAGCTAATCTGTCACTCAACCAGAAATAATTCCTTAGTAATTAAATGACATTATAAATGTGTAGAGTGATGCTTAATTTTCTTGCAAATATGCACTGAGATTGTTTGGAAGATGTGCTAAATTCCATTTCACCTACGGATTTGCAGCTCAAGGAAAGACCAGTTTTAAATTTTTGTGAATAGAGTAAAGTATGGATGCTCTAAAGCACTTGAGGCTTAATGTAAGGAATATTGTTTTCAGGCAAATACCAAGATTGTCCAAGGTACACCTTTGATGGTGGACATTTTCTCGTTTGAGCTAGGAATGTGGCTCAACTGTTGGATATTTATTCATGTTGTACTTGCACAACATTTTTGCGTGGTTTGAATAGTAAAAATTTCTCTCATCACTTTAACCACAAATTGTGAAATTGAACTCTCACTAGGAACAAGCCAATACATACCCTAGAATCTCCAAAGAAAAAAAAAATTCTGGTTACTTGTGAATCTGAGATACCAAGTTTCCTGTCCCAAAATTAGAAGAAATCTTTACAAAATATCGGTAAAGATATTATAAGATGCGTTTTGATAAGACGTGTTTTTGATAAAATTCAGTCTTCCCCCAATGCTATTTTTGGATAGAAGACACCTAATCACTGATGTAGATGTCTAGGAGAGATCATTGCTTCAATAGAGAGGGGTTTTCTTTGGAGAAATGGAAGGGTTTGGTGAAAGTAAAAGTAAAATTCCAAACAAGGGGGTACTGTTTTATTTCTTTTAGAGATGATTGGGTATGCAATAAATGTTCATGATCACCTGGAACTCAAACAAACATGGAATCATATTTTATTTTATTTTCTTCATGGGAAAGTCTTACAGCACTAACAACAATGTAGACATGATCTGTAAATATGGGACTTATAGCCCTCATGTCTCACCAACACGACTTTTTTACATAATTGAAATTTGGTCTCTACTCTTAGAATAATGCAGGGTTCTCTATTTTCATAGTTGATTCCAAGGATTTTGTTCTAGATTGGTTCACTTCTTTGGGTCAAGTTTCAAGCTATTGAAATTCAAAACCAATGCTAATCACCAATGCCAATGCGCTCTCTACAATGGGACATTCAATTTTTTAAAGCTGAGGTCAAACTCTCTTTGTGCATAAGTGGGTAGTATGTATGGAAGGGTTCGGTTCTATTTACAACGCTCTGTTTCTAGGTCAATTACATCACATACTATGTATTTCAATACATAATCACATGATTTGGTTGTGGCTCAACTATATCTCCCCATTAAATATACATTCAAGCAATAAATCCAACACAGATTTGGCTCAGTCTTTATTCAAATTGCTACCACCAACATTACTCCAAGTCCATTAAGGACCTTGCATCTAGCTAAGAAATGGGTTTTCTCCATCATTTGAACTTTATTATTGTTGTAGTCATATTGGACTCACTAATAATTTCACAATTCCCTTTGAATTGAATTCCATTTGTTAGCACATGAAAAATGCATGATAATTCCATTTTCTGTTGATAAAGTAGATCGTGTTCATTTCTCTGTGCTGCTCTTGGACTATTAAATTGGGCATCATTCCTCTAGGGTTGATAAACCTTATTTGTGAATGTGCATACCCTCTCCTAACAGGCCATGACTAAGGTATGATATATTCTAGCTCGGATGTGAATGTGTAGTATACCAAAATCCTATCATCATGTGATAAGACCTTTGACATACCTATTTTCCCTTAATCCCAGCACTTGGAGTGGAAACCCATGTTGATTGTCAATATTTCATAAAAAGACTCAGCACCGCGCTTTCTTCTTTATCCGTGAGCGGTACCTTGCTTGCACTACCTATTCCTTGTTGTCCATAAGCGGTGCCACCGCTTATAGCCCTTGGTCCATAAGCATTTCTTACCTGAACCACTCTGTCATAGAAGGAGAAAAGTGGTACCCTAGGTAAAATAGGAAAAAGAGAAGATTCTCGATGCTTCTAGATCATGAACCTCATGTCCTCCCTTATCCCTTTCATTGTGGGTTAGTTGAGCTCGAGATCCCTCATCCTATGATCTTAGAGGCCACCTCATCCACAAATCTCTCAACCATTCCTATCCATTGAGCCTTATAAATACAAGCTCATGTCCATGGTTGAGGGGAGAACCATTGAAGTATTGTTATGTTGATGGATTGACCACTTGGCCCAAGCCATTGGAGAGCATAGAGAGAAAAGTTGGAGCTTATGGGGATGAAAGTTTTGGTTTCATGGAGATGCATGTTGACACTAAGGCTTAATTGGTTGTAAACTTCTCCATTTTATCTTAATGCAAAGCTGATTTCCATCCCACATTACTGTTGTTGTTTGATTTCACATGCATATGTTGTTAGATTCCTTAGTCACTAACATGGATCAATAGAATATATTCTAGTAGATTTGATGTGTTTGCATGTTTAATCTTATTGTAGGTACAAAGGGTTACTATCGAAGCATCACACTCTAGGTATCTATGGCATCCAGGGAGGGTCTTCAACCATTGTCCTTCATTTGTTCTAGATCTAAACCATTCAGATTAGTGGAACACCTTACTGTCTACAAAAGGTGAAATATTCTTACTAACAAATTTGGTGACTCTGTTGGGGAATAATGTATGTATCAGTTGATCTGATCTTCCTCATTCTTTCAACTCTTGTCCGAATCCAGGCTCCTTCTCCAACTCTCTTCAGTTAGATCTACTATTTCACTCAGTGGATTTTGGTTTGAAACTTTCAGATCTGTTTAGATATGAATTGTTTCAACCTTTTATGCTCTTTCCTATTCTCAATCTATCATTTTTTACCTTGATCTGATCAATTTCTAACTTGATCTTTCGTTCTCCTTGTGTCTTGGATTTATAGAGGGATATGCACATGTGCCTTTGGCAAGGAATGGTGCCACTGCCTGAGTCAAGTTAGCCATATGCAGTGGCACCACTTGAATCTAGTGAGAAAGGAGCGGTTTTGCCTCAAAACCACCTATGAGCAGCTTCATCTACGCGGTGCCAAGTAGGCCCTATTCAAGACTTTGTATTTTGATTTTTTATTTGTTTTTGGCTTAATTTTTTGATGAAAATGAAGGGGCCATGAATTGTGTATAATGTAGTCACTTTGATTGTTGTATTCTTTCTGCATTCAAAGAGAGTTTGTGTTTCTTGCATTAGATTTTACATTATTTTCTTTGCTTAAAACCTCTTTCTCTTTTCTGTAGATATTATTAATTGGAATTGGAAATATACATTTCATTTTCATGTGTAGGCTTTGGTTTGTTTTGGACTTGGAATGCCTGAGTGATCCATGTTGTTTTGAGTCTTTCTTTGCTTGGGGTGATTCTTGTTTCCTTTTGCATGCTGATTTTTTTAGTTCTTGGTAGGAAGGATTGGTTCTTCATTTCCTTGTGTATTTCAAAGAGAAGTTTTAGTTTTCTCTCTCCTTTGCTTTATTTGCAAGTACTGTTGAACAATTTTCTTCTTGTTTTATGTATGATTGTTTGAAATTCTAGATCTTACTTTCATTCAGAAGAAATATCTATTTTCAGCTTTGCGTGCATTAGAGTTAATTTTGTTTGGAAACTTTAGTGAAATCATCTTTCCATTGAGTTTTTATGCGTATTTTTCAAGCATGAAAAGATAGGAAACATTTTTTATTTATGTTAGATGTTCTCTAGGTCTCTTTTTTATTTTTTTCTTTAAATATTGTTGGGGTGCACTGATATTTCCCTTTTCATTTGAAAAGGTAGAATTGCATTTGCATTTGGGTGTGCATTTTTGGGAAGAAAAGTAAATCTCTCTCCCTCTCTTAGGTAGAATTTCATTGAAGAGGAAAACTTGCATTATCATATAGATCAATGTGCATCTTCTTTAATTCAAGTTTTCACTCCATGGTTCCACCTAAATGCACAAGATAAAATTAACGGTAGTACTAGATTAAAAAATTTAGCAATTTGAGTGATACGTTAGAGACATGTTTGGGTGTTGTTAAACATAGGAGTTGTTGTTACTTGTATGCATTACATCCTGGGACTTGCGCAGTTCTTCCACGTACCATCGGTATATCAAACGGCCTTTCACATACCCTTGAAGTATATAGAAAGGTACTTCATGTACTCGATTATATATAGGAAGGCCCCTTGTCAATGGTTATGCATTAGACAACACTACTACCGATTTGAGATCCCATGTGCCTTGTGTATATCGGGAGACCCTTTTAGGAATCCTCAAACCATCTGAGTTATCCTTTTGGCATGTACTATGAGATTCTTGACTCTTATCCACTCCTTTCACATGTTTTCTTGTTGCTTTTATTTTGAGTAATACTTGCTTGTGCATGGTAGTTAGGGGGTTATTAGATAGTTTATAGATGGCATTCTCATTAGGGACTTCCACTCAAGAGGTCCCTTTCCAAGGTGTACCTTTTGTATTCCCTCGGAGTGAAGGTATTGGTATTCCCTTTATTGCCACTCTAAATCTTCCTGGACTAACTATAGGATTACCAATCTGGATTTTCAATCCGGTAATTCCTGTTACACCTAATGTCTCAAATGTCACCTCTCTTCTGGGAGAGGATCTACCTCAACTGAATCCCTCTCCTTCTTCACTGGTGGTGGATTCATTTCTTTCTTCCTCTTTGCTTGATCAAATCTCTATGGTTAGTAGTCATGTGGATAAGAAGAAGAAGAAAGGGAAGGGTAAAAAGAAGAAGGATAAGAAAGAGAAAAAGTAGCAACCATCTTCTATTGATTGTGCTCATTCTAAGAGAACACTCGGAAAACCCAAGTTCCCTTGTAAGCTTTACAAGGGGGACCACCTTCTTAAGGAGTGTCCCAGTCTTCCCCCTGCACAAGAAGAGTGGTCTAAAAGGTACAAACCATCTATGTCATCAACCTCTAATCATCATGTTGACGATACTCCCCCAACCAGTGACCCATTAGTAAAAGGTCGTAAGGGTAAAGTCTTGTATCCTTGTTTGATATGCAAGGCTATGCATCGTAATTTTCTTTTTCCAAGCATGGATGAAGCTTCACATTGGTTGGAAAATATTACTGATAATTAATAGGTGATTCCAACAAGTGATAGTAAGTTATCCCTCAATTCCTCACTGGTTGACCAAGTGGTTGATTCGGATTTATCTGCGGTTGATCCCACTCTTGCTTTGGAGAGTAAAGTTAAAGTGGTCAAGTCGACGTCAATTCCACCCGATCCCACTCTTTCATTAGAGAGTGTTAAGAATGAATTAGTCTCTTTGACCAAATCTTCATCTTGTTCTTCTCTTCTAGTAGAGAATGAACTGAATCCTGCTAAAGTTTTTATGCTTCATTCTGATTGTTCTCGATAAGAGGAAATTTTGTCTATTTAGACAAAACCCTCTTCGAGTAGTGAGGCTATTTCCTTCTAATAGAGTAACCTAACAATTTCTCGTCTTAATTTGACTGTTCCTTTCCAGATAGTTATGAATGTTACTGCTAGGTGGATACTTCGTAATATTGTTGATGAAGGGGATTCTTTTATTATTTTATCCTCAACTTCTTGGAAATATTTAGGCTCTCCTCAGCTTGTGCCATCCACCGATCAGATACTGGATTTTAATCGAAGACCGACTGCACCTTTAGGGACCCTTCCTTATTTTCCCATTACATTAGGAGGGAAAACTATCTCCATTGATGTTATGGTTGTCCAAGGTCCTTTAGATTTCAATCTGCTCCTTAGACATGATTATGTTTACACCATGAAAGTTGTAGTGTCCACACTCTTTAGATTTATGCATTTTCCCCATGATGGGAAGATTGTGACCATTGATCAGCTTTCTTTTGTTACACCTGACCATCGCATTACTCCTAGTAATCAGACTACCCTAAATATGTTGCATGTTCTTGTGGTTCCTTCCCCTTCTCCTAGTTAGCTTCTTCACATCATAGGTAAAATGGGGGGCATAGCTCTAGTCTATGGACATCATAATGGACCTAAACTGCTATATTTTATGAAATGGAGGAAACCTACCAACCTATGGATATCATGTTCGGTAGGAGTAGGTTGGAGAGCATAGTTTACTTTTTGTTTCAAGCTCGTTAAAAAATAAAACCACTCCTTAAGCATAGTTTACCTTTTGGTTTCAATCTTGTATAAAAATGAAATCATTCCTGAGCATATTTCATTTTCTATTTCAAGATCGCTAAAAAATGAAGTAGGATTCCTTAAGCATAGTTTACCTTTAGGTTTCAAGCTTGCATAAAAATGAAATCATTCTCGAGCATAGTTCATTTTCTATTTCAAGCTCGTTAAAAAATGAAGTAGGTTTTCTTAAGCATAGTTTACCTTTTGGTTTCAAGCTTGCATAAAAATGAAACCATGTTCCAAGCATAGTTACCTTTTGTTTCAAGCTTGCGTAAAAATGAAACAGATCCCCTTCCCTTGAGTCAAGTCTTCACTTTAGTGTTAGAACTTGAACCTTGTTTTCACCTTCCCGATTCTCATTCTTCCTACCCCTTGGTGAACATTTTCACATTAGTAACCAGGTTTTTAGGTTGGGTATGGAAGAAGAATCGCCAAACGAAACAAAACTTGGGGGGCATGTCAAGCCTCTACCAACCATACTAGGGGTAAGCTTCGCTAGCAATCATGCTGAGGGAAAGATTACAAACTCTATATATCATGTTAATGGGATTTTTTCAAGCATAGTTTACCCATTGGCTTCAAACTTTCATAAAAATGAAACCAATCTTTGAGCATTCTTTCAACTAATCTTCGAGCTCATTAAAAACAGTAAGATGGTGTTGAGCTTACTTTTTAATTTTTGTGCTCTAGTTAAAAAATGAAATTTGGTTTGAGCTTAGTTTATTACTTTTTTGTGCTCTAGATTCAAACATGAAAAATTCTAATAGACTCCTCTTTAAAATCTTTTTGTACTCTTAAAATGTGAAAAGATAGTCGAGCGATCTTGTCTTCTTCACACTCTTTAAAGCATTTGAATAGTCGTTCGTCCAATGGTAGGTTATCTCTTTTTTGGTTCGGATAGGACTATTTACAAAAAAGGAACACTCCAACCGATCATGACTGGAAGAGTTCTATAAGGTATGATTTTACACTTTTTCAAGCCTTAGAGACTAAGTCATACGAAAAAGGACCCCTTTCGAGTCTTCTTCTGTAATCATTCAGACTCTATAAACATGAACGATACCGATTTTTCTTTCATTGGACTCGTTAAATTAAACATTAAGAGACCCATTTTCGGAACGAACCCCTCCTCTCTCAGTTTCGTAAAACATATGAGTCTGGAATTGTATTCCGACAAGCTATATCAAGTGTTTGTTACCCTCTTTGAACTCATAAAACCAAAAAGAGGCACTCATTGATCATGATGGGGAAAATGGGAAGGGAATCATTTTGCAAATAAATGGCAATAGTTTGTCGTTACCTTTGAACATGGCACTTGTCTACACATCATGTCATTCAATTGGGTATTCAACTGATCTCCATGATGATCCACTTTCATGAGTCATGCCATTCCTTTGAGTCTTTCTAAAGAATACATTGTCCACTGGCGTATTGTGTGGTTGTCCCATCCAGTCATGCTACCAAGTCTTGTGTCGTACCGCTCGATGTTCAAAGGGAATTTGAAGAAATTTACCTCTGCAGTCAACACAGTATTTGTGTCAGTACTTTCAAGTCAGTCCTATTGTTACTACATTCACATCATTCCAAAACTATGTTCCGAGTTTTGTGTCGTCAATGTGGGACTCATCATGGCCCTCCTTCGACGATACTATTCTCATCAATGTCAGCTCATTATCCAGGAAATAGTCTTAGAAACAAAAACTTAGTACCTTGAGATATGTATGCCTTAATGATAGATTCTCTCGCTCTCCACATAGATTCACATCATTGACCTTTGATCGATAGAATCGACTAGGTGTTTGACATTAGGCCATCTATTCACACTCAGTAGATTGTACTAGGGTACCTTGGGAATCATTGACATTAATGGTGATCTCCCTCACACTTGTTAATGGTTCACATCATTGACCAGTAATCAATTGGTTTCTACCATGTTCAACTTCAGATCATTGTAATCACATGGATAGAATCGTACCTTGTGGAAGACGAGATGAAGACCCTGGGTGTTTGTTTAAAGCGTTCATTACTTTTCCCCAGGTTGCGATGGATTTTTGTATATCTAGCATGGATCCACATTTGTATGGTTGTGGCTATGCTCAAATTTGTGTCTGTATGACATAGATCTACATTGTATGTTTGGTAGCGATGTCCAAGTTTGAGTCCTCTATCACATGGATCTATGTTGTATTCTAGTAGCCATGATTTTTTATTCCTCCCATGGATCTACCTTGTATTGGTCTGTAGCCATGAGTTGGTTACTGGTGTTTATGAGTCAAAATATTGATGTACTATAGATTCCTACTAGACTACATGCTCCGATTGAGCCGACATTTTCACCTCGTAGCGACAAATTATTCTCTCAAAGCTCTCCTTTATCATATCCCTCTAAGACACATGCTTTGGGGGGGAATCCTTTTATACCAAAATCTTGTCATCATCATGTGATAATACCTTTGAGATACCTACTTACCTTGAATCCCAGCACTTGGACTAGAAACCCATGTTGTTTTTCAATCTTTCATGAAAATTCCTAGCATCGCGCTTTCCTTGTTAGCCATGAGAGGTTCCTTGCTCACACCACCTATCCCTTGTTAGCCACAAGCGGTGCCACCACTTATGGCCCTTAGTCCATAAGTGTTTCTTACTTGAACCACTCTATCATTGAAAGAGAAAAGTGGTACCCTGGGTAAACTGGGAAAAAGAGAAGTTTCTCAAGGATTCTAGATCATGAGCCTCATGTCCTCCCTTATCCCTATAATTATGGGTCAATTGAGCTCGAGATCCCTCATTCAAGGATCTTAGAGGCCACCTCATCCACAAATATCTCAACCATTCTTATCCATTGAGACTTATAAATACAAGCTCATTTCCATGGTTGATGGGGGGAACCATTGAAGTATTGTTATGCTGTTGGATTAATCACTTGGCCCAAGCCATTGGAGAGAATAGAGAGAAAAGTTGGAGCTTGTGGGGGTGAGAGTGTTTGGTTTCATGGAGATGCATGTCAAAACTAAGACTTAATTGGTTGTAAAATTCTCCATTTTATCTTAATACAAAGTTGTTTTTCGTTTGACATTACTGTTGTTGTTTGATTTCACATGTATATGTTGTTAGATTCCTTAGTCACTAATATGGATCAGTAGATTATATTATGGAAGCTTTGATGTGTTTACGTGTTTAATCTAATTGTAGGTACACAAGGTTTCTATCGAAGCATCACATTCCAAGTATCTACGGTGTCCAAGGAGGGTCTTGAACCTTTGTCCTTCATTTGTTCTAGATCTGAACCATTCAGACCAATGGAACACCTTACTGTCCACAGAAGGTGAAATATTCCTGCTAACAAATCTGGCGATCTATGGTGTATTCTAGTAGCCATGCTTGTTTATTCCTCCCATGGATCTTCCTTGTATTGGTATGCCACCATGAGTTGGTTACCTGTGTCTATGAGTCAAAAATATTGATGTACTACAGATACCTACTTAACGACATGCTCCGATTGAGCTGACATTTTCACCTCGTAGCAACGACTTGTTCTCTCAAAGCTCTCGTTTATCATATCCCTCTAAGATTCATGCTTTGGGGGGCATCCTGTTATACCAAAATCCTATCATCATCATTTGATAAGACCTTTCACATACCTATTTGCCCTTAATCCTAGAACTTGGAGTGGAAACCCATGTTGATTGTCAATCTTTCATAAAAAGACTCAGCACCGCAATTTCCCCTTTATCCATGAGCGGTACCTTGCTTGCACCACCTATTCCTTGTTGTCCATAAGTGGTGCCACTTCTTATAGCCCTTAGTCCATAAGCATTTCTTACCTAAATTTCTTTGTCATAGAAGGAGAAAAGCGGTACCCTGGGTAAAATGGGAAAAAGAGAAGATTCTCGAGGCTTCTAGATCATGAGCCTCATGTCCTCCCTTATCCCTACCATTTTGGGTCAGTTGAGCTCGAGATCCCTCATCCTAGGATCTTAGATGCCACCTCATCCCCAAATATCTCAAACATTCCTATCCATTGAGCCTTATAAATACAAGCTCATGTCCATGGTTGAGGGGAGAACCATTGAAGTATTGTTATGCTGTTGGATTGACCACTTGGCCCAAGACATTGGAGAGCATAGAGGGCAAAGTTGGAGCTTATCGGGATGAAATTTTTGGTTTCATGGAGATTGTTAGAATAATCAACCCATAGTTAGCTACCTTAGACATTAATTTAATTATTTTTGTCTTATTTTCCTAGTTCATGTGTCCCACCTTATGCAATTTTCCAATTACCTATCCATAGTGGTCCAACTTGCCTAATTTGGCTCATGCGGTGCTTGGGAAACCTCAAGGAATCAATTCTACTTTATTCCTGGTCTCCTAGGCACCCTTCTACTTTTTATGCTTTATTGCTTGCTTTTTCAGTGCTTTAAGGCAATTGGCAAAGTTTGACTAGGTGAGGTGAACTAGTTTTTTATCCTCTTCATCCTCCACTCTTTTCTCCTTGGAAAAGCATGTATGAATTTTCATTCCATCACTCTTTAGCTTTCCTAAGCGCTTTTGCCAATTCGTGAACTCCATGACTGATTTGGGATCAGCTTTTTGCACATATGGGGGATTTGCTTAATTTTAGTAAGCCTGCTTTATGCTAGATTTGAATTGCTCCTCATGCATTTTAATCCCTTATGTAATTATTTAATGAAGCAACCTATTATGTTACAAGGCTGGCTATTGTACACTGAGTTAATACAGTTTAGTGTTCAGCTCCAATTTCAGTCTCTTTTGTGAGTGATTTTGCATGATTAATTGTTAATTGTTGTGAGTAAAATTAATCTATCACTAGGTTCAGTTTCCACATGGTATCAAAGCCACTGTAGATTTTTTCTCTCCTCTAAAAATTGTTTTGCAAGTTCGACATCAGTGACTGGGAGCCTTCTACTGACAGCTGGGACAAATTTCTAGCTATGGATCAATCTCAGAAGATCATCTTGACTCCCTTCAATTTCTTTGAATGGAAAGCAGAGGTGGAGATACTGTTGAGAGCTAAAGGCCTCTACAAGGTGACTATGGCAATAGAAGCAGAGCCCAATGTAGCTGCAGAGAAGATAAAATGGCACAACAGGAGGGATGAGGCCTATGGTCTCCTGTGTCTGAGTATTTCCAAAGACCTTATTTTTCCATCTTGATGGATTGACATCACCGAATGAAGTATGGGAGAAGCTTACTGATATTTTTGGAAATACAAATGATATGGGGGGACATCAAATTGAAAATGAGCTGATTTCCCTAAGTCCCAATAACTTTGAATCACTGCAACTCTATTTCTCCAAGTTCAAAGCACTAGTTTTGTAGCTGAAACGGTGTGGGATTGAAAAGAAAGATGATCAGATGGTCTTCGCCATTCTCTCAAAGCTTGGTCCTGACTATTCAGTGTTTGTTTCGACCTTCTATGCCACAAAACTAACAGCTTGAACCTGGAAGATGCCTAGCCTTGCAGATTTCATGGAATCTATCACATAAGAACAAGACAAGCTAGTGATGATGGGCACCATCAAACCATCCAAAGATCAAGCTCTGATTGCTGGAGATTTGAAGGTAGATTAAAAAAGTAAAAAGAAATCTAAAAATCCACCTGAGTAAAAGAGAGACAAGAACAAGTCTCCAGAGGAGCCACAAGGTTCCAAGAAGAATTACCAGAAGAATAAGAATAAAGGTGAAATGAACAAGTGCGCATACTGCAATAAGGGCAATCACTTTGAAAGATCTTGTATGAAAAAACAAATAGACATGCTGACCCAAATCCTGGAGAAGAATGGCATCTCCCTTCCAGATAGCTCAAAGAAGAGAGAAGGAGGATCAAGTTCAGAAGACAGAGAGAGAGTTCATGCATTGGTTGCTGGCACATCAAGCTCACCTAGCTTCATCATTGATTTTGGAGCTTCTAGACACATGGTTTCGACCAAGGAGGCATTCTCCTCACTTGACATGTCAAAAGGACCACCTATAGTACTCGGAGATGACTCTCTCACTGATAGTTTAGGCAAAGGGAGGATTGATCTTGATCATGGTCAGTTCAGCAATGTATTGTATGTGCCTAGTCTTGCCTCCAACCTCTTGTCAGTGTACCAGATGACTCACACTGGGTCTCTTAAGAAATTCATATTCTCCCCTGATGAAGTTGATATCACAGAGATCTCAAGTGGTAAAGTCATTGCAAAAGGAGTTGCAAATCATGCTCAAAAGGTATACATGTTCTCACACTTCCTACCCTACTCAAACCCCTCTGCTCTTCTGGTCCATGCTAATGAGGCAAGCAAGCTTTGGCATGAGATATTTGGCTACCTAAATTACAAGTATATTTATGATCTTAGTGAAAAATAGATGGTCATAGGGTTTCCCAAGATAAAATTTTCCAAAGGAGTTTGCCAAGGTTGTATCCTAGGAAAACACCCAGAGCACAAATTTGAGAGAGCTAGTCATGAGAGAATCTCTGCACCCCTTGAGCTGATCCACAGTGATGTTGCTAGCCCATTCCCTCATATGTCCATGAGTTAGGCCAAATATGCATTGAATTTTATTGATGACTTCTCCAGGTATTGCTGGGTTTACTTCCTGAAACACAAGTTTGAAGTTTTTGGCCTCTTCAAAGTCTTTAAGGCTTTGGTTGAAAATCAGTATGGGAGGAAACTCAAGGTCCTCAGATCTGACCATGGTGGTGAGTATTTCAAGTCTTATTTTATTAATTATTGTGTAGATGTAGGTATTCATATGCAGCATTCTATCCCTTACACACCACAACAAAATGGTGTTGTTGAGAGGAAGAACAGATCACTAAAGGAGATGGCAACATGCATGCTGGAGGCCAAAAATTTGCCACCAAAGTACTGGGCCGAAGCTATAAACTATGTAGATTATATCTAGAATATGGGACCTCATAAACATCTTGAAGTTATGACTCCCTTTGAAGCATGGAGTGGGCACAAGCCGGATGTGACCCATTTCAGGATTGTTGGCTCGAGAGCTTGGGCTAGAATTCCAACAGAGAAGAGGAAGGATTTGCAGCACCAAAGCCAAGAGTGTATTTTTGTTGGATAATATGAAGATTCAAAAGGGTACAAGCTGATAAATTTGAGCACAAACAAATCCTTTATTGAAAGGTGTGTTCACTTTGAAGAAGAACCCCTTGCAGCAGTGGAAGTTGGAGAAACCTCTTCACCACCTGAACCTCTGAAAGTAAGTGAAGAGTTTGTTGAACATGCTAATTATGATTTGTCTGAGGGAGATGAGTTTATTGCAGACCCTAAAATCCTGACAAGGCCAAAATGGGAAGCCAAGACACTACATGTAGTAGGAGAGCTAGTTGGGGCTCCCAATGACCCAAGGAGGACTAGATCTCAATTTGAGAGTGGTCTGTGCATGAAGGATCCTATGTTTTTGAGAAATTCTATTTGATGGTGGAATCTGATCCTCAAACATATGAATAAGTAGCAGGAGATCCAAGATGGCAAGCTTCCATGAAGGAAGAGTTCAGCTCACTCCAGAAGAACAACACATGGGAGCTAGTGGAGCTTCCCCCAGGGAGGAAGTTAGTTCAGTGTAAGTGGGTCTACAAGACCAAAATTCTAGATAATGGTTCACCACTAAATTAAAAGTCCATATTGGTATCCAAGGGCTACTCACAAGTTCATGGGATAGATTACAATGAGACCTTTGCCCCAGTGGCAAAGATGGATTCCATTAGGCTAGCTCTAGCCATTGCAGCCTCAAAGCAATGGGAGGTACATCACATGGATGTAAAATGTGCCTTCCTGAATGGAGATATCACTGAAGAGATATATATGCAGCAGCCTCAAGTTTTTTCTACTAACCCTTCTCTTGTGTGCAGGTTGAGAAAGTCATTGTATGGGCTAAAGCAAGCCCCCAGGGCTTGGTATGCCAAGATCGATAGCTTCTTGCTATCACTGAATTTTGTTCGGTACAAATCAGATACAAATGTCTATTTAAAGTTAGTTAATGGTTCAATTATGATCATTGTGTTATATGTTGATGACCTCCTCATTACAGGAAGCTCAAAGGATGAGATTGCTTCCTTAAAGGGTGCAATGAACCAATCCTTCTCCATGAAACATTTGGGGCTCTTAAGCCAATTCTTGGGGCTTGAGATTTCTCAAACAAAAGCTGGAATCAAGGTGCACCAGTCCAAGTATGCCTTTTATTTGCTGAACAAATTTAGAATGAAGGATTGCAAAGAAAGCAAAACTCCTTTCCTTTCAGTAGTGAAGATGGAAGAAGCTGATTCTTCACCTATGGTAAACAATACACTGTATAGGAAATTGATTGGACGTTTGTTGTATCTAACACATAATATACCTGATATTTCATATGCAGTAAGTGTGGCTTCTATATACATGGATCAGCCTCATGAGATCCATTGGAAAGCAGCCAAAAGGATACTTAACTTTGTTCAGGGAACAAGGACACATGGGATCTTCTACAAAGCAAAATATGATCTTGATTTGATTGGATTTACTGACAGTGATTGGGAAGCTGATAGAACAAACAGAGAGTCCACATCAGGATATGTTTTCATTCTTGCAGTAGGGCCAATCAGCTGGTCAACCAAGAAATAGAGTGTCATTGCACTGTCATCTACAGAAGCAGAGTACATAGGAGTTGTTAATGTAGCAACTCAATGTTTATGGTTGCAGGGATTACTTGGAGAGTGTGGCTCCAAATCAAAGTACTCAACTACCATCTACTGTGATAACTAGAGTACCATTCGAATATGCAAAGATCTAGTTCAGAAGCAGAGAACCAAGCACATTGAGATCCATATGCACTACATCAGAGAACTTGTGCATGATGGTACCATTCACCTACTCTTATGTTCATCTTCAGAACAAGTAGCTGATGTCTTCACCAAATAATTTTGTGAGAAGACCTTCAGCAATCTCAAATAACTGTTAGGTATTTCTGATCATGCTGTGAAGCATGAGTGAAGACAAGATTTCCAAATTTTGTTTTACAGTCCATGTTTAAGGGAGGATTTTCCCATGTGGTTTTTGCCTCTTTCCTTGGTTGTATGCACATGCAGTATGTAAAGGGTGACTAATCCTTATTGCTAGGCCCTATATTTTTCTGATATATTACTCATAAGTCAGGATTAAGGGGGGTGTTAGAATAATCAACCCATAGTTAGCTACCTTAGACATTAATTTAATTATTTTTGTCTTATTTGCCTAGTTCATGTGTCCCACCTTATGCAAGTTGTCAATTACCTATCCATAGTGGTCCAAATTGCCTATTTTGGCTCATGTAGCACTTGGGAAACCTCAAGCAATCAATTCTACTTTATTCTTGGTCTCCTAGGAACCCTTCTGCTTTTTCTGCTTTATTGCCTGCTTTTTCAGTGCTTTAAGGCAATTGGCAAAGTTTGACTAGGTGAGGTGAACTAGTTTTTCTCCTCTTCATCCTCCACTCTTTTCTCCTTGGAAAAGCATGTATGAGTTGTCATTCCATCACTCTTTAGCTTGCCTAAGAACTTTTTCCAATTCGTGAACTCCATGACTGATTTGGGATCGGCTTTTTGCACCTATGGGGGATTTGCTTAATTTTAGTAAGCCTGCTTTATGCTAGATTTGAATTGCTCCCCATGCATTCGAATACATTATGTAATTATTTAATGAAGCAACCTATTATGTTACAGGGTTGGCTATTGTACACTGAGTTAATACAGTTTAGTGTTCAGCTCCAATTTCAGTCTCTTTTGTGAGTGATTTTGCATGATCAATTGTTAATTGTTGTGAGTAAAATTAATCTATCACTGGGTTCAATTTCCACAGAGATGCATGTCAACACTAAGCCTTAATTGGTTGTAAAATTATCCATTTTATCTTAATGCAAAGCTGATTTTTGTCCCACATTACTGTTGTTGTTTGATTTCACATGTATATGTTGTTAGATTCTTTAGTCACTAACATGGATCAATAGATTATATTCTGGAATATTTGATGTCATTATGTGTTTAATATGATTGTAGGTACACATGGTTACTATCGAAGCATCACATTCCAGGTATCTACGGTGTCAAAGGAGGGTCTTCAACCTTTGTCCTTCATTTGTTCTAGATCTGAACCATTCAGAGGAGTGGAACACCATACTGTTCGCAGAAGGTGAAATATTCATGCTAACAATGTGTTGTCTCTATTATATATATAGTGGTTGATTTGGAAGCTGTAGTACATATAGATTTTGTAGATGGTAGGTATGATGGAGTTATATGTACTTCTTGGCATATTTAAGAAATATTCCCTAAGTTTATCTTTAGTTTGTAGCACTATTTAGTCTGTTGGATGTATCTAGATATTTTGGTGAGAGGTTGAATAAGTTTTCATTATTATACTACAATGTAATCTTAAATATATGTGGAGGGATCCACTTACAATACATACATTTTCAACTAATGACCAAAAGGAAACTTCCAATGGACAATTCCAACACAATTTGGAGGTCGACTAGCCACCCTACTCCTCAAAGTTTGTTTGCTGCAAAATGCTTGAAAACGGCTTGCAAACAACTTGTAACTCTAACATTAAGCTTCCTTCTCATTTGGTTGTCCAAATTCCTATAGTAGTCTGAGACTTGTTGTATTAATGGTTTTCTAACAACAATTTTCCTACTTTTAAGATAAATTCCATGCATTTATTACCATGATCCACTCATTCGTATGTCTTTCTTTCTCTGTTCTACAATATTAAAATGATGAAAATATAGTGAAACTTACCTCTTTTTTGTGTGACAGTCCTCTTTTTTGTTGTTTACTTTCTTTGTTGTTGGGTAAACTTTTATAATGCTTCCATCTATTCTCAAGTGATTATGTGAATATTAGTACCACTCCATTTAAAAAAAATTAGTGCAGTTATTTGAGCATTGAATGGTAAGTTAAAATAGTGAACCTTGTTGATTTTAAGAAGTACAACAGTACATGGGATAAAATTTCACTACTTGGGATCAGATATTTGCATTGAATCCTCTAACTTTCAACGTTAGGTGGAAAGGAAGCAATTCAAATTCTATTACATTGTTTCTAATGTCAGTTGTTAGGCTGATAGCCTGTTAGTCATTAACAAGTTGGGCCTTAAGGTGGCATGTTGGACCCATAGATAAAAATTATTATTTATACTAAGCTGGGGAATTATTTGTTAAAGAACATTCCTTTTGTTTGCATAGCACAACTACATTTTACTTTGATATTTTTCATTTTTACTACTCAAATGGTTATCCAAGAATACGTTTTCCTGAAATTTCCAACTGCTGATAATGTTTAATAGAATTCATTTTGACTTTTTTGATATTGTGTTATCTAGCAAATTGATGTCAATTTTTTAGAGCTGTCAAAAGTGCAAAATCTTGTTCTTACAAGGAAGGCAATGGAAGGACAAATATTGACTGTTGTGGAGGTCATCCCTAAGAGTGAGTCACAACAAAGCATTTGGGAGAAGTACAAAAAATATGTTAAATATTAATGGTAAGTTATAGATATTTTATTGTTACTTCTATTTAGATTATTAGTGTTCTTCTCATGTCGACCCATGTTAGGGGTTCATGAGTTTACTTCTAAAGGGCATGTTATGATCATCTGTCTGGAGTTGCACAGACTTTTGATCCCTTTCTTTTACAATTCTCATGCTCATACAAAGTGTGTCTAGAGGATGTTGGATGTTTCTTACGGATGTTGGATAGTTTGTTGTCTTTCTTTGCCTACAGATCTATAATTAGATTAAATTCATAGAATAAAGAACACATCCATATTCGCATGGTTTAATACAAATAAATTTTGTAAGAGATGCTTATAATATGGAATACCATTACTTTCAAGAATTTTAAGTTTTCTCGTAACTCAAAACACATAGAACTTGTTTTTTTTAAGTCCATGACCTATTGATTCTTTATTCAAATACTGTTGTGATTCTTTTCTATATTCCACTATGTGATCTTGTGGCCTTTGTATTGTTGTGGAACTCTGATTTTTTCATCTATGTTTCAGGTATTCTAATTCCTGAAAAATTATGTTCACTTATGGAACATCGGTTTTGGAAACTTAGGGGGACAGGTCTCAAATTGTGTTGACCACTTTATTGTGTCTATGACCTTGCAATTTTGGAGGTTTTCTTCTTGTGTCCTTTCATCCCCACAACTTTTCTATTTTAGCTTCTTGCAGTTCTGTAAGACGATGAACTTGAACAATAAAATTCTCTCATTTTGACCTAGATTAGTCCTCCCCTATCTAAACCCCATGTGATCCCCAAATGTAAAGTCGAATATTGTATTATTTAATATTAAGTGAAAAAAAATTGAACTATCTCCAAAACCCCCACCTTCCTTCGTTCTCTAAGGTTCAATTTTATACAATGGTGTTTGAATTTAAATTGGCACATATAATTCCAATGGGAAAGAAATTGAATTGTCCATTATTAAAACTGTTGGTATTTAGAACCCCAGAAATAAAATTAGTCTTCATCATCACAAATATGGAACTCATGAATTGTTCATTACCGTTCCTGAGATAAATTTCAATTTGAGATTGTTTGTTGATAAACCCCTTTTGAAATTTTGAATAGTTCAAGAAAACATTTGTTCTTTTCTATGTAAAGTTTTCTTTATTCATTCCTTCTCCATGTCTCTTCACTAATTTTTACTCTGAATCCCATTATTCTCTTTTTTGTTTTTGTGTTTTTTTTGTAAGTTCTTATTTCACATTCTCTTTGTTAGCTATTATTAAATGGATTCATAAAGCTATGTTGCGTGGAGGCGCCCCCCTCTCCACCCCTGCTCCTGAAATTCACAGGATTCATGAAGCTAAAGGATTCATGAGGCTATGTTGATGAAGTGATGGAATGCCCCTTTAGAATCTCTTGATGGAACAATCGTTAGTAAGATGAGAAACCCTTGAACTTCATCTACCTCCTTGTGGCCTTATCAATTGTGGAAACTGATATGATCCTTTTTCCTATTGACATCTTACTAATTTTTAGATTATAAATAATGCACATAATATAAATAAACTTTGTTGGTTTTAATTGTTAAAATATTCATTATATCATATATGCTACACATAGTAGACATCTTCTTTTAGTAACCATTCATGCGTTCTTCTCTTAGCATCCCATTGCTGAACAAAATCACCTCATCAATGAATAACAACATGTATCTAGCAACAAATACATCCTCAATTCGTTTCTACAACTATTTATTAAACCCATACCTGATTCTTTGTCCATATCAAGTTTAGTTTATTAGGTATACATGAATACATTATTTCATTCTCTAAGACTCTTTTGCAGACCACTTTAATTGATTGCGTAACTGTTTAGGATATTCTGTTGCCTGAGCATGGTATACTTTGTGCTTATTGGTGTGGTTGAAAAAATAAATTGGATTTTAAGCATGAATGTCTTTGGATTTTATTGCCTTTTATTAGAATTACAAATGATGAAATCTAAGTGTTAATATTTCTCCTCTTCCCGATTCTTAAAGGGTGCGAGCTCAATGGAAGAGTGCCTTCTTTACAAGCACGAGGTTGGTGGTTCGATTCCTTCATGCCCTAATGATATTGGAATGTATTTCTAAAGGTAAAAAATGTAGTAGTGCAAGATGGATGCAATATTAGACGCAACACTAAATGCAAAACAAGATGCGAAAGTGGACATCAGACTAAACACAAAAGTGGATGCAAAATTCAACCTTATGCTAGACGTAAATATGGACACAAAAATGGACGTCATACTAAATGCAAAATTGGATGCAAAAAGAGACTCAACACTAGACACAATTAATGACTCAAAACTAGATGCAATACTAGGTCCAAAACTAGACGCAATAGTAGATGCAAAAGTGGACTCCTAACTAGACGAAAAATAGGACATTATTTTGAGCACAAAATATGGTGTATCGATGGACATAAAACTAGGTGTAACACCAGGTGCAAAAATGGAAGGAACACTTGGCGCAAACAAAAACTTAAAATGAGACACAATATTGGATGCAAGATGGGACAAAACATTGTATGTAAAACTAGATGTAATATTGAATGCAAGATGGGATACAACATTGGATAAAAAACTAGATGCAATATTAGATACAAACATAGGTGCAAAACTAGGCACAACACTAGGCACAACACTGGGTGCAACATTGGGCTCAAACATAGATGCAAAAAAATACATCAATCGGGATGCAAAACTAGGTGCAAAACTAGATGCAAAATATGACCTAAAACAAGATGAAACATTAGGCACAAACATGTATACAAAAAAAAAAAACAAGATACAAAATTAGATGTAAATGGGTATGGAACATTATAAGTAAATTTGGATGCAGAACTAGACGCAACATTAGGCCAAAAATTGGATGCAAACCTTGATGCAACGTTAGATGCAGAATTGGACACATAATTTTATGCAAAAAATGGTGCAAATTTGGGTGCAAGAATCAATGAAAAACTAGGAGAAAAATAACATGCAACATTGGATGCAAAACTGGGCATGAAATTGGGTGCAAACAAGCATGTAACAAAAGACGCAAAAAAAGATGCAATAGAAGTTGCAAAATTGGGTGGAAATAAAGGCGTAACAAAAGATGCAAAAAATTGGGTGCAAAAATGGCCGCAAAAAGGGATGTTAAAAACGACAAAAAAAATATGCAATAGACAACATTTTACGTAAATGTACAATAGCGCTAGGTTTAGCGCCAAATTTTTCACCATAATTGAGAAAACATTTCACTAAACTCCGTTGGTAAATTCGACGATAATTCCATTTTTTCTTGTAGTGATACAACTATCTATAAATTTGAGAGAGAAATATGGCAGAAAGCTAATTCACTTTTTTTATGAAGGAATGTCCTAGAATTTAACCTTCAATCCAAATGCGATATCAGCTTCAAGGGTTCTTCACACCTGCAAAAGAGATAGATACCTTCCTACATAGATATTATATGTTATATAAAAGATTAATGAAATATTATAGTTGCAATAATATGCCAACATAATTCATGAATCATAACACATAAGAAAATTGATGCACCAATTATGGAAGAAAATATCACTTTATTGATAAGCAGTAGTGAAAGATACAACCTATATCTGATACAAGTCCTTTGCTGCTAGCAAAGGAAGTTAGTTCTACTGCTCCAAATATCCAAGGGTGTTCCTCTAGAATAGCATTTCTCTCTTAAGATATATCCTTAAACTCAACCCCTACCCTCTATTTGTATTTGATGAACAAGAGGAGTTACGAAGGTTAATAGGGTTGGGGAGGTTGGAGACGTTATGATTACAAACCCAACTATCCCTAACTAATCATGTTTCTGTTTTTTAAAACGTGGCTTAATGTAACCGCAAGTATGAATACTAGCAACTCACGAACAAACGATGACTTTTATAAAGGAAACCCATGAATGTATATGTGATCTTGTAACCACGAGTTGCATAAATGGCTATCCACAAATGACTCACAAGATGAAATGTCAATAGTCATGATTACACCTTAAGCTCATTAGAAAAGATGGGAAAGACTAGTATGAACAAGATGTATCAAGGAACATGATCATCTATAGGTTTTTAACAACTTCAATCCATTGTTTCATTTTGTGTACCGATCCATTCAGTATCAATACTCGAACGAAGAAGTTCCATTTCACAGGATAACACACCTCCACTTCTAGTGTATGGGTTCTCAGAACTCTCCTAAGATAGACATACTTGCTACATTTAGGAGCTCATTTATCCTCCATCTTGGCTTATATTTTCTTAGGAGTGTGCTCTTTGTGCGCTAGATTTCTTTAGGGTTCACTATTAGTTGAGTCTGTTTTACTTTGTGGATTCATCATGGAGTGAGGTCTGGAACCTCACTGTTCTCTCCATTTTGTAGGGATTTCTCCTTGTGGTTTTACTCCTTCTCCTCAAAAGAGGACTAGATATTATTGCCATATTTGTACAAACTTTCATTCACACACCGCTCTCATGAGTACTACATTTGAGCAGGTTGTGATCCCTTCTTCTCCTTCTCCTTCCTACGGGAGGGAAAATGGGGATCACATAAGATATGGGACTCTAGTTGAGATCGATCCTCATAGGAATGGTAATTCTCACACTTCACAACCCCAACTGTTAGATTTTGTAGCTGATTTTGGAAGGATTTCCTCACGAATATCTGGTGGAGAGACTCACCATATTCCCTCTAGCTCTAGACCTTTTATATTTGGCATGCCAGATATGACTACTTTTTTTCCATTATCTGTTGTAGACCCTTGTAGAGGTCCTAGTGTTGTGAAATTTAATCTCAAGGTAACAACAAAACCCACTTTTAGAAAGAAACTGGCTTTTCTTTCCAGAGAGGGATCTCTCAAATATAAATTTAACAAGGCCAGATATTGGAGTCAAAAATTTTAAGTTATGCAGATGGTTGAAACAACACATATAACCATTGGTCTATGGAGTCAAAATAGATAAAAATAATACAAATATGCGTACATAGAATCTCAACAAAGGAAAGATAATTATTCAGCTATAGTGATTCATTTATTTTCAGGCGATAAGAAAGAAACATGAACAGCCCATCAATATAGAGCATCACAAGATGAATTCCATATCAAATTTAGAAGAAATGTTTGTGAATATCAGAAAAAATAGCAAGAGCATACATGTATGAATTCTGAAACTATTAAACACTATGTTCAGACATGAAAGAAAACATAATGGAAGGTAAACACTTAGAAAACATTCACAAGGAAAGAAAGCATAGACTATAACATAAAAAACACATGAATCTTTAAAGATCAAGTAGCATTTGGCTTTATAATTTTATTTCAAAAAAAAGGTTCTCACAAAAACATCAGTCCAAAATTACGGCTTCCAACCCCTGATACATCAATAAAATTCAAATATATACAAAATAGTTTCTTCCAAGACCATCAATAACCAACTAATATGTTAATCATAAGTTCTTGTAACCATATCGCTAATAACTAGGAATAATAATTACATACTTTGTTTGAAATAACAAATTGCTTGATTATATCAAACTCCATAATTGCAAGGCATCATGAACAAACAGCTTCCCAAAACTCCAACACCTGTCTTCATGAATGTAGTATGTATTTTGTTTCCCCAAATTTCTCCACGATCTTCCATTCTTCCACATTTGGAGTGTCGTACTCTATCATCTCTCTGATCTTCATTAAATTTTGTATTTTCTTCAAAATTAGACAGATTTTCCATTTTGTCTAATCCCTCAACAATTTGATGATCAAATGGCTTGTTTTTGTTTAGTTGATTCCTCTGAGAAATAATATGGTGTGGGTCATAATTCACTTTTTCCTCTTTTTGAAAATCCATAACTTCTAATAATTTCTCAATCACTAACAGAGCACTTTTATTCTTAAAAATTAAAGGACCGACTTTGAGAGGGAATTTAACATTAGAAGATTTCTTAAGTGCTCCTAAATGTTCCTCTTCTACATACAACCTTTGTCTCATGAACTATAATGCAAATATTCTTGGCGTCAAGAAAGTAGGCAACTGTTACGGATATAAATTCCTATAGCTTGGGGTACTACAACAAACATCTTGACTCCATAAATCAATCCTTTCCAATATCCAATAGAAATTAAATGTCTAACACTAAAGGATCAGACCTCGTACCTTATTCCAGACGATTGAAGTAGATCCCCATTGAGCTTTCCAATGTTCAGCTTGAATTGATATATTAATTCCTCAACAAGAAGTAAACAATACAAGCATACTACATATCATGGTGTTAGATCTATTCTAGCATATATAATCAATAATGTAAAATCATTTGACATAATCCAATGGGTACAATATTCATTCAAACACACATTATTGGACAGGCAAAGATATTTCTATTAATATAAATTAGAGATTACAATATAGATACAACCTATGATGGCACGTCTATGAACCGGAGAAACTGAATCCCCCACTTGGGCCTCCACCACTTCAATCCTCCATCTCTTGATAGCAAGCTCACAAGCAAAAGGCAAGCTTGGGAAGAACAAAAAAGTGCTCCAAGGGACAAAGGGATGCAGACTCAAGCATAAGTTCTGGCAACAATGGACTATAGTATCTTTTCTCTCAATTATCTCTTCTTGCCTTCAATGTACCAAGGGGTTCCTTATATAGCTTTCAAAGGGATAATGAAAGATCGAATCCGAGCGATCCCAAGGCATAGGGAAGGCCAGGAGTCAAATGAGTCGAATCCATGTCAAGGAAAAATACAAAAGGATTTGGATTATGCACACATCCCAATGTATGCGGTTATATGGGTCAAACCCGTGTATGTATGCACTTATAGGTTTAAAAGCTGTATATCATTTTTCATGTGTTTTTAGGGATGATCAAGGAAACATCAAAGGACAAAAAATGGTCCATGGGGTCTAAGGAGTCTGTAGCGAGACAAGGGAAGGCCATACAAAGTGTGATTCACCTAGAGTGGTGAAATACGCTATAACAGATGCCCCCTAATGTGTGAGGTCAGGGGGGTCATACGATGGCCGAAATACATTATAAGTCCATCCCAAAAGTGGAGTGATGAAGGATCCCAAATGGAAGACCAGCCACCCAATCAGCATATTACAATAATACAAATCTGCATATAACTGCAAGTACATATAGCAATCCCGGATACATAAGAGTGCAATGGCCATGAATAGGCATAATGCATGATATCACATATGTGGTCATCACCACATACAATATACATAGATCAGAATCTCCATGATGAATATATACAAGGGACCATGATCTCCATAATGGATGAATATATATAATAGATCAAGATCTCCATAGTGGCTAGAAATATCTGACATATACTGGAATCAAGTCACGAGAGCTGAAATCTCATGAACACTGGCACGATCAAGGAGGTACCATATAAGAGATGCCACCAATCTGGAAAGCCTTCTACACAAACCACTATGAGTACATGTCCTACTATGCGAATAGAGGTTTCAAGGTCAAACATAGTAGTCCATCATCTGATTATCAGTCATTGATGTATACCGTTAACAGACACGAGATCACCCACTAATAATGAAAATGGGAATCAAGGTACTAGATTGCAAACTAACAAGTGTGAATACATGTGTCGAGGTTGAACACTTGAGAGGATCCATTGATCAGGGGATATTGATGTATTCCCAAAAACTGTCGATGGTGAGAGAACCTTCCACTGATGACTGCAAGTCTCAAGGCACTCAAAAGAATCTAGATTCCAATCCCATAATAAATGATCTGAATTCGATGGGATGAAATCCGCTGGAAGGAGGCATTAAGGCATCCCCCATAATCCGACATGAGGTACTCAACAAAGCTGTATAATGTGGAAGGACTCGATCATAAGGTGCACGAACCAGTAACTGTACCGAGAATGGCTGACATTCAAAGTCAAGATAACTGAGGAATGGCTGACACAGGCTTCAAATTCCTTCAAACAAGAGCATAACGGTGTATGGTGACTGAATGAATGCAGCATAGACTCGATATACAAACTAGGACATCTCTGTGAATTAGGAGGCATCAACAGAGGCTCCATAGGAACTGGAAGCTTAACCAGTCGGTGGAGATAAACTCAGATACACAAGTACAGCTCCTAAATTCAAACTATAACCCAACCAATGGATGTGATATACAGTGCTCTGTTTGAAGGTGACATGACTCGAAAGCTGCCAAAGATAATATCTTTCCTTGTCCGGCTTTTTGGTTTTTTTATTTTTTTGGACTTTTTCAGTTATTTGAAAAGCTTGAAAAAAGAATAAACTAGCTTTATAGTTACAAACTAGGAGGAGATGAGTGTCATAAGGGAAAACAATCTAGTTCCAAGCAGTGGAACATACCTATGCTCAATGCAAGGATACATGTGTAGGATATCGATACTCAGGGGGAAATCCCCTCCCGTTAAAAAGGGAAATCATGCTATGAAGGATATAAAAAATGGCTTTGCATGGCTAGACATGAGACAAGCTCGGACTATATGGCTGAAACGCAATGTCAGGAGAGCCAGCATAAAGCTCAATAAGGCAAGCAAAGCTCATGATAATGCATTCACAACTTGACATAAGGGAGTCCTGAGGGAGATAGTCCAGCATAAGATCAAGAGGAGTATGAGGCTCTTGTGAAATGTCATGGCAGTACTATACAACGGACTCCCACACCCTAAAGGAGAAAACATCAGCATGGGCACCAAATGCAAATAAGGCGCTAACTAGGGTAACCATGTAAGGTGAAGCTCTAGCACTCATATCATGCCACTTCTAAAGTAGCAAGATGGTTCCGTGACATAATAGAGTGGGTTCATACCTAAGGGCATGGTGTTATGGTCATAAGGTCATGCAAAATGAAAAAGGTGGTGAAACCTAACCTATATGCCAGTTTAGACATGATACCTGAGATCGGCACGAACGGGTCAATCCAATGGCTGAAACGGCACTGAAAAAGGTCTTCTACATCACAAATTATGTCAAAAATGGTCCAAAACGGTTAGAAAATGTCGAAACTATAGGAAAGGGGGTAAAAATTTTCAAATATTTGAATTTTTTTCTATAAATAGTAAAAAATATAAATCATTTGAAACTTTTACCCATTTGAGCTCTGATTTTCAGCTGCAAATTCCAGGAGATCCAGCCAGCGGAATTCAGAACCGTTTCTTCCAGGTATTTACTCATGCTCTCCTCTTGCATTTTGATATAATTTTTGTAAGTTTTCATGGTTAAATAAATTTTTTAGGCCATCTCTACATGAGCGCTGCGGCCCACACGAATATCGAAGCTTTTTCCGCGTATAGGGCTGGCTATACGTAGAAAAGGGGCTAAAACCCGCGTACATACGCGGCTGTTTTCAAAACAGTTGCGTATGAGGCTGCGCATGTGGTTTTTTACTAAACTAATGGACAATTTTCCAATTTCTCTTGCAGGATGGTGCTAGAGTGGAGAGAGCACGAGCATGGTGAAGTAGAGGAAGCAGTAAGGGCCGACTTAATCGCTCAACAAGCTCTTCGTGCATGTGGACTCTACAAGTTTTGGTGTCTTGGTGGTTTGAGGGCCAAACCAAGACTGCTACAGATGCTGGTAGACTATTGGGATCCAGACTTAGAGTCCTTTCAGATTGATGGGATGTCCCTCACCATAGAGGTGGAGGACATATACTTTATCATGGGGCTTTCTAAACGAGGAGAGGTGGTGAACCTTCATTCCCAAGGTGGGCTAGGTGGTGGCTTGACTATCGACGAGTACATAGCTATGTACTGCTACCCAAATACTGAGAAGGTGGGGAGTCAAGTCCCCACCAATGCTATTAAGGTGCTCGGCCTAAAGTCCATATTACTGACGTTGGGAAGGATGGCAGGCTTAGCATCACTCCATTAGGCCTTGTGGCCGCTGATGTTCTATGCGGTGGAGTGTATGAGACCCACCATCTATGATTGGAGTACCACACTATTGAGCAACATGAAACACCAGCTCAGTGAGTGTAAGGCAGGAAGGGTACGGATCTTCAGGTTCAACAGCATTCTAAGCACGTTTTTCTTTGAGCGTGTTCCAGGATTGAGCCCTAGAGTGGAAATTCCTCTCCACAGAGTTCAAGATCCAGCCCAACGGCGTTGGGTAGACACTATGCGCAGACTGGGGGGTGGTAGGGTGGCCAACCCATATCCAGTGGACTTCTTTCCATGGTGCTGATGACAGATTGTTGCCATTGATGACTACCCCTATGCAGGGATAGACTTCCGGGGGGATTTGGACATGTCATTGCCACCCATATCCGCATATGGTGATATAGGTACTGAATCTCGGCTCTCACTCTTTTAAAAAAAAAATTAGTTATTTAATTTTTTTGTATTTTCTTGATTATGTGGAATCAAAAAGACATGTTTTTGCACAACAACACATAGTGACATCTACCATTTATGTGCAGATGTGGGACCACGACGACCAGAGGGATTCCCTCATCATATACGAAGGGGAAGAGGAGATGACATCACGGGTGTGGATGTGGAGCGAATGCTCCAGAGCATTCATACCAAATTTGTGAGACTGACTCATAGAGTTCCCATGGCGCAAGTCGAGGACTTTCCTAAGGCCATGCAGCGAGAGGTGGTGGATGTACCATGTGTATGGGTGCATTTATTTTGACGGCTAGCTAGAGCCGTAGTGACGTTCCATGATCACAACCATCCTCCTCCTCCACAGGATTAGACACCTGGGAGTGTATGTATTTTGTATGACCGTGTATTACATGATGGTGGCTTTAAAAGCCCCACTTTTGTATCATGACACTATGTATTACCACATTTTTGATGTATATAAAAAAGTTTTATGGTGATCGATTTATTTATTTACATGTGTAAAAAATGTTTGTGATTAATTTATTATGAATGAAACAAATTCCAATCTAACACATAGTTATCATATGAGTCAACAACTTGATTATTATTTCTTTGAATGTGTATATATGTTATATTGTCAAATTGTCGTTCTAACAATCTCACACATAAGAACCTTCTCAATAATGTCAGATCTCTAACATGGTACAAACCATTGATATGTGGCACTACTAACTCCGAATCAAGACGTACCTCAACAGATAGAACGCCATGCAAAATGGCATCCCATAGAAGCTCAATAACGGCGCTATATTCAGCAACATTGTTGGAAGATCGCCGTAGACATACACCTCCTGAAGATAGTACTTGACCCATAGGAGTATAAATCACCCAAGTAGTAGAGGCTGAGTGTTGAGTGTGACAGCTTGCATCATCCGCGAATCCTATGTAGGTGGAAGATTCCATTGACATCTACCAAAAGAAATGGAAACTAATCACAAACCCCATCACAATAAGAAAAGACCTAACTATGCAAAGTTGTACAATAATATACAACAAGCAGCCTTGGCTAAAGATCATGCATAGTATTTTTTGAGATAGAGCCCATTTCTAGGCTCTGCCAAAGCTGTGCCTTCGTAATCCACTAACTCATAGGCACCCTTCTCTAATACACACTTGACCATGTAAGGACCACACCACATAGGATTAAATTTCTTTGCCCCCAAGGGTTCTTTCGATTGATACCACAAAAGGACCAAGTCTCCTTCACTAAACACTCTTGGACAAACATACTTATCATACTGGATCTTAACATGACATTTATTAACCTCTAGAGCCACCAAGGAATCTCGACGCTGCTCATCAAGTTCCTCAAGGTGCACCAAACACTCCTCCAAAGGTGAAGTGTCTGGTAAGAGTTCCACAGCTAGCTTTAATGAAGGAATCTCGCATTAAACTGGCAATATCAACTCCACTCCATGTACAAGCTAATATGGAGAAAAACCAGTGGCAGTCTTAACCGCGGTTTGATATGCCCACAAAGCAGGGTATAACATAATATGCCAATTCGTCTTGCTTTGTGCTATGGTTCATTGGAGAATGGATTTGAGTGATTTACTCAGTGCCTCTACCTGTCCATTCTCTTGGGATTAGTAAGAAGATGAATGCTCTTGCTTATACCCTAACTTGGATGCCAACTCTTCCATCATACAGTTCTGAAAGTGCAAGCCATGGTCAGTGACAAGCTCTTTCAAAATCCTGAACAGAGTAATGATTTGGTTGAATACAAAGTGAGCAGCTTTCTCACCGTCAAATTTTACTATAGGCATAGCCTCAGCCCATTTTGTGAAACAATCAACAGCCACTAGAATGTGATGGTGCCCCTTATCCAAAGCTGGGTTGCAATCCATAAAATCGATCCCCCACTTAGTGAAGGGATCGGCGGTGATAATGGGATGTAACGGGGCAGGTTTCGAGTGCATATTACATGTAAACACCTGGAAAGGGTGGCACCTCTTGACCGCATCAACACAATCCTTGAAGATCGACGACCAGAAATAAACCGCTCTCAAAATCTTTTGAGCTGTAGAAATCCCAGATAAATGACCACCACACGCCCCTCTGTGGCAATCATTTAGCACAACCTCAGCCTCCTCATGAGTTAAATAATGCCGTAAAATGGAATATACCCCATGGCATTACAAATTATTGTCCACTATAAGGTAGTTCTTAGATACGTGACGTAATCGTCGTCGTTCATCTCGCTAGAGTAGGGGTCTTCTGCGTTTGCAGATATACTATGATATCCCCATACAATGGGTCTAATGTTGAGATTAAGAAGATGTGTTCATCAACAAATGTATCTTCACAAACCAACTCCTCGGCCTCGCTCGGGAAATCTGATATAAGTTCAGCAAAAATTAAATACTTCGTCGATTTTGCCGAAACAAATTCAAGATTGAATTCTTACAGAATGACTATCCATTTATTATACTTTCCCCCAATCATCCTTCGTCTGAGGATGAAGTGAAATGGATTGACATGGGCCACAACCAAGGTCTGGCGAAGGAGAATATAATGTCTGAAATGCTGAACCGCATGTACCATAGCTAAAGCAAGCTTCTCGACATGAGACTAATGAATCTCTACGTCAATAAGTTTTTGGCTGAGATAATATACGAAATGTTCTTGGAGCTCCTCATCCTCTTGATCCAAAACCATACCAATCGTCTCTAAGGACACAGCCACATATAATAGAAAATCACGGCTATAATCCAGAGGAATAATCACCAGGGCCGATGCTAGGGCTCGCTTGAGTGCATCAAAGGACTCCTGGGCTCGCTCATCCCACTTAAAGGGAGTATCCTTCTTCAAGAGATGCATGAAGCCTCTAGTCAAATTGGCAAAGTTGACAACAAATCTTCATAAGAATTTTTCCATGCCTTGCAAACACTGAAGATGACGAATGTTCTTCGGGGGAGAAAACTGAAGTATTTCCTCAACCTTCAAAGGGTCGACTCTTATACCCTCTTTCGAAATGATGAATCCTAATAAACGACCTGACTTCACATAAAAGATGCACTTATGAGGATTTAATCTAACTGAATAGTGTCGGAATATTTTGAATACCAATCTCAAGTGATAGGGATGACGCATTCTCATACGAGAATGAGAAGCGAGGTCATCCAAAAATACTTCGATAATAGACTTGAGATCGTGGAAAATCCAAGTCATCGCCCGCTGAAATGTAGCTCCGCTGTTTTTAAGGCTGAAAGGCATTTTTCGATATGTAAACATTCCCCAAGGACAAATAAATGCAGTCTTGTGTTGGTCCTCAGGTTTAATCTGGATCTGATTATACCCAAAAAATCCATCCATAAAGGAGAATACCTCGCTACCCGCACACTCATCGAAAATCTGATCTATAAATGGTGTGGGAAAGTTATCCTTAGGACAGGCATGATTCAAATTGCAGAAATCAGTGCATATGTGGATCACTCCCTGCTTCTTATCCACCAGAATGGGGTTTGAAACCCACTCCGTCAAGGGAACGGGATAGATGAAACCGGCTTTCAACAGCTTCTCTATCTCTGCCTTAATGGAAGGCGCTTTCCTAGGATTCAAAGTGCATAAACATTGTCGAATAGGATTAGCGTTGGGGTAAGTCTTAATCTCATGTTTGACAATCTGAGGGTAAATACCTGGCATCTCATCATAAGACCAAGCAAAAATATCACAGAATTCCTTAAATAGCCCGGTATATTCTAGGATCTCACCATGGGAACATTCCGCCCCAATATAGACATTCTCAATGGTGTCACGATTGCGAGAGATGTTGATAGGAATCATGGAAGATATGTTCGATATGTTTCCATAAGCCATCAGACCAGGAGAGCTTAATGGAACCACAGGACTACCAACTCTCTGACTAAGAATCTCCCTATAATCCTCATGCTCCAAACGGTCAAGCTCTGGAAGAAAGTATGATCTATGATGAAGTTCCTCCGATGGTGCCTCAACTCCTGACATAGCCTCGATAATTGCTTCATCTGAAGGAAAAACTGTATCAAGGTAGTTGTGGGCATGAGAAAACTATACTTCCCATGCCGGCAGCACATTGGGGTCTTCCTCCTTCGTCTGTGAAGAGGAAGAACAAGGCTCTGCAACATTCTTGAGATTAGCTTGATAAGCTATCATGGCTATAGGTAACGGCATGCTCGTCTCGACAGGCTCACTTGATGTACTCGGTGTGGGAAGAATCCAAGGGTCTTCCATATGGGTCGTGCAAAAATACACCGAGGTCGTAGAATTCGAAGCCTCATCGGAACAAGATCCTATCATGAGAATCGGTGCAGGACAACTAAATATTCCCATAAGGGATGGATACATGCCTACACCCACACTCCTAGTTGTCGGCTAAGAGTGCTCAACGATCGGGATCGAAGCTCTTGAAGATGTGATAACAGACTGATTCTTGAATGTCATTTGATTAATCGTTTCAATCTCCCCGTTATGTGGAAAGCATACAACGTGGAACAAGGAAGAAGCAACGGCTTGCATACTATACATCCAGTTCCTACCCAGCAAGAGATTATTGTCAAGGGGTCCATCAACCACCTCAACCTCTATCGCAATGGTCTTCCCCCCCAAACGGACTTTAAGGGAAGGAAGGATACCGTGTAGCCTAAAATATCTCCCATCAAACGCAGTTAACATAGTCACTGATTTACATAGCTCAGGAGAACCCAGACCCTTCCAACAGGACAAAGACATCATAGAAGCAGCAGCGCCCTCGTCAATCGCAGTGCACTTGATGGTCATACCAAGACATTCTTCATGCACCAAAAGGGACAGATAGTAGGGAAAGTGAGGCTGATGTCTTACGGTTTCAAATTTTATCACTAAGGAAGAATCATCACCATTCACACCAAGAGCAGAAAGCAATGCCTTCCTTTGCAAAGGACAACTCTGAAGCACTTCCAATGCAGACATCGCACAAGGAGTATGGCCCAAATACTCAACAACTAAATAATTCTGGGCGGCTCAAGCATTTGGATTATGCCCCAAATATTTAAGGAATCCCTTAGGAATGCGAGGTGTAGCCTCAGGTTTATCTGTAAGTTTCTCAATGCGTAAAGGGGTTCCTGGTGGATCAGGTTCTTTGCCTGGGCTGGGTTGTGACAAACTATAATCTTTTGCATGAGTCACAACCTTGGCAGCATGGACCATGTTAATGCACCCAGTACCACTACCCTCTAGTGGATCATCATCACTAGAATAGCCATGGGACTTCGAGTTTATATTCTTGTTATGCGGTAAAGGGTTAGTTAGCACAGCTGGGCCTTGTGCTAAGAATCTCGAAGCTTCTTCAATTCGAGGGCACAAGTAAGTGAGGTGATCATCCTTACATAGCTTGCAAGGGAATTTAACCTTACATTTCACTTTCTTGTCCCCCCCAACATTTCTATTTTTCTTGTCATTATTGTTAGCATTCTCATTCTTATTCCCACTCTTTCGATTATTATTTTTACCCTTTTTTCTATTCCGTCTGGGCTACTGGTTACCCTTCTGGTCCGACGATTGCACAGAAAGTACATTTGCCATTTGGGCGGGTTGAGATGAAGCTGTAGCTTGTCCCGAAGCAAATTGGTTGAGTGACAGTTGACTAACTTGTTTTACAACCGAATCCGTAGGTTTCGCACTTGCACAACCGACAATGCCATCGACATGTGGTCTGGGTTTGACTTTGGGATCAAAACTGGAACGAGGAGCATTGGGAATAATCTCATACAACAAATCGGACTGAGCATAGATCAAGTCCAATTCATGCGCCCTAAAAATCGCTTGTTCCTCATTCTGTACTCCAGATGTGGAAACATCCTTTGCTATATATGGCAATAACGACTTGAGGAACCACTCGAGGAGGAACTCCAGTGGTATAAAGGATTTAATTAATCTCTTCCATCTACTCCACTCTTGAATATGATCAGAAATATGGGTGGCTTTATCTTGCCGAAATGTGAACAAGAGTTCAGGACCAATGTCATAGCACACTTGTTGCTGGAAGTGATTAAGAAAATTCATCGCAAGGTCGTCGAACAAAGCAAAAGCTCTATTAGGTAACTCTATATACCATTTCACAGCCGGCCCTGTGAGGGTGCGTTGAAATAGTCTCAAACGGACTGAGTCCTGATGTAATGAATTCGAAGAGCACCATAGGTGAAACGTAGTAACATTTTCGCTCAGATCCTCACTCGGTTTTCCTTCGAACTTAGTTATGTCTGAAGGAAGTTTGGTAGGGACAGCCGGCCAAGCCGGGTCATGAGCCACAGGATCGTTCGTAAGTCTCGATAAGTCAGGAAGGTTAAGTGTTGTGAGGAAAGGGAGCCTAGGATGATGAGGTTTATGGACCTCTCCCTGGTTCATATAGGGTTGATTACCACCATGGCCTTGGCCATAGTGTCCTCCTCTTGTCTGACCTGTACCATAGTATGGTGGACCTTGACTAGTAGGAGCTACGAAGCCATAATTAGGAGAGTAAGCAGGTTGTTGATAACTGCCTCCATAAGGTGAAGAAACCTATCCATACTGCATCCCATAATAAGGTCCATAGGTCATCACATGCAATGTCCCATGAGACACTCTGTAGGTAGGAAGATAAGCTCCGAAAGTACGGATATACATACCGAAAGTAGGGATATAAACCCCAGAAGTAGCAAGCTGACTTCTAGAAGTGTGAACATAGACTCTCGAAGCAGCGGGTGCTATGTGAACTTGAGACACAATTGGCCTAGTAACCACAGTACGGACCTGACTCATAGCCATATACCGACTCGAAGGACCGCGTGAATAAGGTGGAGGATGTACATTTGAAGAACTAGGAACCGAGGATGAAGGAATCTGGGTAATAGTATATGTACTACCGCCTATCGTCACTCATCTTAGATCTAGTATCCTAATCGAATCGCTAAGCCTAGACCTAGGAGGGAGATACGATGTAGCTTCCACCACTGGGATGGAAGGTGCAATGTGACTAGTTCTCCCAAACCTCTCCGCATGGTAAGGAATGAGAGTGCCCCCAGGCATAGTGTTAGGCTCAAAGTCAAATTCGACATGAAATGTCAAATCATGTGCAGGGAAACCAAACGTAGCACAACTACCGTAGCTAGTACTGGCAAGTTCAAAATGAGTCTCGGCATCTTTTGGCATTCCATACTGGTAATGCGTCAATGGGGAATCAACCCTAGAGTGAGTAGGTCTATCGTGCAAGGTTCCTATCTCAGAAATAACAGGACCGAACTCAGCTAGGTCGGGTGAAGGATTGTAAGTAGGAGTAAATTCCCCATCATCTACACGAATGGGAGGAGGTGGTTCAGGAATATCCTCTGAATGGTCTCCCATGGTGTGTGAATCAGTGTGTGACATAGTTCGCCTGGACTATCTAGGTCTCTCTCCCAAAGGAGGAGGAGAATTAGAAGGCAGAAGTCCTGCTATATGATGAGAACGATGAGGAACCGCACTTGAATCCACAATGACTCAAAAAATAGCAAAGACTCTCTATTTACGTAAACCCTAGGCCAACTATCATGCACAGAACAATCACTAATAAAATCTAAAGCCAAATGCAAGCAAAAAAGGGATGGATAAGTGAGCTCCAAAATGAAGCAGGTATGTCTTGCCTAGGAGAGGCTTGAGACTCCCATACACAACAAGTGGAGGTGCATAACCAATTATTGTGGCTCTCAGCTTCAACGCGTAAAGCGATTGTGCTATCCGACCCCAACCTGGCTGGGACACCCATAGAATAACCTCTACAAGTACCCCCTCGATATCCTAGGTAAGGTCACTAAGGTCACCTCAATATAATCAATGCTCAGGTGGACAGGCATAGGCAGGATTGACCGTATGGGTAGGGTAGCAAAGCCGAAAACTCTTGAAATAGCCCCCAGATACGAATACAATCCTGGAAATATCTCCGGTGCTACTCAGTTATGACTAGGGGTCATCCCAATCAATAACCACTCACACTGCCTTGTGCTTAACTCCCGTTTGAGAGGAGGATCCTAAGAACAATGGTTATACCAAGGATTTGACACACTCACCTGGACAGACACCTAGATGTTGTTGTTTAGTGATCTTGGAGAATTGACTTACAATGAACTATTCCAAGATCCTAAAACCTAAGCTTGTTGGTGCACCCTAGAAAAGAAAAGAGTGTAATTCATTTTACTTTAGCATTGATTTTAGTTGGCTTTATTACTCAAAAAAGGGTTATGACCGTGCAACTAGTGGTGTTATGATGCAACATGAAGTAAAATGCACACCTTAAAAATCAATGCAAATGCATTGTGTCCATGAAAACAGGGTATGCTACTACGTGAAATGCACAATTCTTCTTCAAATGATTGCAAATTTTTCCTATATGAAGTCCTAACTAGTACTCCAAAGCAAATCTAGATCTATTGCAAGTACAATCCAAAGTGCAAAATGCAATGCATGGTGATAAACAAATGTTTTTGGATTTTTAGAAAATAGAAGAGATGCAAAAAGCAAAAGAATGATTCTACAACCCCTAGACTCTGCAACCACACCCAAATAGCACTCAAGCAAAGCACTAAAGGAAAAGAACTCTAATGCACTAATCTCAAACAAAAAATCAAAAATGCCATGACAAGAACTTTCCTAAAAAAAAAAATTAGGCTAAAAATAACGTTTCTAGTCAGAAACAGAGGTCTAAACAGACTCAGGCAGTGCCAAAGGAGACTCAGCAACTATCAAAATTCACCCAGCAACCAATTATCTTCCCCAAAAAGGAAAAATCTAGGGTATACGTGACTGTTCACAGTAAACCCACGTGTATACATGGAAAACGTAGAGGAAACCGCGTGTATACGCAACTGTAAATCAAAAACCTGCGTACAGGAAGAAAAGGTGCATAAAATAAAGGCAAACAGGCAGGCTGAGACAAACTTCACACCAATCAGACTCTACCAGGAATACATGCCCCCAGACCTGACACAGAAACAAGAGAGAAAGATAAATTCAAATACATTGAATGCCTAGAAAACAACCCCCAAAGGACAACTACCAGGAACTCCCCAATGGAGTCGCCAATTCTGTTACGGAGAGAAATTCCTATGGCCTGGGGTACCACAACAGACAGCTTGACTCCAAAAATCAATCCTTTCCAATATGCAATAGGAATTAAATGTATAAAACTAAAGGATCATACCTTGTACCTTATTCTAGACGGTTGAAGTAGATCCCCGTTGAGCTTTGCAATCTTCAGCTTGAATTGATATATTTACTTCCTCAACAACAAGTAAACAATACAAGCATACTACATATCATGGTGTTAGATCTATTCTAGCATATATAATCAATAATGTAAAAGCATTTGACATAATCCAATGGATACAATATTCATTCAAACACACATTATTGGACAAGAAAACATATTTCTATTAATATAAATTAGAGATTACAAGATAGATACAACCTTTGACGGCACGTTTGCGAACCGGAGAAACTGAATCCCCCACTTGGACCTCCACCACTTCAATCCTCCGTCTCTCGATAACAAGCTCACAAGAAAAAGGCAATCTTGGGAAGAACACAAAAGTGCTCCAAGGGACAAAGGGATGCAGACTAAAGCATAAGTTCCGGCAACAATGGACTATAGTTTCTTTGCTCTCAATTCTCTCTTCTTGCCTTCAATGTAAAAATGGGTTCCTTATATAGCTTTCAAAGGGATAATGAAAGGTCAAATCCGAGCGATCTCAAGGCATAGGGAAGGTCAGGAGTAAAATGAGTCGGATCCATGTGAAGGAAAACTCCAAAAGGATTTGGATTATGCACACATCCCGATGTACACAGTTATATGGGTCAAACCCGTGTATGTATGCACTTATAGGTTTAAAAGCCATGTATATCATTTTTCATGTGTTTTTAGGGATGATCAACAAAACATCAAAGGACCAAAAATGGTCCATGGGGTCTAAGGAGTCTGCAGCGGGACAAGGGAAGGCCATACAAAGTGTGATTCACCTAGAGTGGTGAAATACGCTATAACAGCAACGTGTATGGTTCTCTAGTGAACCCATACACTCTAAGAATAGTAAATTCTTTATGCAAAAACAAATCTCATGTTTTGTCTTCTGAAGAATATTGTAACATAATTCTCATGTCTTCCAACACCCTTGGTAAGACATCATCAAAACGCATTTTCTATATATCATCCATAATTATATTCATGAACTCGAACATATTGATATATTTTGGAAGGTATGGAGAGAACATGGTATATAAGAACTACAACTCTGACACATTTGAACACAAAAGCATGTTCAACAAATATGACTTGTACCTAAAGAACCTGACTTTAGGAAATTCAACCAATTGGGTATGGATTACTTTGGCTAAATACTTATCAAGATTGAAACAACTAACTGAATTGGATTGATGGTCAGTCGAACTGATACTTAGCAAAAAACCTAAAATGAATTGGTTGACATGTGTATCACCATCCAGACCCAAAACCTGACTAGCAACTAACATAACCAATTGGATTTCATCTTTGAAAATATTGACATTGTATGGCAGAAATAAACCCTCTAACGACTGACCAACTTTTAAAATATTGGATAAGAACTGACATCTAACTTTAGTTTTGCAATTTTTATACAATTCAATCAGGACCTGCTCATTGAAGGATTCAGTGTTTACAGGAAAACTATCAAGCAGACTTAACATGCCATGGACATATTTTGCGTCAATTCTACAGAGGATTTTTGAAGTTGTATGACTCATAATAAATCTTTGAAAATACAAATAACTATTTGCACACCTCTTTACAAATTCATGGAAAGGTAGGGTTTGTTCGACAACAAAGGAATATAGAAAGGAATTGCAGACATTTAGGATATCATTTCCCTATGACTTATACTTCCATAAACATTCTTTTGAAACCGGTACACTACATACTGACAGAATAGGGTCAAACATATTCATCTCCCTATGAATAACCACTTCTTCTCTCTCATCCCAAACCCTATACAATATCGCTAACTCTGTTCCTTCTCCATAATAAAACAATGACAATAAGCCTTCAACAAGAGCCTCGGGGTTTTGAGGCTTACCTAGTAACTATCAGATGTGTAAAAGTTAACTTTTGGAAAACTATTGTGCACTATCCCTTATTCTTTTCATCGGGAGCATGCAGACAAAATAACTTTAGCTTGGTCAACTCACCTTTTATACAATGAATAATGATTTTGGGACCTCCAACAAGTTGTTTCTCTTTTACCACTTTCCTCAGCAGAACTCACTAAAAAATGCCATGTGGAAAGTGGATTGAATTTTGCTACCACTCATCCATTTTAATTATCTCACAAGTTTGAGCTCTAGAGTAGACTATAACCATTGATAAGAGTTCATCTCCTATTTGAACCGTTGGATCAAATCCATTCTATGCAATCCACCAGCCTTTCTCCTCGTTCAATCGTGCATCTTCACATCGTGGATTACCTTATGGTCATAGATTTAATTTGCTTTATCTCTTTACCATTGATATTGCTATCCTATTAACCCATTCTGCTCTTAGTCAAAACCTCTTTTTCGTGCAACTTTTCCTAGCCAATCATTTTGCAATAGTAGATCTGCACAATCACAAATCTACACCCTGCATTTGTGCAGTGAATTAATCAGAGTGTGCATTTTGATAAGGACTCATGAATACTAACCTTTTTCCACTTTTAATATATGCCTTTATCATTTCTTGATCATATCCTTCCTCAATTGTTCAACATAGATGGTGTTAACAACTGACTCCAACTGGGGATGATATCCTCCCTATGAGGTATCAAAGAACTCGTAGACCAGGTGCCTGCTTTTGAATTTTGTATCCAAACCTCCAAACTTTTATTTTTTTTCAAATATATATTTTTTATAAATAAATAAAATGGCTACCCTCCAAAATATTATGGCCTTCACTCTAGGATTCAAATATATTCGGTTTGCCATCTATACTGCTTTTAAGAAAATAAATATTTAGAAACTATAGTAGAAATTTTACCTTCCACCTTGGGATAGGTAACGTTTTAAAAATCTTCCATTAATAGGGTTACTATCCAGCAAAACCCCATTTGGATATTCCAGAATGAATTCATTTTCCCCTCCGTGACCTGCAATAACATAAGGACCTACCCACATGTGGTCAAATTTTCCATGCTTATCTTCCCTAGGAGCATCCCATTTAATACCAGGTCATCAATTTGGAGCTGCTCTTCTTTTACCCTTCTATCAAAGGTACTTTTCATTTTTTCTTGATGTATCTGTACTTTATCATAAGCTTTATTTCTTTGCTCCTCCAATTCGATAATTTGGTTTATTCTTCTCTACATATGGTTCAGCTCGTCTTTCTATTCCTGAAAATATTTAATAACTGGTACACCCAACGATGTTGGAAAAATGACTTCAGTTCCATATACCGATTGAAAAGGAGACATTCCAATTGTTATTTTAGTGCTAATTCTATCATCCCACAAGGAATACTTGATCTTGGTGTGCCAAGCTCTTCTGTTATCTTCTAACAACTTCTTAATAATTCTTACCAAACTCTTATTAAAAGACTAAGCTAGTCAGTTTCCCTGTGGATAGTAAGCACTTGAATGATTTAGACTGATATGATATTTATGACAAAAATTAATAATATTTTTGGACTTAAAAGCTGCTGCATTGTTAGTCACGATTCTTATGGGACAAGCAAACCTAGCAAATATATTTTCTTCAAGAAAATCCATAATTACTATATGAGTAGCTCTCTTGGTAAGTATTGCTTCAATACACTTTATGAAATAGTCTGTAGCTGTTAAAATCCATTTATGTTGTCATGAATAATTTTGGTTTATTTCTCCAATAAAATCCAAACCCCACTACTGAAAAGGAGCCTCTACTATTATTGGATTAAGAGGAAGTGGAATTACCTTTCTCTTACCATCAAAAATTTGGCATTGGTGACATGTACTGGCTTCTTTGTACACATCCAAAAACAATGATGGTCAATAAAAACCAGCTCTCAAAATTTTGTTTGATGTCACTTTCCAAGAGTGATTTCCCCCACAGTCTCCTTTATGAAATTCCTTCACCTTTTCCAGGGTTTCATTTTCCAAAAGGAAATTAAGTAACACACCCACCGGATCCTTCCAATAAAGATACTAATTTAAAATATAGAATTTAGGAGCTTTCAATTTCATAGATCTTTCTCTAGTTTTACTTAATCCTGCAGGAGCTTGTAAGTTTTGAATAGCATGAACTATATCAGAATACCATGAAGATGTAGTGAAATCAATCATCACCTCCACCCTTGTGTCCAACTGATGAAATTGACTGGATAAGAAATTAAGTTGTAAAGATTCACAATTTGAATCTGTCAACATCTTTGCGAGTCCGTTCCCTTTAATCAACTTGGTAGGTCTAATTTCTATATCATACTCCAATAATGTTGCTATCCATTTTGCTCTTCCTCCTTTGGGATCGGGCTATGTAAGAATTATGTTTACTCCAGTAGTTGGAACATGAGCAATTATATGTGAATGAAGAATATACAATTTGAAATATCTTAAGGCCTTAAGCCAAGCATACACCTATTTCTCCATAATATCATATTTTAATTCCCCATCTCTCAACATCTTACTGAAAAAGGCTATAGGTTGCTCCGTATTTTAATTATTCTTTTGTAACAAAACTGCAGCAATAGTATGTTCTGAAGCATATGAAAATATTAAGAAATATTTATTGAAGTTTGGACTCACCAGCACAGGAGCTTCTGAAATGGCTTGTTTTATTTCTTTAAAGATTTCTTAGCTTCTGCTGTCCACTTTATTTCATGACCCTTTCTCATCATATTTGTTATATTCATTGCTATTTCAGCAAAACTAGGAATAAACCTTCTTAATAAATTTACCTGGACCAGGAATGATTGTATTTATTTTTTGCTTCTTGGTTCTCCTACCTTCAAAATTGCATTGACTATATCAGGATCAATCTTTATTCCATCCTTTGAAATGATGTGACCCAATAAGTTCCCTTCCTCTAATGTGAAATTTGATTTTTTTGGATTCAATGATATAGAGAACTTTCTACATTTTATAAAAAAAATCTTGAAATGGTGAATATGCTCCCTGTTAGATCTTGAATATACCATGATATTATCCATATAAATTACCACAAATTTACCTATTTCTCCTGCAAAGGAAATATCCATGGAACGCTGGATCGTAGCCCCTGCATTCATCAAACCAGAAGGCATCTTCACATACATAAAGGTGCCCCATGGTGTGGTGAAAGAAATATTTTCTTTATCTTCAGGTAACACTTTGATCTGATTGTATCCTAAAAAACTATCCATAGTTGAAATTATTTCTGCTCTGACGACTTTCTGCAAAATATGATCCATTTTTGGCAAGGGATAATTATCTTTCATTGAGACTTTATTCAAATTCCTGAAATCTATACCAAGCCTTATTTCTCTGTTTTTCTTTCTGATAGGAACCAAATTAGCAACCCACCTTGAGAACCTCAAAGTCATAATAATTTTGGCATCAAACAATTTTTTGATCTCCTTCTCAATAACTGGAAACAACTTTGGATTTATCCTTCTAAGTTTCTGTCTGAAAGGTTTTTCTCTAGGTTTGATTGGAATATTATGTTGTACTATTGAATTATCATATCCCTTTAGATCCTCATAACTCCAAGTGAACACATCTGTATATTTCTTCATCAAGTTCACGTACTCTTCCTTTTCTTTTGCATGCAAATTTTTAGACAGCTTCACAATCTTTGGGATTTCTTTACTACCAATAATTTTATCTTCAATAGCATTGTCAGCAGGTTTCACTTTTGGATATTTTGCAACATCATTTTTATCAAAAATATTCTCTAAGGGAATCAAACCTCTTGGGATAAAATTACTTTTTAATTAAATGATATCCTTTCCTTCAAGAGTTCCCTTTAATTTTTTAGTATTAATCCTTTCTTCTTCATTTCTTCATCATCTTGGAAATTTTCACAATTATCATTTTCACCATCAACTTGAGTATTTACAAATTCCCTAGATAATTCTAAAATATTTTTATTTACATATCATCCTCAAATACCTGCCAATATTTAGAATTATCTAGAATGGATGGTCTATTTACAATATCCACTTGGTATTCTCTTTGACCAGCACTTGGAGTTTTAAATTTACCCACAACAACTGCCAAATAATCAGCTACTATGTTTTCAAATCTAGGAACCACCTTAATTGTATGTTCTGTAAAATAGTTACCAAACGTGTCCCATACTTCATTTCTATAAGCCCTCATATAGGGATGTCTAGTTTGATAACTGTCATTCACTTGGTTTATCACAAGCTCTGAATCTCCCAGAACTCATATCCTTTGTGCTCCCAAATATTTCAGTGCATGCAGCCCAAGTAATAAAGATTCATACTTAGCTACATTATTTGTGCATTCAAATGTTAGTTTATATGATAAAGTTTTAAAATCCATGATAGGAGAAATTATGTATACACTAGCACCAGCACCAACTTTTGCCACAGACCCATCAAAATACATGGTCCACAATCCATCTCTTTTCTGTTTCTTTTCCAAAACATATTTCTCCTTTACTCCTTCTTCATTCTTTTCAGATTTAGTTTGCAATATAGATTCTAGATCACATGGGAAAATATCATTAAAGAAAATAGAAGAGCCCAAATTAGTATCAATAGCATATATATGATGAATATCAGGTCTATCTTGGCTGCTTGCTACATAAGGAGTTCTCTTCTCACTGTATAACCTCCTACTCCAATTTGGGACAGGAATAGTGATGTATGACATGTTCATTTGTAAACTACCCTGTAACTTTGAAGTCCAAGATCTTGATAACAATATTCCAAATTTTGGTGGAATGTCTTCTACTACAACATCCATCACTATTGTTTTGGCTGGAAATTTATTTAAAGATACTACCATATCATTAATCATACCAATACACTTCACCCTCTTAGAATCAAAGGAATAAAAATCTTTATATGGCCTCGTAATTTCCAACCCCAAACTTTCCAACACTCCTTTAGGCATTAAATTATGTGATGCACCTGAGTCTAACATGGCATTATGTACAACCATATCATGCACATTCAAACTCAAATAAAATGGAGGAACCTCTTCATCATCTATACTTTCAACATTTGGCCCAAATGAAATAGTAGGATTATCATCTATCAATTCTAAAATGTCTGATTGAAACTACCATTGACATTTAACCATCCTTTTTATCATATCCCTATATTAATTATTCCTCAAAAGCTCATTAAAAGGAACAAAAATATTCAATTCTGAAAGTTCATTCTCCATATTGAAGATAGAAGTAAATTTCTCTACATCCACTGGTGCCATTTGGTTCATTTCTTTTGTTAATTTTCTGTTTTATTCTCAACCTCTTTATTCACAACATGATCTTTTGTATTTCCTTTCCTTTCTCTGTATTTAATGAACTAGTAGAAGGCTGGTTTGAATTTGGCCTCCATTTATTTACAACAACATCTCTGTTTCTCAACCTAATCTTCCTTTGTACATCATCCATAGCATGCAAATAACTCCTCTGATACTGCTATGATTCCTTCTCAAAATCATTATTACCATCTTCCTATGCAAACATATGATGTTATTCTTCAGTGAGGTATATCTTTGAATCTAATTCCTCGAAAAGATGAATTTCATTTTCAGCAGGCTCTTCTTCATCTGCAACATAATTCTCAGGGAAAGGTGGTAGAATCTGTTGTTCTTCTTGATTCCTTGGATTTCTCATATCTCTCTGCCTATTTTGTGGAGGCACAGGAGGATTTTTCCTTCTAAAATTTGGATTTTTTATTTGAGGCACAGCATGTTCTCTATTAAATGATCTATTATCCATAGTAAATCTATCCATTAACTTCTCCATTGTTTTTAACATCATTTCAAATTTAATATCACTAGCAGAAGAGAAGTAGAAGGCACATTTTCTTCTTTAATTTTACTCCTATCTATATCTCTTTGTTTCGTCTTTACACTTGCCATCATATTTGCTTCCACTTCTAAAGCATCTGTAAACATAGTAGCAAGACTCACTGACTTCTCTCCCTTAATGAAAATGCAAAGTCATTGGCAAAGGCCTCATCATAATGAATTTTAGCATCAGCTACAGAAGGATTTATTTCTTTTGGAATGGAATTATAAACTCTCATAAACCTACTTGAAAATTCATGAACAGATTCAAAATCTCCTTTCTTAGAATTATTGTATTGGGACAGAAGCTATAAAGGGATTTGTTTATCATCCTGCCTTTATAGAAATGCATTTTGAAAAGATTGAAATGTCAAAATGGATGTAGCTAGAAAATCTTTAAACCATTTCTTTGCTTCCCCTAATAGGATTTCAGTGAACAACCTCATTTTAACATCTACATAATCAACTTCCTCCAAGTCAATAAAATCTTCAAATTTTGCCACATGTTGTTTTGCTATTATACCTCCCTCTCCATCAAATAAGGAAATTCTCTGGGAATCATTTTGGGGAAGATCATGCAATACAGCAGGTAGACATAAAGGAGCAAATATGGCTTCCATGGGTCTAGGTGGAATTGGAGGAACTGAGGAGTTTTGAATGGTTTGAACAATAGGTCTTTCTTCAACCTTCGTAGACCATTGAAGATATATGCAAAGAGAATAAATTGAATAGGACTCTAATCTATGAGGGTTGAATTCAATATTTTTAAGATCATATATAGATTTAGATTTCAACAAACCCTTTTCAACATTAATTTCCTATTCTTGATCAAGGGTGCTATGAAAATCTTCAGACGATTAGGCACCAAATAGAGAAATATATGTCTTTTCTTTGTCTCTTATTCTAAATAATTTTTCTAGATCTTTCAAACTTTGTAAAACTTTAGTATGAAAATTACCTCGTGTATGTCTTTTCGAAGCTAGGATGTCTTTTGAAATCTTGAAATAATTTAAACTAGAATCGCCAGGGCAAATGTACAACCTTCTTCACTCACAAGAATTTCTATTTGCCCGCATAAATATTTTTCTTGATCCTTTATAAACTTTTTAATTCCTCCTAGGTCTGATTTCCACCTTCATTCCCCGGCAACGGCACCAATTTTTCATCACTCTAAATATACCTAAGGTTGTGAAAGGTAATCTTAAGGTAATAGCAAAAAATAGTTTTAGAAAGAAGATGGCTTTTCTTTCCAGAGAGGGGTCTCTCAAATATAAAGTTAACGAGGCTAGATATTGGAGTCAACAATTTTAAGTTATGCAGATGGTTGAAACAAGTCATATAACCATTCGGCTATGGGGTCAAAACAAATAAAGATAATACAAAGCTACATACATAGAATCTCAACAAAGAAAAGATAATTATTCAACTATATTCATTCATTGATTTTCAGGCGATAAGAAAAAAACATGAATAGTCCATCAATATAGAGGATCAAAAGATGAATTCCATATCAAGTTTAGAAGAAATGTTTGTGAATATCTGGAACAATAGCCATACCATACATGTATAAATTCTGAAACTATTAAACACTGCATTCAAACATGAAACAAAATAGAATGGAAGGTAAACACTTAGAAAACATTCAGAAGGAAATAAAGCATAGTCTGTAACATAAACAACACATGAATCTTTGAAGATCAAGTAGCATTCAGCTCTATACTTTTATTTCAAAACAAATGTTCACACAATAACATCAGTCCAAAATTACAGGTTCCAACCCCCGACACATCAATAAAATTCAAATATATACAAAATATTTTCTTCCAAGACCATCAATATTTTCATTGTGGCTAGTACTACATAAGAAAAGTGTATTGTATTTAGTACTACAAAAGCAAAGTGTATTGCGACTAGTGCTACAAAAACAAAGTGTATTGTGGCTACCACTACATAAGCAAATTATATTGCGGATAGTACTACTTGTAGAGAAGCAAATGTGTCTTCAGAAGATATTTTCCAGGTTAAAATATTGAGTTTACATTGATTTCCTATGACATTCAAAGTTGCATCAAACTTTTTGAAAACCATTTTTTTCATGATAAGTTGAAAAACATTAAGATGAAGTATCACTTCATTAGAGTCATGGTCCAATAAAACTTCAATACATTGCAAATGATGAGTATATTTCATAGGATAATGTAGATGTGTTAACAAAACCTCTGTCTGTGACGAAGTATAGGTACTTTCGAGACAAGTTTGTTGTTGCATAGAATGCCTCCTTCACTAAGAAGGAGTGTTAAATGTACAACATCATGTTTCATTCTCCAAGCCAATATTTTGTATCTAGGATTCACTAGTGGAAAATGAGAGATTAGTGACCAAAAAAATGACCAAAATCCACATATCAATGACCACTTTTGGTTTGACGATTGCTAGTGGCTAATTTACAGTCTTTTATTACACAGCCAAAATTGGTCATTTCTATTTTGGTCAGTTATAGCTTGTTAGTTGGTCATTAATTTGGCCATATATTTGGTCATTAATTTTGTCATATATTTGAATCAATGACCAAATATATGACCACATTTATGACCACATGACAAACTAGAATATGACCGAATTTGGTCGCATAATAAAATACCGTAAATTAGCCACCAAAACTACTTTTTGGTCATTGATATGCAAATTTTGGCCATTTTTTTGTCATTTATATCTCATTGTTTGGTCACATATCTCTCAATTTTTGGTCATTTTATATGTGAATTTTGGTCATTAACCTCATTTATTGGTCATTAATTTAGTCAATTTTAGTCGTTTTATGTGTGGTTACTATATTTTAGTATTTTTAATGGTGTCCATTATTGATGAATATAAATTTTTATTTATTTTAAATTAAAAAAAGAATCATACATTATTTATTATCATCTAATACACATGTGAATTATGCAATGTTAGAATAATTAGTTAATTCCAACACTTATAAATAGTATAATGTATAACCATATAAATTTTAAACCATACAAATTCTATTATATAAATGAAATGCAAGTATTACAATAAATATGAATTTTCTCAAAAAATATCTCCATATAACTTTACATAAAAATCATCTAATACATTAATGACTTTTCAAAATATTACAATGGCTAAACCATCCAACATGTACTTTGTTTCAAAGACATATTTAGATCCCACAACAACTTCAATTAACCCATACTTAGCAGCTTGAAAGCTTCAACATTAGGCTCTTCATACACAATGGTAAAGCCTCGGCAACAGGCTCTTTATACTCAATGTCCCACTTAGTTGAGTTCACTCCTGCAAAATCCAATAAATAAGTCTCAGTAGAAAAATAATGAACTGTAAAGTAGAAAAACAATGAAGAAAATTATTTATAATATTCAATAGCTAACAACAATAACGAAGTTCATGTGCAAAATAGGAAAATCTAATATAACAAATTCTAATTAAGACATCAAAACAATTAAGATTCAAAACACAGTAATATAGGAGAAGAAACAATACATAAAATATAGACAACTGCCTTGGGGAAGCACATGAATTTTCCTAAAACCATGGTTTTAGTATTTAACCCATCTGCGTGAGATTACCAAATCTTCCCTTACATTTAAGGGAAGAATAGTTAATGAAATAAATCAAATATTGTTGGGTATATTTCTCTTTTTGACAAAGAAATTAGTTTTCCATTGATAGACTTTGCTGAGTTGGGCCTGCCGTTTAGAGCCATATTAATCCACATGTTGGTGCACTCTTTGGGTCCATAATAATTAGGCTCATAGAAAGGAATAAATCCCACTATTCATCATCAACTTGGCTCAAATCAAGAGAATTACAAAATGAAACTTTCTCACCTCAATAAGTTTGACATCCAAGCGGTCACTAGCTTTTATAATATATTTTAAGTCAGAGTGAGTCAATATTTTATGTTATAGACACACAATCAACATAAATGGAGACCCTCAGAGTTTACTACATCTAATCATATATATACAAAGAGTTTATCTCATATTACACTTCCTACTTGAATCAATGATTTGGAATTTAGGGGAAATAAAAATATATACAGAATATTGGAAAGAATATGTGCTCAGATTGGACTTACATCCTCAGCTCAAGCTACAAATTTTGTGCTCAATTCACAAAAGGTTGAAGTTAAAGTAGGGTCTAAAGAATTCCATTCTACGAACATGTCATATTCTACCAATTCAAAGGCGAAAGGAGACATATATTGAGGAAGATAATATCCTAGGCTTTGGAGATACTGAATGTTCAATAGATTCCTAATAGTTTTGTAGGAATGGGAGAATAAAATGCATTAGTTGCATGTTATGATATTCAGTTCAAAGATAGTGATAAAATTTCAAGAAGTAGGATCCAAAACCAACCACCAAAATAAGAAACCGAGAGGGATGAGATGAAGCATGTAATCCAGAAACATATTTACCATAAAAAATAATTTTCAAGGAAGAACAAAAGTGGAAAAAAGTGAAAGAAATTAACATGAAAGAGCAGAAAATTCACAAAAAAGAAAATGGTATACAATAACAACAATCTATTCTTAGTAAAAAGAGGAGGGGTAGTAAAGGTAACAACAAAGATAAAGATACAAGAAAAAATAATGGGCTCAAAATTAAGGAAGGAATGGGATGAGGCGTGACATAAAGAGCATGCAAGAGTGTAGGAGAACAAAAGAAAATCACCGAGATTGTGTAAAATATTCAATAAGAAAATAAAATGCTGAAAAAATTGCAATCCAAAGGAAAGATATCAAATATCGAAAGGCACAAAATTGGATGGACCAACAAAAACAACAAAGACAACATGGATTGAGGGATTGCCAAAAGCTTGCACAAGATGAAAATTCAAAAAAATAAGATTATTAATGGCAGAAGAATATGCTCGTTTTGGGGTAAATACAATTTGACAATTTACACTCTTTTTTTATTATCTTTGGAACACATTGAAACCAAAAAAAGTGTTACCAAAAAATATGACTCAGAAAAATCATAAATTACAAAACCTCATCTATGAACAAGACTAGATTCATTCATAGTTAAATTGAAGTCAATAATATAAGTTGTGACAAGTCCACAAAAGAAAACAAGAATACAACTTACAGAAAATGTGTAGTGCAAGAATGGACAAGTGCAAGCAAAAATAAACAACATTCTATAACCAAAAAGTTAAAATCTCCATCTAAAAAGTATCTAAGATGCCATTTTTTATCTGAAACATGGTACATAATATTCTTCCAACCTTTCCATCTTCAGTAATTCGAGAGCGAAACATCCACTTGGGATGTTCTGATTCTATCCAGTAGAGAATATATTCATATTTATTGGTACCCAGGAAATGATAAAATAGATGATGATCAAGATTAATATTTGGTTATGTTCCTTCATCCATCCCTTCTCCTTCTCTGTTAGGGAAAAACCGTGAATGTTAGGAAATAAATAAGCAATTGTGATGAAGTATGTAAGTAAATAGAAAAAAGTAAATTTGAAACTATGATAAAGATGAATTAACATGACCATCTAAAATATCATACCCACTTGGGATCCGGATAGAAAAAATAAAAATAAAAACTTGTTGTCATGAGTCCAAGTAATTGGTGAAAATTTCACCTATTAACGATTGTAAAAACCTAACATGAGGAATACAAATTTAAAAACAACTCTATATATTCAATAAAGAAAATTTCAGAAAACTTATAAGCACATGATATATATAAGTTGGGCCAATGAAATATCAAGTGTTAAAAATATAGTCTTTGTATCCCATTTTCTGTCTCCTAGAAGTTGACTCACAAATTGTTGATTCCCATATTGAAGTTGTGAAATTTGTGCCTATGATAATAGAAACTTGGCTTTGAGAGAAATTCCGATGTGGCATGCAACCCTAAGATTACATGAGACACATATTATAACTTATCATATGTTTCGTCATCTAGAATTTCTGTTGGCATCAACATGAACATGTGATTTAAATTTATTTGTTGGTTAATTCCTTTCAAATTCCTACTCGTGGAATGATTGATAAATGTTTAATAAGTGGTCAGAAAAATTACCCATGAAAGAGAATCAAGCTCTGTACTCTTATCTTCCACCTAGATAACATTGATATTCACCCAGTCACTACCATTGTTTCTTAAGCCAAATGCCAAGAATTCTCCATTTTCACTCACACCATAAATATTTTATGCCACTAATCCATCTTCACTTAGCTTGTTAGAGGCAAGCAAGACCTGTGCTTCTACTTCCATATTTTCCTGAATATCATAAATTTAGAAAACAAAAATCAAATCATATTTTATGTCCGCACCCAACACGCAAAAAGGAAGAAGAAGAAATAATGAAACAAAGGAAGGACAGTCCAACCAAATTATTAACAAATAACTAAAATGTGTTTAGGCAACAAATCAAATTTTCACAAATGAATTTAAAATTTCACAAAGAAATTGATCATAATCCTTTAAACAATGCCTTTATCTTCATCTAGATAACCCATTGAACATTCATAATTAATTCAAGGCCCTAGCAAATCAGACTATTTAAGGAATAAATGCAATTTTCTGAATTAAATCTTTAAGGAACAAACCATATCACCTTCTCTTCTTCAAAATCACTTTCAAAACTATCACTTGATTCTGTTTTAACATTTCTTAATTTCTTCTTCAAAATCACATTCAGAACTATCACATGATTCTGTTTTATCATTTCTTAATTCCATACCTAACCCAATCTTTGCCAACACTGGGGTTTTCTTCATCTCGGCATTTCACTTCACCATCTATGCAAGACAAATAGAAGTATGCCATTTCCAATCTAAGAGATTAAAAGAATAATGTGTTGATTTGGAAAGTATGAAAATGAACAGCATTAGCACATGCAACCAGCATTGTTTTTCCATACTAGTAACCATCTGCATGTCCCTAGATGCCTCTGTTGTCACCTTAGACTCACCAAATATCACTTTCTTAACACCTCTTCCACCCAGACCACCAACTATTTTGGAAAATAAGTGTTGCCTTGAAATTAAGGTTGGATCATCCCCAGGTATAAACCAAGTAAGACCCTGGGCTTGTCCACATGGTATCAAAGTCACCTTTTGTACAACATCATGCCCCAGTGTTAATGTACTGCAATATGTCACATATAAATCAATAATTCAATATGGTTACTTTGTCCTACATTGTAGCTTGCTTACTAACAAGCAACCTCTCCATAAACGAGTAATAACACATATATAGATCGAGTATCAAGAAAACAAGCAAATATGTGCTATATCTTAAACATAGTTGCTACGCAGCTGATTCATGGAAAAATAACCCTCATATTAAGATCTCATCTCACCTGACCTACAATCTACAATAATGAAAGGGAAGGAAATGGCACAAACATGAAATGTGCATATTTTAACATTTTTCTAGTTCTTATTTATCAAAATAAGCAGGTGAGAAAACAGTAAGGATAGAAGAGTAGAATCAAGTTAATTGTACATATTGAACCTATAATAAGAATCAAGCACAAACAACAACAAGCTCAAAATTTGAAACTGCACAGAATTGATATGATACCACATTAAATAGCAACAGTGTTATGCAAGAGTAATCAGTATTACCTATCACTTCTTATATCTTTTGGTTTCTCACACTCACTAGAACCTCAAACAGAGTGAATTTATGGTATGGGAAGTATCTTCTTTCACAAGTACAATCATACAAGTATCTACCAATGCATCATAACCATGTAAAAACTATCCAAAAAAGGAAAACCAACGAACTGTTGCACCTATGTATGTAGCTATGTTTGAAGACCATTTGTAATTTTGTATGAGGATTTTTGTTTAAAACTTTGCGTGAAATTGTCAGTTTACAGAAACTTATTCTTCCCTTTTGGAGCAACTTGTAACATTTCTATTTTAATTTTTCAAGGAAAAAACAATCCTTTTAACCCCTTGAGTACCTATATGTTTCAGATAATAAAGGGTGTATCCAATATTACATAAATTTTGCCACTTCTATATATCAGGATTCTCTCAGCTTTTATTATTCCTCTATCAATTAGAAATATCTCACCATTATGGGTTATTCTTCATTCAAATAGAGATCACCCTAGTGCTAATATAACACAACACTATGATGTTGAAACCAAAAGCTACTGAAAACACATTAAACTGCTTTCCAAAGATCTGATCCAATGTCTTCTGTCAAGTGGCAATAGTAGTAGCACCATCTTGTAATTGTTTGTGGGTTATAAAACTACTTGAAATATTATTTTGGATTTTGCCAAAAATGCACCATATTGAACAACCATGCATTTACTAAACAAGTAGGATAAAAACACCCTAGACAAGCTTAAATTCCACTGGGTATGTATTATTGCTATTATTCTTGTCTACAGGTCACCAAAAACAAGGCGTTCAACCCCATACTCTTCAATTCATTCATTCTAAACCCGGGAACACCTATTCCTTTTGATGATGCACATGTTGAACATTGTAGGTTTGAATTTTCCCCAAAGTGTGCAACAGGACAGACTAACAACAATCTAAAAATTATGGAAGTACAAACACGGTTCCATGACAATGACTCTAAAATTTGCAAACTGCCTATTAAAAATTCCAATGTTGGAAAAACTGGTTCCTCTTGGATGCTCCTAAAGGTCTAGAGCTATAGCAAGAATTCCCAAAACGGGCATCAAATAGGAGATCATTTCTACCATGAGGATGGAACATGCTTGGGATTTCTTTCAATTTAGGTTCAAGGATGGTACTTCCTTCATTCTTCACAGGTAGCTCAAATACAGATGTATTTCATTCCCAAAAATTTAGAACTGTATCATTAAGAACCCATAGGTAACATTCATGCAATGAGGGGGTAACAAATACAAAAGTGCATAAACAAAATTTGTTGTTCAAACCATGTAGTTGTCCTTAAAACATCCTGCAAAATAATGCAGAATCATTTAGGGAGTGCAATACCTCCCCCTCTTAATTTCAATGACTTGATAACTAGAAAAATATTGTCAAGGAGGCACTAAATGCATGGAATAAGAGTGCAAAAGTAAAAAACATGATAGTAGAAGATGAACCCAAAAAAAGGAATTAATGGTCTATCAAAAAGAGACCTCACCTTTATTTCTCAAAACCCTATTTCTAGTTTATTCATAAACAAATCCAAGTTCAAGGCCCTCAAATTCCATGCAACGAGGATTCAAATCCTCTCAAAGGAATAAGTGAAAAGCATGGCCTTGAAATGGAAAATGCAACAAGAAATAACCACACATAAAAAGAGAAACTACCTCAAACAAATAATCATGAAGCACACAGAGAAGGTTGAATAAATAACATGTAGTGATTGCAATGGAGAGGATATGAAGGAAAAATATTACCTACAGTCACAAATGAATGAGAGATGTTTAGTGCAATCCTTGTCAAACAAAATGCATCTAGTATATGAATTTTGCAATGGATTATCAAGGAGACCCAAGTTCACTTCTAAACAAGGAACCTCAGTCACAACTAGGGGAGTTTGAGAAAAATTTATCTGATGATGAAATATCTATTACCACCTAAGTTGTACTTAGTGGTTTCTTATCAAGTGAGCCTGGTGAACCGGACAAAGATTTTTTGTTCAGACTTCAGAAGACCTTCGAAAGTGCTTTTGGGAAGTGCTTGTTGTACTATATCATATGTTCATACCCCCTTGGGGGAGTTGTAATAAATGTTCTAGCATGATAGTGTCTGTAAAAGACTTGATCTCATAGAATTTATTTTTCAATCCGATCATCCCACATTTTTTTTCCCTTGGTTATTATTGGTTGGTTAATAAATGACTTATAATTTCTGAGTTTTTCACTCAATACCTCCAAAGTAGGGGTGGTCAGCTTGGAATTTAGGCATATTGAGGTTATTAGAGTCTATGTGTCAATGTATAAACATGCTAGGAATTATGGTTGATTCATATGAACATGTCTAAGTCCCCCTAGGTTTTTCATTTTTTTAATTTTTTCAGTTTTTTTATTAAAATTTAATTTTTCCAAAACTTAGGCTATTTTTTAATAGTTTAATTGGAAAAATTGGTTTTGTAATAAAAGTGGCCTCAGAAGTCAAATTCAGTCATGTAGGTGCTCATTTTCAAGATAAGAGCACCCAGTAAACCTATAGACCCACTATTTCCTAGTTTTGAGTGATTTTCCATCACTCGGGTCAAAAATCCCCAAAAAATAAATTAATGATTATTTTAATTAATAAATTGATGAATAATGGAGCAAATCCAAAATCCTAGATCAGTGGATTCTCAGCCAATTTGATTGAAATCAGTCAGATCTACACCAAATTTATTGGATATGACAAATCCTTGACTGAAGGAGGTGATCTAGGTGGATCCAGAGTTGAACTCCAGCTTCCTTTATGGGGAATTTCACCCTCCCTCTCTCCTCCACATGTGTGGGCTCATCTGGATGAGTTTCGGTGGATGCTTCAATCAATAGGTTGACGTGTTAGCTCAATCATCCCCCTGATTGACATTCAGGCTTAGTAGAATCTCAATTCAGCTTCATATCAGGCATTGATGGACTCTCCTTTAGCTACAGTGGTCTATCTCCTTAGGATTTGCGCCCCCTTTGAGCTGGGGTTTCAATTTTGTGTATAAATAAAGCTCAAGTTTCCTCTTCTAATATAGTTAGAGTTGGATTTAGGAGATATTATTGTTGGAGGCCAAATATTTGTAATGTTTTTATATGTGTGGATTTAACATTGTCTTGCTGCTTTTTACCATTGGCTTTCTCTCAATTTCTGCATCTGAATCCTTTCTGATTTAATGATTCAGCTGAATCAATAGGAGTATAGCTAGGTAAGTAAGAATACTTTATTTTCAATATCTCATAGTATATATGCTTAAATATTCAGATCATACATGTTTAAATAAGTTTATTTTCATGTAATCCCTCTCTTTCTTCATATATTTCTATCCAAATCTCATAAGGTTTTGTGCAGGATTGTTTGTTAGTTTTCAGGTAACAGGGGTTGGACGAACTATGGATCTAGCTTGAGTCCACTAGTAATTTGACTATTTTATGAAGGACTTTTCCCTCGGCATTCCACTAACTAGTCCTCTTTGCAGATCCATTCCCCGACAACAACCGCTCTTCCTTTCCTCTTCCTCCTTCAAATTTCTTAAAAATCAGTCCAGTTACTTCTTTTGCAGCTTTAAATTTGTTTAGATATATCAATTTCATAGTTCATCTTACATATATATTGCTTCTTTAAATCTCATAAAACTATATCTCTTTCCTAAAGAAATTTTTACAAGCATTCTAGATCTAGTTTTAGGGAAAATTGTTATTTTTCAAGGCTGTGAAAGTAGATCTAAATCTTGTTGAATGCATGGTTGTTTCCTTAGAATATAAAATATTATATTCAGCAATTTAATTGCTTCATATTGGTTTCCCCAAAAGCAGGCCAATATCCCAAGGAAAGCTTGCTTTCCTTGGTTCATTTTTTGCTTCTTTAAAAACTAGTTTTAACTTGGAATTTTTGGGTAAAACGTTTGTTCATCCAAAAGTACTTTAAAAGTAATTTTGGGAATATTTAAATGTGATAAGCTTGCTTTTTTTCAGCTGGTGTAAAATAAAACGGGAGGAAGCATTGTCTGGAAAGCATATTTGGACCATTCGAAACCCCCTAGGGGGTCTCTGTCTTCCAAAATTTCAATTTTTTTGCAATTTGTAAACCTTTGGTCTCATTCCATATAAGGAACAAGTGGATTAATTTCAGTTTTCTGATATTTTAATTGCTTCTAATAGAAATAAAAATCTTTTCGAATAGGCTCTTTTGAGCCTATTCACCATCCCCCCTAGGGGGATTTGCGTATGTGTCATTTTTTACTTTTTGTTCATCTGTTTTCAATCTAGTGTAGTTCTAATCTACAAGGAAGTATAATTTTACTTATAATCATTGTCATATTCCATATCTGGTTGTTTCAAAGTAATTTTAATACTTACCCCATGAGCCTCCTTTTGAGCCAAAAGGTGAAGAGAGGGTCGTGGTAGTCTAATTAGAAAATTGTGGTTTGTTTATTTTTTTATGATTCATCTGTTGTCATCATTTGTTTTAGTAATCATAATAAAATTAACCCCTCCTTGATTCCCCGATTGAGGTCCACTTGGACCGAAAGAGGTTTGTGGAGGGTTTTATTTTTAACAAGAACACCTCCTTTAAAATTTACTAAAAGTAACAAAGACTCCAGTGTGTATGCTCTATACTTGGCTGTGATTCGTCCAATCAGTCAAGCTGCATCAAAATCACTTGAGTGACTAAAATAATTAGGATTCACTCTCCCGGAATTGATAAACCATCAGGCGAAAATCCAACGCCTCGATTAAACCATTATGGTGGAAAAATACCCAAAGGAAGAGGGAACTCTTGAAAAGTGACCTCAGGGACCCGATATTTGTTACACCTTTGATTGCATTATGAACAACAGCCTCGGAGATTCCATTCAGCCCACATATTCCTTACGGGTAGCCATGACAGTTTAGTTTTAGACATACTTCAAGTACCCCCTGGGTATATCTGGATTCCCCTCACCTAAGTAAATTACTCATATTCTTACATTAATTTAAAATCAACCAAGATACAATTGCACAACATTCATTCCAACACTTGCAAGCACTCTTAATTGTTTTTCAACTCTATTTTCAAGGCACTGGTCAACTATTTATTTCTTTCAATCTATATCTGATTGGGTCCCATTTTCATGCTTACTTGTGATTATCTCATCATGTTATTTGTTGTTTACAATTGTTAAATCGAAGCTCCTAAAAAACTTACTCTTTCATACCATTATCATACTAAATATTTTTTTCTTTATTAACTTAATTGGGTCTACTCCCCTTGGCTTCAGTAGGAGTTGAGCCTAAAAGGAGGAGTGAAGAACAAGGTGACAGCCTTGACTCAAGACTTTCCCCCAAGGACACACCGAGTGGCTTGAAGATTTGTGCCATGTAACCCAAGTGTGTGAAAGGCGGCAACACTTTTTGGATCCATTTCTGGGGATAAATATTCTTATTCCTGGGTACGACTTAGATTAACATTTTTCTAAACAACTAAAAAGATTAACAAAAAAAAAAATTGATTGATTTTGTCTTTAAAAAACATAAAAATTAAAACTTGATCCATCTGCTGACTCCACTATCTAACATCCCTCCAAGAATTTCTACCCGAAGAAACTGCCATCAAGTATTCAATCCTCTCCCTGATCCAAAAAGGTTTATTAGGGAAATATTGAATAGGTAGACTTCTCGTAGAAACCCTGAAAATTTAGGAGACCAATCCCTCTCAGATATCCATGACATATTTGTAGAGATTCATGTTCACCAATCTCAAGAAATGATGGAATTGTTCGAACCCCTCGACTTTTCTTGGATAGAAGGTGCTCCCCATGCCATTCCAAAAGATGCTATCAAGAAACTCCCCATATTTCAGGGAAATAATGCCATCACTGCCAAGTCTCACCTTTGAAAGTTTGAAAAGCACCTCGTTAGTTATTGCAATGATGCTTCCCATGACCATGACAATGTCAAAATGAAGCCCTTTGATTTATCATTAGAATATGATGCTGAAGAATGGTACCTCGACCTAAATGATGATTCATATAAAACTCTTAGTGAATTCCTGGAAGGTTTTAAGAGGAAATGGGGAGAAAAGAAAGAACCAAGACATCTTCTTTCTTCCCTCCATAACAATAAGAAGATGGAGAATGAAACCATGGATGAATTTAACACTAAGTCTAGGTGTGTGGTTGTGAACCTCCCTAAAGAAATCAAGCCAAAGGATGCCTCCATCCTCATATATTACATCGAATCTTTCACTGGTGATTTGAGGTACCAATTAACAGACAAAGAGCCAACCAAACTAAAAAATTCGCAAGAATTGGCCGAGAAAATAGAAAAGAATATGCAGTCTCAGGCAAATCCAACATTCCAGGTTACACTAGGGGAAACACTTCATACAACAAAGAAAAGGGAAAAGCCATTGAATCAGAAGAAAAGGGAGTCTCTAAAGATCCCATGGAAAAGGTAACAGACATTATAAAACACTTGGTTACTAATCAAAACCAACTTATGGAAAATTAGTCCGCACAATTGAATCTTATGCACAATAGAATAATCACAATGGAAAGAAATAATGGACCTAGGAACTTTCAGCCTAGGCAGAATGAGATGTATCAAAAGAAGTTTCCTCAACAAGAGCCTAGGATTCCAAACCAGTTAGACTCAGCTAACATGGTAGAAGAAGTAATTCCATGGTATAGACCCTGTGAACAATTCCACCAAGAAAGCACTTGTTATGTTGCAAATAAATTCATGGAACATGGACTTCCTGAGGTCAGTAATCAGGAAACAACTTCAAGCGAGCTTGATCATATATACATTGTAGGATAGGTATACCCTTTGTCACCAGCTGAACAGTACAAACCTAAGCATGAAACCATTGCAGAATCTTATAGTGAAACTTATGATGAAAACTATAATGTACATGATGGCACTCCTGCATGTTCTCCATATAATGATGACAGTCTGGAAGGTTTACTGCCTTGTGACCTTTTCTCTGAAGAATATGAGTATGGAAATGAGGACAAGTATAACTTGGAGAATGATACAAGTGACAAAGACTCCCTTATCTCCGACAAAGATGTTGATGAGGATTCCTGGAAATTCATGGAAAATCCAGTCTATGACATGAATAAAGAGGAAAATAATGAGCTAGAAACTTTTGATGGTTTTGTTGATTTTTCTGTCTATGGCATATCTAAAGGAGAGAGCATGGATGATGTGGCCTTGGGAAATTTTGGTATGAAAAAGGTGCATGTAGTTTATCCATATGATAAGTCTAAGCCATATATCACTATCAGTAGTGAAGACAAAGAGAACTCGATATCAGCAATGGGGAATCCATCACATCTGACATAGACGGTAGTGATGACTATTGGGATTTTTGTGGATATCTTATTAAGAATCCTATCTATGCTATATCTAGCAAGGGGAGTGCCTACTTAGAAATTTGTGGAATTCCAATCTACTATACTTCCATAGAGGGAAGCATGGATCTGGAGACCTAGGAAAATCCTAGTATGGAAAAGCATCATTCAAAACTCTTATATGATCATTCAGAGTCATATCATGCGGAGCCGCACAAAGGTATCAATAATGAAGACATGGAGAAGTAGCGTTGTGAAAAGAAAGATGCGATGCAGTTATTAGACTATCAGTCTCAACTATCATCTTCACATATAGATTTTCCTCATGATTTGGAGCCGCTTGGGGCTTATATAGTGAATTATCATCCGGTAAGCCTTGATGATCAGTATGATGGTGTAGTGAATCTGCCTCATCATTCCAATTTGTACATCAACCCTGTCCAGTCATGGATAGAAGCAGGTTGTGCAAGCACTTACTAGTTTGGGAGGAAGTTTGATGACACTATTCATGCCTATGATTTCCCATCCATCCCGCCCCTTCCAGATCATCACGCAAGTTTGCATTTTCTGAATAAAGTATCCTTACTTTGGCTGTAACCAAAGACAAGGAAATTTTTTTTTATGTCAATAAAATGCTTAGGTGGTTACATTGGATATTTTATTAAACTTAACCTTTTTTATATCATGCTTAGAGTAGGAAAATAAGCTCCTTGAAAAAGAGCATTTACTTTCCACATTTTTTCTTTGTACCTAGCTATAATAAAAAAATAAATTCATTAGTTAGTTACATTTATTTTGTTTAAATAAATCATCTTAATGGTTCATTTGGTTTTTATGTAAAGCTTGTGCTACTGAGGTTTTCTTGTCAAGTTGAGATGTTTTTACGGGGTGTATAAACCAGAGATTCTGGTGTTCTCATATCCTTTCATTGCCCTATGACCAGATCAAGAACACATCCCATATTTGGAGCTAGAATGTTACCACCCAAGTTGAACTTAGTGGTTTTTTGTTCAGACTTCGGAAGACCTTAGTAAGTGCTTTTGGGAACTGCTTGTTGTACTATATCACATGTTCATACCCCCTTGGGGGAGTTGTAATAACTGTTCTAGCATGATGGTGTCTGTAAAAGACTTGGTCTCATAGACTTTATTTTTCAATCCAATCATCCCAGGGTGTTTTTTCTCTTGGTTATTATTGGTTGTTGAATAAACAACTTATAATTTCTGAGTTTTTCACTCAATACCTCCAAAGTTGGGGTGGTCGGCTTGGCATTTAGGCCTATTGAGGTTATTAGAGTCTATGTGTCAATGTATAAACATTCTAGGCATTATGGTTGAGTCATATGAACATGTCTAAGTCCCCCTAGGTTTTTTTATTTTTTTAATAATTTTTAATTTTTTCAGTGTTTTTTATTAAAATTTAATTTTTTCAAAACTTAGGCTTTTTTTTAATAGTTTAATTGGAAAAATTGGTTTTGTAATAAAAGTGGCCTCAGAAGTCAGATTCAGTCCTGTAGGTGCTCAGTTTCAAGTTGAGAGCACCCAGTAAACCTATAGACCCACTATTTCCTAGTTTTGAGTGATTTTCCATCACTCACGTCAAAAAGCACCAAATAATCAATTATTGATTAATTTAATTAATAAATTGATGAATAATGGAGCAAATCCAAAATCCTATATTAGTGGATTCTCGGCCGATTTGATTGAAATCAGTCAGATCTGCACCAGATTGACCGGATCTAACAAATCCTTGACTAAAGGAGGTGATCTAGGTGGATCCAAAGTTGAACTTCAGCTTCTTTTATGAGGAATTTTTCTCTCCTTCTCTCCTCCACACATGTGGGCTCATCTAGATGAGTTTTGGTGGATGCTTCACCCAACAGGTTGAAGTGTCATCTCAATCAGCCCCCGGATTGACATTCAAACTTAGTAGAAGCTCGGTTTAGCTTTAGATCAAGAATTGATGGACTCTTCTTTAGCTACAATGGTCTATCTCCTTGGGATTTGTGCCACCTTTGGGCTGGGGTTTTAATTTTGTGTATAAATAAAGCACAGGCTACCTCTTCCAAGCTAGTTAGAGTTGGATTGAGGAGCTATTACTGTTGTAGTACTATGTAATATCTTTTTCTATTGGAATAAAGTGAAGCTTTGGATTCCAAATCTGTGTAATGTTTTTATATATGTGGATTTAACATTGTCTTGCAGCTTTTTACCGTTGGATTTCTCTCAATTTCTGCATCTGAATCCCGTTTGGCTTAATGATTCAACTGAATCAATAGGAGTATAGCTGGTCAAGTAAGATTACTTTCTTTTCAATATATCATAGTATATATGCTTAAATATTCAGATCATACATGCTTAAATAAGTTTATTTGCGTGTAATCCCTCTCTGTCTTCATATATTTCTATCCAGATCTCATAATGTTTTGTGCAAGATTGTTTGTTGCTTTTCAAGTAACAGAGGTTGGATGAGCTATGGATCTTGCTTGAATCCACTAGGAATCCAACTGTTTTGTGAAGGAATTGTCCCTCGGCATTCCACTAACTAGTCTTCTTTGCAAATCCATTCCCCGGCAACAAGCGCTCTTCCTTTCCTCTTCCTCCTTCAAATTTCTTCAAAATCAGTCTGGTTACTTCTTTTCCAGCTTTAAATTTGTTTATATATATCAATTTCAAATTTCATATTACATATATATTGCTTCCTTAAAGATCATAAAACTAGATCTCATTCCTGAAGAAATTTTTACAAGCATTCTAGATCTAGTTTTAGGGAAAATTGTCATTTTTCAAGGCTGTAAAAGTAGATCTAAAGCTTCTTGAATGCATTGTTGTTTCCTTAGAGTATAAAAATTTATAATCATAAATTTAAGTGCTTAATATTCACTTCCCCCAAATCAGGACAAGATCCCAAGGAAATCTTTCTTTCCTTGGTTCTTTTTTCGCTTCTTTAAAAACTAGTTTTAACTTGGAATTTTTGGGTAAAACATTTGTTCATCCAAAATTACTTTCAAAGTACTTTCGGGTATATTTAATTGTGATAAGATTAATTTTTCTCAGTATTTGTAACATAAAAGAGGAGGAGGTGCTGTCCGAAAATCATTTTTGGACCATTCAAAACCCCCCAGGGGGTCTCTATCTTCCAAAAATTTCATTTTTTTTGCAATTTGTAAACCTTTGGTCTCATTCCATATAAGGAAAAATTGGATTAATTTTAGTTTTCTGATATTTCAATTGCTTCTAATAAAAATAAAATCTTTTTGAATAGGCTCTTTTGAGCCTATTCACCATCACCCTTGGGGGATTTGCGTATGTGTCATTTTTTACTTTTTGTTCATTTGTTTTCAATCTAGTGTAGTTCTAATATGCATGGTAGTATACTTTGACTTATAATCATTTCCATATTCCATATATGGTTGTTTCAAATTAATTTTAATACTTACCCCACGATCCTCCTTTTCAGCCGAAAGGTGAAGAAAGGGTCGTGGTAGTCCAATTAGAAAATTGTGGTTTGCTTATGTGTTTATGCTTCATATTCTATAATAATTTGTTTGAGTATTCATAATACAATTAATTCCTCCTTGATTCCTTGATTAAGGTCTAATTGGACCGAAAGATGTTCCTGGAGGGTTTTCTTTTTAACAACAACACCTCCTTTAAAATTTACCAAAAGTAACAAAGACTCTAGTGTGTATGCTCTATACTTCACTATGGTTCATATGATAATTCAAGCTGCATCAAAAGCACTTGATTTACTAGAATAATTTGGATTCACTCTCCCCGAATTGACAAACCATCAGGCAAAAATCCATCGCCTCGATCAAACCATTATGGTGTCAAAATACCCAAAGGAAGCGAGAACTCTTGAAAAGTGACCTCGGGGTGCCAATATCTGTTACACCTTTGAGTGCATTATGAACAACAGGCTCAGAGACTCCATTCATCCCACATATTCCTTGCGGGTAGCCGTGACGGTTTAGTTTTGGACATACTTCAAGTACCCCCTGGGTATATCTGGAGTCCCCTCGCCTAAGTTAAATTACTCATCTTCTTACATTAATTTAAATTCAACCAAGATAAAATTGCACAACATTCATTCAAGCACTTGCAAGCACTCTTAATTGTTTTTTGACTCCATTTTCAAGGCACTAATCAACTGTTTATTTCTTTCAATCTATATGTGATTGAGTGCCATTTTCCTGCTTACTTGTGATTATCTCATCATGTTATTTGTTGTTTACGATTGTTAAATCGAAACTCCTAAAAAACATACTCTTTAATACCATCATCATACTAAATAATTTTTCCTTAGTAACTTAATAGGGTCTACCCCGCTTGGCTTCGTTAGGAGTTGACCCTAAACAAAGGAGTCAAGAACAAGGTGACAGCCTTGACTCAAGACTTTCCCCTAATGACACATTGAGTGGCTTGAATATTTCTACCACGTAACCTAGCTGTGTGAAAGGAGGCAACAATATCAAGATAACTAAAGAGAATAATAAGAAAGGAGTAGTAATTCTTAACATCCTTATAAGGTTTCTAATAGAGAAGTACATTTACAAGTGGTATGCTGACAGCTAGGAAACCAAGGACTAGAAAGTGGAGTCGTTATGGAGAGAGACAGTATATGAGTATATTACTGAGATGTTTACTCTGAATTTTTTCCATTCTGGATTTTCTTGACCAATAATTTCCATATTTTCCAGTATTCAAATTCAAACCATACATCTTTTGACTATCCATTAGAAGTAAAAAGATTTGAATCAATTAAGATACCGATAAATATTAGGGGTATAAATGTTGCATGACGAAGACATTAAAAAAGGTAGAAGAGATGTCTTTGCTATGGGTGGAGATCAGAAAAATGTTTGGACTAGAAAAGTAAAGGACCAATAATTTCCAACTTACAACAAACTATGGCACGGGAGCTTTATAACCAATGAGAGTCAGGTACAATAGGGACACTATCCTAGCTATGGTATGACATTCGGATTTAAAGGGTTTCTCATGCATGATGCAATAGCCATGTGAAATGAGAAGAAAAGCAATGAAACAAGCTATTTCCAAAAACAATCTAGTCACACTGTGAGGACCCTGCAGCAAACAAGTAATCAAAATACACGATATAGCAGTAGAACTCAAAATCACTTTTATATTAATCGTAGGCCACTTCGAGGGGGAAACCTCCTTTGAGCAAGCTCAATACAAAATAACTTCATGGTGCCTTCCTTGGCCTCAACACACACTTATATACTAAAAATAGGCACCAATACTATGGGTCAAAACCATGGGCCAATATAAACTATGGATCAACAAATACTATAGGCAACTTACAAAGCATATGCGCCCAACAACAATAACACAAACTATGGATCAACAATTACTATGGGACGACTTACAAAGCATATGCGTCCAACAACAATATACTAACATGGTAAAGAGAAGGATTGACATGGGTTCCTAACATCCCCTCCCCCTTAGAAAAATCTTTGTCCTTAAAGCTTTAGATGTGGAAATTGTCGCTGAATCTGAAGGAGTGGTTCCCACATAGCATCCTCGGGCTGCTTTCTGTGCCATTGAATTAAGACCTCTATGATCGAGCGAGAGAAAAGCTGACGAGTGCACTTATTGAGGACAGCCTTTGGCTCCAAAAAGATGGGTCCTTCATTATCCAGTTCTGGTAAAATAGTTTGGCTTTGATGTTGGTGCCAAAAACTTTCTTCAGACAAGAGACATGAAATACTGGATGAATGCAGGAAGAAGGCAGAAGTTCCAATTTATAAGCAACATACCCAATCTTCTGAAGAATCCTATATGGCCCATAGAACTTTGGAGCAAGCTTATGACGCCCTTTGAGTTTTAGTGAGGATTGCTTGTAATGCGGGAGACGAAGAAAAACCATATCACCGGCTTCAAAAGTGCGCTCAGAACGGTGCTGATGAGCTTGTTGCTTCATGCGATTTCTTGGCATGTGAAGGTTTTCGCGTAAAATGCGAAGAACCTCATCGCGGTTTCGAAGGACCGTGTCAACTGCCTGAACTAGAGAACTGCTGGTGGTGTAAGGAAGAAGAACTGGTGGTGCCTGACCATAAACTGCTTCATATGGAGTCATTTTAGAGGCAGTGTGGTAAGAGGTATTGTACCACCATTCAGCGAGAGGGAGCCACTTTTCCCACTGATGTTGTTGCTCAGAGGAGAAGCAACGAAGATAAGTTTCTAAGCATTTATTTATAATTTCAGTCTGACCATCCATTTGGGGGTGATAACCTGAACTCATCTTCAGTTTGGTGCCAGTGTGGTGAAAGAGTTCTGTCCAAAAATGACTGGTGAAAGTCGCATCACGATCCGAGACAATGGAAGAAGGCATTCCATGAAGATGAAAGATCTGGTCCAGGAAAATTTGAGCAATGGAAGAGGTTGTATAGGGATGGATGAGAGCACAAAAACGACTATATTTGGAGAGGCGATCAACCACAACCAAAATCACAATCTTCCCTCCAGATTTAGGGAGCCCTTCAATGAAATCCATAGAAATATATGTCCATATCTAGGTAGGTATGGGCAAGGGATCGAGCAATCCCAGAAGGGGTGTTGTTTTACCCTTATTGCACTGGTAGGTATCACATTCAGCCACCATCTGTTGAATTGTCCTTTTCATGCCCTACCAAAAGAAGTTGTGCCATGCCCGTTCATACGTTTTGAGAAAACGAGAGTGCCCAGCTGACAGAGAAGCATAGAGTTCATAGAAGATAGCTTGTTGAAGAGCTGTGTTCTGGGGAAGCACCAGACGACCTGTGTATCTCAGTGAAGCACCATCCCAAGAGTAATGTGGGATAGCTAAAGGTTTGTTGTCCAAGCATTGGATGATGTGAGATAATTAAGATTCATTGACATAACCCTGTTGAACTGATTGCAACCAATTTGGAACAGGCATAGAAATAGTGGAAAGAGAACCTTGGTCATCAAATGTGCGAGAAAGGGCATCCGCCACAATATTGTCCTTACCCTTCTTATAAGTGATCTCATAGTCATAAATCATGAGTTTGCTAACCCATTTCTGTTGTGCTGGGGAGGATACATGCTGTTCTAGGAAATATTTCAAACTCTGGTGATCAGTCTTGATGCAGAAATGATTCCCTAAGAGGTAGGGTCGCCACTTTTGTACTGCATGCAAAATAGCCATCATTTCCTTCTCATATGTAGAGGCAGCTAAATTCTTACCAGAAAGGTCTTTGTTGGTGAATGCAATGGGGTGTTCATCTTGAAGGAGAACAGCACCAAGTCCATTGCCGCAAGCATCACTCTCAATAGTGAAGGGCTTGGAAAAATCGGGCATAGCTAGAACATGTGTAGTACACATAGCTTGTTTCAACTTGTCAAATGCACACTCAGTAACATGTGTCCATGTAAAAGCATCCTTTTTCAACAGAGTAGTTAATGGAGCTTCAATCTTCCCATAATCCTTGACAAACTTGCGGTAGTAGCCAGTCAACCCCAAAAAACCATGAAGGCTCTTGAGTGTCTTAGGAGGCGGCCAATTGTTCATGGCAGCGATTTTGGCAGGATCCACATGAACCCCTTGTGCTGAGATAATGTGCCCGAGATACGCAACTTCCTTTTGGCCAAAAAAACATTTAGAATTTTTGGCATGGAGATGATGATCAAAGAAAAGTTGCATTACAAGAGCCAGATGCTGGAGATGTTCAACCCATGTTTTACTATAGATGAGGATATCATCAAAAAATACCAGAATGAATTTCCGCAAATAGGGTCGAAATATTTGATTCATCAAGGCCTGGAATGTGGAAGGAGCATTAGTGAGACCAAAGGGCATGACCAAAAACTCATAGTGGCCATCATGTGTGCGGAAAGTTGTTTTAGGGATATCATCCTCATGAACCCGAATTTGATGATACCCAGAGCGAAGATCCAACTTGGAGAAAAATTGAGCACCATGACTCTCATCAAGAAGCTCATAAACAATAGGAATTGGAAACTTATCCTTGTTGGTGAGGTGATTAAGTGCTCGGAAGTCAATGCAGAGGCGCCATGACCCATATTTTTTGCGGACAAGAAGAACTGGTGAAGAAAAGGAACTTGTGCTTGGGCGAATAATACCTTGCTTCAGTAAGTCCCTAACGAGGAGTTCAATCTCTGTTTTTTGGTGAAATGGGTAGCGATAGGGCCTGATGTTGGGAGAAATGCTGCCCGGAAGGAGCTGAATATGATGGTCCTCCGGTCATGAAGGTGGAAGTTCCATTGGTTCAGCAAAAACACCTGTATATTGATCTAGAATTTGTTGGAGATCCAAAGGAGTAGTGGGGGCTGCTGATGGTTGCATTTGAATGGAATGGAGCTAACCGATGACACCATGGGAACTCTTCTTAAGACGTTTTTCCATGCGATGTGAATTGATGATGCTGAGAGACCCTGGTTGTAATCCTTTCAATGTGTGTTTGTGTCCATCGGGGGAGAACTGCATCCAAAGTTCAGCAAAATCCCATAAGATGGGGCCAAGTGTGCGCATCCATTGAGCGCCCAAAACCACATCACATCCGCCTAAGGTCAAGGAAAACATGTCAGAGCGGAGGTTATAATCTCCCATAGAGATACACACATTACAACACTTCCATTTGCAAGGTAAGGTGCCCCCAATGGCAACCATGACTTCAAAGTTGGAGCAAGGATGGATAAAACAATCAGCTTGTTTGGTGATTCGAGGGTCAATGAAATTATGAGTGCTGCCATAATCAATGAGTATTGTAAGAGGAAGCTTCTTGAAGTAACCGTGTACCCGCATTGTTTGGGGGGCAATGACTCCAGTTAAAGCATGGAGGGATATCTCGGGCTGGTCGTCCTGAGATGGAGGGTCAGTAGGCGGCTCCTGAGAGTCAACCGGAGCATCCATTGTATCGGAAGCTTCTTCACCAATTTCAGAGGCAGGTGGAGAATCCACATCCAAGAGATAGAGATTTTGTTGAACACATCGATGTCCCCGACTGAATTTCTCATCACAATTATAACAAAGCCCTTTTTCTTTGCGTGCCTGCATCTCTGTTTCAGACAAATGCTTGATTGGAGGTGAGCGAGGAGCTGGCAAAATGGGAGGTCATTGAGAACCCATATTTTGGAAGGGAACAAAAGAGGATTTGGAGCACTGTTGGGCTGCCATCTTGTCTTCTGCCAACTTAGCCAACCCCAGGGCTTCCATCATTATGTTGGGACTGAACATTTTGACCTCAGAGCGAATTGCATCCTTTAGACCACTGATAAAACAACTCCGGTAGAAGTCATCAGGTAATCCTTCAGTGTGATTACCTAGTTTCACAAATTCAGTTTGATACTCTTTCACAGTTCCAATTTGGCGAAGTTTAGTGAGAGCTCCTGTGAAGTCATCAAAAGCACTAGGACCAAATCGTTGCAAAAGGAGCTAGCAAAAATCAGGCCATTTTGGCTCTTCATGAGCCTTGATGTACCAATGAAACCATTGAAGAGCTTCCTGTTCCAAATGAAAGGAGGCAAGTGGAACTTGCTGGACATAAAAAGTATTATGAAGACTGAAATATTGTTCTGCACGATAGATCCATCCAGTCGGATCAATACCATTGAAGCAAGGAAAATCTAGCTTCGGACCGCGAAAATTGCTGGAAGAAGAGAACCCATTGTTTGATGAAGACTCGGACTGCCGTATGGTGTTCATAGCTGAATGCTCAAGATGGAGACCGAGAAATTTTTCATCCAGTTCCTGGAGTTTGGCTTGGATGGCTGCAAGTGCTTCCTCCATGGTTTTTCCTCCTGTGCGGGTGACAACCATAACCAGGAGTTTTTTTTTTTTTTTCGGGGGGGGAATGGGTAGAAAAACAAAAAAAGAAACTGTTTCAGTAGAGGAAAATCTAGATTTGGGAAAAAATCGGAAGGGTAATTTGGGTTTGAGTAAGTTTTGGACACTTTCAAAAGGAGAGGGAAGCAAAAAATGGGGATTTTAGGAGCGTGGTGAAAGAATGAGAAAATTTGGTAGAGAGGGACAAAGAAGCAGAATGAGGAAAGGAATACGGTGGCAAAATTTGAAGGTGTTTGGGTGAAAATCGAAGGAGTTATCGCAACCCCAAAAAATAGACAAATGTGGGATTTCGGGTTTTCGGAAGTGGAATTCGGGATAGGGTCTTTAGGAATGAAATATGTAAAATGGAATTGCAGAGGTGTCAGTGAAGTTTTAGGGAAAACAAAGTTGAAACCAAGGATATGTGGTCGAAAAACAGAATTTTATCAGCGCGAAGGTGATCGAAAACAGTGGAATCTGCAACGGCACGAAAGTGATCGGCAACAAATGGATCTGCAACGACGCGGAACTAACCGGAAACAGTTCTGGATAGAGGAAATCTACGATTGTGCAACTGAAAATAGATATGGACCCTAGGTATATGCGGCTTCCTATCGGTTCAAGGGATTCACTCGGCCACCAATGCTATCTGACGGCTTGCGTATTGGGGCAGTACCCCTCACTCCACGGCTCAGGTAAAACTAATAACCGCTTGACCACAAATGACAACTCTTGGTTTACCTCACGGGTGGGAACTAGTCAATCAGGTAGGGGTCATTGCCCTTTTCGCTGGCAGGTCCTCTCAATGGGCCAGCTACTTTGGGGTTCCTGTGGTAATCCTCACAATGATTTTTAGGGCTTATGCCCAAGTACTTCCCACAGTTAAGCGGATAGGGATTATTCCCAGATCTGAACCTGCAACAGAAGCGAAAAAAAAAAATTTGGGCAGAATTTTCACCCAACGAGCCCAAGAAAGCGCTCTGATACTAGATGTGAGGACCCTGCAGCAAACAAGTAATCAAAATACACGATATAGTAGCAGAACTCAAAATCACTTTTATATTAATCGCAGGCCACTTCGAGGGGGCAACCTCCTTTGAGCAAGCTCAATACAAAATAACTTCATGGTGCCTTCCTTGGCCTCAACACACACTTATATACTAAAAATAGGTGCCAATACTATGGGTCAAAACCATGGGCCAATATAAACTATGGATCAACAAATACTACAGTAGGCTTACAAAGCATATGCACCCAACAACAATAACACAAACTATGGATCAACAATTACTATGGGATGACTTACAAAGCATATGCGTTCAACAACAATATACTAACACGATAAATAGAAGGATTGACATGGGTTCCTAACACACATAGACCCCAAACGCAACCCAGAATGAGCACATGCTGAGATGAAGATAGGAGTACCTAAAATTCACAAGATAAAATATTCAGTGAATGTATATTTCCTCACCCAATGAATTTCCCAAGCAAACAAGACATTCATTTCATCATGTGACTATGCATGTCAACAAACATAGGTCCACTTAACGTTAAGTAGTCCAGAGTCCCAGACTCCAGATACATCATATTGACACCATGAAACAATTCACAAAATAACAATATATTTAATACAAGCACACGATATATTAATTTTTTTCCATAGGTCAAAAGATGGTTCTTTCATGCATTAATCATTCACTTCACTGAAAATTTTAGAAAGAGATTTCTTTATCTACAAATTGCAGAAAAATATTAGATTGTATTTGTGAAGAGCAACGTCAATTTGAGTTCAGAAATATATGAAAAAATACAACACACCCTTACAGAATTGATTTGGTATCTCACCTCATAAAAATCAAGCAAGTCTTGAGTAATGCTAAGAAGGATATTTATCCATGAATATAAAATTAGTAATTACATTAAGCTCAAAACAATGTAAGTATAACTACACTCAATCTATGCAATAAGATAGACTGAATAATTTGGTTTGAAGTTTGAACCCCCAAAAGGAAGCAAAAATCCAAAGTTTGTTTGAATATGATATGTAGAGCTAAGCATGAAAACAAACTATCATTGGGGTACATCAATGGATTCTAAAGAGTCAGCAATGCTATATTTTCATACTGATTGTCTCATCCATTATAATATTCTTTGATCTTTTTGTAGTAGGTCGAACATTTGACCAATAAAACACAAATATTTGTTCGCTTAGTTGTTGTCCACTTTCTATGCAGAGCATGTTCTGGTCCAAAACATGACATATACGATTCCACAACTTTGCATGGAAATTTCAAATTGGTTGTTTGGGCATTAGGGATGGTATCTCCAAATCCTATCAAATTGCTCTGCTAATTTAACCTAACTTCAAGATAGAACAAATACCAAAATATGAACGTTCTGCCTAGTTCGGTTTTCGTGGTGATATCTACTAGCAAACTCATGGTGTTGCCATCTTTGTAGATGTTGCGAAGCTTTTTAAATGTCTTGGTAATATTTCTTTTCAAGTTGGGAGGATTGTATGATGGTAATAACTACAAAAACATATGGAATGTAAGTTCTGACATTATTGAATTTCATGACTTAACAATTCATGAGACATGAATCATAAAGATTGAAATTATAAATTCTTGGAAGCTAATATCTATACACACCACATTTTCAATCTCCATTCCATGAATTAAAAGGAAAACCAACAATATTTTTTTCGCATTCAATCTCCATTTCATGGAAGCTAATATCTATACCTTGCACTTGAACCCAAAGGAAATGTCGAGCTAGGAAAACTTCTAGACCTGTTATCAAGCATAATACATAGTATGGAGAGAAAGACTATATGATAGCCACATCTAAGAAATATGTTTACAGTTCAGCTCCCTCTGTCTCAAGGTGTTAGTGAGAGGGTGGCAAAAGAGAAAGGGCTCACAATCAAAGGCTAGGGAGGCTAGCAGAAGGAAGAAATGCATGAGTTCAAAACAAGACAAGGTCAAATTGCTGCTAGGTAAGGAAAACACACACTAGATTACCAATAATAATAGTTATAAAGGAAAACATCTGAACCTCAGCATCTTGATGGACAGAGGTCCCGACATAGAAAAATCCACTTAGAAGTCCATGGACAAACCTAAAAGTATGGCATCCTAGAACATGATATTTGGACCTAAAGTGTTAAAAAAAAAATCTTTGGACATGAATAGGGTATCTTGGACAACGAAAGAAATAAGAAATAAACAGTACAAGAATATCAGAAAACAATGGGAAAACAACAAACTTAAAAGCACTTTATCCATTTGAGGACTAAGCCAAACGCAAAAATCCTATCATTCATTAAAAAAATACTATCAATTCCCATGAACTGAAAGAACAGAAGTAATGTGCATACCTTGGAAGCTTCAACCCATTTTTTATCTATGAATTCGAGATGGAAGTGTAGTTTGGCATGATTAAATATCATCTCTTCTTTTGTGGCATGAATGCTTAGCTTTTGCAGAAGTTGCACTGGAGTCACAATCTGATACATAAAACAAACCGTTCATGCCATCATGGACACAAAAAAATTCAAAACAACCATATCACTAAAAACTTACAAATTTAAGAATATAGCATAGGACTTAAAACATGTAGAAAAAGCATATGAATACTAAAGCTTACCCATCAACACACAAAAAGGCTTGAAGGATCTTGGAAGATGAATTTGAGGACTCCCTTGTATAAGCACTTTCTTCCGAGTTTGCACATAAACAACACTAAGCCTTCCGGCTTTGTTAAGAGGGCTATGTAAAATTGCCAATAGAGCCTGTTTACATTTAGATGATTATTAGCATTAGAAATTTGGAACGAACCTTTGTTTTTCGCAAGAAATGACCACGGTCATCGAAATTTAAAAGTCTACATTTAAAATTTGGTATGCCTATACACACCACAAAACATATCATCTATGTCAAAATGAATCCTAATAAATACAAAAGACAGTTAATAATTGTATGCTTTTAGAGGCTATCCATAAAAAATGGAACTTTCCATAATGGAATGTTTTAGTACCCAGTCCATTATCCATCTTACTTTTGTAATATATTTTTAAAAGCAATGTTTCTATCTTGTTTATTTCTTTATTTCCATATTTAGCTGTCTATTTAATTTCTTAAAGGCCTCACAATTAATCATTTTTATGTACAATTTCTAACAAATTTGCAAAACAAATATTCCTTTATCTGTAGAGGAAAAGATTCTCTTTCTCTTTTTTCTAAGACCTTAACAACTCTCTTTCATTATAAGAAAGCCATCAATTGGCATAATGACTGTTTATTTCAAAAAACCAAGGAAACAGAATGGTAGCAAAAGCAATAGGCAAGGTTAAAAACACCAAAGCAAAAATAAATTGTAAGCTGGAGAGGAGAGAGGGAGAAGAGAACCTTGCCAATTTTGGCAACCTCCAAAGATGCTTTTACTAAAATTAAATTTGCTCATTCTTTGCCCTTTTTTATGGGAGCTAGTGCTATTAGTCCTACTAGATCAGTTTCTAGGTCTAGTGTTGCTGCTCCTGCTGCATCTTCTTCTTCACTACTTCTCTTGCGCTTAATACCTCCATCCATTTCTTCAACCTAAAAAAAATAAAAAAAAATTTGAGAAAGTTATCAAATGATATTTTAATTAAATGTTTTGAAAATATTTTAAATATTTTAGTGGAAAACTAGCAATACACTTTATTTCATTCCCTCCTCTGTTAGTTGTGAGATTTAGGTTATGTTAGTTTTGTGATTTAGGTGCATGTATAGATAAGAAAAAATTGAATACAAGCCCATAGTGTGCATTTTGGAATTGGTGATTTAGGTTTTGTTAGTTTTGTGATTTAGGTGCTTGTATAGATAAGAAAAAGTTCGATACAGGCCCATAGTGTGCATTTTGGAATTTTTTTTTTACAAATATAAATATGTGATTTAGGTGTTAGTTTTGTGATTTAGGTGCATGTATAGATAAGAAAAAGTTCGATACAGGCCCATAGTGTCCATTTTGGAATTGTTTTTTACAAATATAAATATGTGATTTAGGTACATGTGTAGATAAAAAAAGATAGATACAGGCCCATAGTGTGCATTTTGGAATTGTTTTTTACAAATATAAAAGCTCCTGTCTCCTCTCCTCTCCTCCTACTTTTAAGTTATCATTTTAAGTTATTAAATAATAAATAGGGAATTAAATAAACCCTACAGGTCAGAGGCTACCCAAACGAACGAACTAGTGATTACCGAAAACTTCGCGTAACGAGAAAACCCTTCAGAATTTGATTGTCTTCCTGTAAGATTTTAAAATCATATGTAATAGTTAGCAATTTGCAGCCGAGGAATAAGCTCATATATTGAATAGAGGGTCAAATAAAACACGGGCACTTATCCTACCCTTGGAAGCTAGCCAAGCGGACGAAGTAGTGATTACAGTAAATTCTACAGCAAGCCTGTAGAGGAACGTTTATCCATTTGTATGATTAATGACATTTAACATATTGTTGGGAAGTTTAAGATTCATTTACCCTAGTACAAGTAAGGAGTAGAGCATAAGCAGAGTATAATGGAAATGGGCCAAAGAGATAACTTGCCTCCACTAACCATCGAGCAGTAAATTAATTACGTCCTTCAACAAATTAATAACCTAACAAATGTTTAAAAATTAAGTGAAAGAAATTGCATTAGCTAATTGTACCTGCTGATTGGAACCCACACAAATTATTACATTTTAATCGAATTTTTTAACAGTTGCGAAGAAACAAAGAGTTCCATAATACATCAGAGGACCTATCAAACCTTGTGTTCACTGATGGGGTGAAACCCGACTCAAGGAGAAACATAAGAACATTTACATCAACTGAATGACTATATGTTGTAACCCCTGTAAACTTTCCAAGTAATTTCCACCAATATTTATTGCTGTATGTAAAGTGTGGAGTAAAATTTTGCTCAGAACCCCTAAACGAACCCACTGATTGATGAACAATAGTGAATCCTGGTTATTTTTAGTTAGAGGAGAATCTAGGAGAGCATCGAAATCATTTAATCGTAATGGAGGTTAGACACATTTTTCAAAGGAGTAACACCTACTTTCATGGTAACTGCGATCTCAAATTCATCCATTCATAAATTTAGCCATGAATTTTTTTGTTTTTTAAGTGGTTTAAAATTATATGTTTTGATTGGAATTTTTATGAAAATTGCAAATGTATGTTTAGAACTGGATAATTTTAGTCAACTCCATAAAAATAACTGTAAAAATCTAAAACTTGGAAGGTTTTACCAACTTCCTTCTAACAATTAATCAACGCCTTTATTTGTTTTATGGAACCCTATCTAGGTTTAAACCTTGGATTCTTTATCCTTCATGATCACAGAGGTTAAATTTTTAAACTAGCATACACAAATAACATTGGCATTATCAAATCCATAACAATTGAATTTCAAATTACAAGTTTTTAGAACATAGTTACAGATTAGGTTTCGATCAGTTAAGTGAGTAGATTCAATTTGATTTGGTAAATTAGTATTCTTCATTATTGTATTATACTAGAGTGTAATAATAGTTTGTTGTAGAATTGACTTGCAATGGAAATGCAAGAAAAGAAGTAGAATCTGTTGTTCTTTGTCTCACTGTCACAGAAAAATAATAGAGTAATCTATTACAAGAAGGAGTCAAGTAGGCCCCTATGCAAATGGTGAGGTAGATAGCTTACTCCTTTTTCAAATAATCCATTCCATGCCAGGCATGATGCTAACCTTTCCCTCGTTAGTACTCTCACTAGAAAAAGGACGAGTAGAGAATTCCTAATTTGGATTGCTGGACACAAGTTATCAACATAGAGCATTTATCTTACTTCCTTTTCAAATTCAATCTTTATCAAATTTAGAGTTTCCATTAAGAAAAATAATACTACCTTATATGCTACCCATGTCACCTTAATTATTCCATCTGATAACAATGCATTCATTTACTATGCTTTTAATGGAAGAATATATATGAGCTCATGGTCCAAAATCTAGTACCCAATGCTATATAAGTCATCTAGCCATTCAAAAATCTGCTATTGCATGGCCAATAAGATGTTTTATAAACTAGCATACTGCATATCCCCAAATCTGGGGAAATGAAACACTCAAGAGAATTTTGATATGTTTTAAAAAATGAGAGAAAGTTGTGTGTAGATATTATAAGTTTATGTAATGAAAGCAAGTCTAGGAAAATAAGTGAAAATAAGTTACATCAAACTTCTAAGTCATCACATAAGTGAAAATAAGATTCTTACAGAAGGAGTTTTGGAAGTTTTAGGTATCTATAGAGAACCTTGAAACCCCTCAAAGTGGAGGAACTATACCTTTGAAACTGAGACCTGACCTCGACGTGGAGAGACTATAGCTTTGAAATTGAAACTTGATGGAGAAGATAGCCCCCTTCCACACACATATTGTAGCTCAAGAGGCACAAGTTTTGATAGAGGTAACAATTCCATCGAATTACAAGACCAAAACATACACGTAGATCCCAATAACACTTGACTACGCACATGAAGTGTGGTTTTCTCGTTCTACTTGAAAAGAAGAAAGTTGATTGGTAGCCCTAGTATCAGCATCATAACTTCGTTCTGTTTAGTCTATTTCACTTGAAAAAACTACATTATAAAATAAAGAGATCCAAATACCATCAATTATACTTTAAGCTTTTAAATCTCATTTATTATTACCCTTGAAAAATCTAAAATATAAATCGCTTAGTCTTTTTCTTGAAACAAAATTTCAATTAAGTTCAAAAATATTAAAATATAAATCCTTTGTTTTCTTCTTGAAACAAAATTTCAATTAAGTTCAAAAATATTAAAATATAAATCCTTTGTTTTCTTCTTGAAACAAAATTTCAATTAAGTTCAAAAATATTAAAATATAAATCCTTTGTTTTCTTCTTGAAACAAAATTTCAATTAAGTTCAAAAATATTAAAATATAAATCCTTTGTTTTCTTCTTGAAACAAAATTTCAATTAAGTTCAAAAATATTAAAATATAAATCCTTTGTTTTCTTCTTGAAACAAAATTTCAATTAAGTTCAAAAATATTAAAATATAAATCCTTTGTTTTCTTCTTGAAACAAAATTTCAATTAAGTTCAAAAATATTAAAATATAAATCCTTTGTTTTCTTCTTGAAACAAAATTTCAATTAAGTTCAAAAATATTAAAATATAAATCCTTTGTTTTCTTCTTGAAACAAAATTTCAATTAAGTTCAAAAATATTAAAATATAAATCCTTTGTTTTCTTCTTGAAACAAAATTTCAATTAGGTTCAAAAAAATTAAAAATATAAATCCTTGGTCTTCTTCTTGAAACAAAATTTCAATTAGGTAAGAATCTTTACCTATACAATGATAAAAACAATTTATGTTTGCTCAAATAATTTTGGTTTGGAATTTTAAAAACAAGTTCTATATGCATAAGAAATCTCAATTTAGCATGGATTTATCAGCTATATTATCGCCCATGTACGATGTTTATCTTATCATAAATAAACATGTTTAGAGAGTTTGCAAGAACCATACATGCAGGATGTTTAGGCTCTAATGACTATGGGCACTTATAAAACACCAAAGAGAACTTTTATATGTTTCAAAAAATGAGAGAAAGTTGTGTGTAGATACTACAAGTTTATGTGATGAAAGTAAGTTTAGGAAAATAAGTGAAAATAAGTTACATCAAACTTTTAAATCGCCACATAAGTGAAAATAAGTTTCATCAAAATACTTTTGTACATAAAGTTTTTAAATTTGAAAACATTCAGTGAATAAGTCATGTTTTAGCCTCGATCTTTTGAATGCTAGAATAACTAGCACATTTAGGTAATTTAATGTGATTTATTTATAAAATATTCTAATAGCAAGATTGTTTTTGATAATTTTTTATAAAAAGTCCAAAACAATATTTATAACATTTGTTTAGTGAAGAGATAAAATTTAATATTGATATATTTTTAATTTTATATAACATCATATTTATTACATGGGGTGATGGACAATGAACCCTCACATTAAGTCATTTTGGAACTATGTTTTTCTCTAATGCACTTCAACACAAAAGTAATATTTACATATTTATAATTTTGATTGTTATTTAAATGATCACAATTACCTTAAATATATAAGAAAATATAAATAGCTTATTTTCTATTTATAACATCTTTATATGTAAATAATTTATTTTTATTGAAGGATCAAGAATATAGATATTGGCAATGCAAAAATAACAAGAATGACAAAATGCAAACCTCATTTTGAAGTATTTCTGAAAGCATTTTCATTCTCGTTCACATGAGCACTACCAATGTGTTCAATGTAGTCAAAAGACTCGCAACGACCGGATGATGCATCCAAATTTCTTATAATTCTTGGATATACTTTTGGTGCTATTATTTTTAAAGAGTTCAAACAAATTTTTAATGCCCTAACCTCTCAAGAGAGAAGGAATTCTAACAAAAATGCGAGAAGGAATTCTAGCAACTTTTATCTGTAGAACCCAGTAGTGCCAACGGAAGCATTTATCTAATGGTGTTTAACAGGGAAGAAATGAAAGAACAGTTGAAAACTTAAGTACTGAATGAGCATACCAGAGCATGACACTGAAAGCCACAGAGAGGCATATAAAGGCACCCAGATTACTAAAAGCAGACAAAGAAAACCCCCCCATGCGTTTGTGTAGGCACCACTATATACATAGCCCATCTGCACGAGCACAATAACCCACCCTGACAGGTCTAGAAAAAGAGCAGCTACAGCCAGACCCCAACCCACCTTGAATATCAAGATCCAACTCAACAAAACGTGCACCACCAAAGCACACCTAACACGATTGTCATTACCAAAAATTTGCTCAGCGCCCACAGAAACTTGCCAAGCAGGAAAACCATGGTGTAAGCGAAGAGTTCAGGGAGCATACACAAAGGAAATGTTCCTGCCGTATCCCCTATATCCTTATGTTTCCCAATCACCACCAGGAGGCATGAAAAATACATAAATCAAACTCATATAAACATGCCAGTGGAAAGGAGAATAATCCAGAAGCATTGCATATACAATCCCAACATATCAAGTCTACCTGCTCCGAATGATTTCCCATGGAGAGGACCATGAATAACTCCGGGTCATCAAAGGATTACAATATATTAATTACGAAGACCAATAAATGTGGACACAGGGAAGCTCCTCATAGGTTGTCGACAGACGACGAAACCTATTAAGGAACATGCCCTTAAATAACACCTTTGATGTAATTAACAATTTAAAAAAACATAAATTTATTTTTCTTCGATTATAATTTTTAACATTAGTTTGAAAGAAAAATTTGACAAAAGTACAGATTGATTAATATATAAGACTGATCTATTCATATATATCTCTGTTACATTGAGAGATAATAATTAAATGAAAAGGAAAAGAAAAAAATGGGTAGAATAGAGACCTAATTAAATTATTGTCTTAAAAAATTGTCTCAAAACCACTCCTAGTTTAGTAGTGTATCAAGTGTTTTTTATCATGATACTTAAATTGGTGTCAATAGCTAAGTTGTGACACATGAGGGGGTCTAGAATTTATGAAATTCTAACATGACAGATGGATTCAAAGATTCCCTCTAAATTCATATGGCGTGTTAGAATTTAGTAAATTGTACTAGAATTCCTTGTCAAAATTGTAATTTTCCATTGCTGGAGTGACACAACTAAAAATAACCAAATAATGACCAATTGCTATGTGGTCATTTTTAGTCTAGATATCTTGTGACCAAATTTGGTCATTTATATTGGTCTTTTTTAGTTTAGTTTTTTCATGTGAGGTCATTTATCTTGGTCTTTTTTAGTTAGCTCACTTAAATTTATCAATTTTGTTCATTTATCCATTGAAAAAAACCATGGTGACCAAAGGTTTTGGTCTCCTAGTCACTAATATCTCATTTTCCACTAGTGCTTCGTCCTCCCATATAGAGGAATACTAAGTTGGAATCAGGTACATGGAGTGGATTCTTGAGTTGGACTCAAGAAATACTAAGCCTTCCATATAAACGTTATTCCTCCCATATAGAGTGAATGATTTGATTGGTCAAAGTGATGATGTTGTAAAGTCTTGTTGGACATGGATTCAAACTTGTGTGTCATGTCAATATTCTCTTGTGCACCTTTCGTATAAAGGTACCCATAGGGAGGACCTCCTGTATAGAGGTAATTCCTTACATGTTGAAGCATTTAATGTTGTGTTGTTTATTACTAATCATGGTAATCAATTTATATTAATTATCCTTTAGAGACTTATCCATGAGATGTAGAAAAATTGGTGGTGGGGTATGGTTAAGATGCCGCCTAAGCTGAAAGGTCACCGGTTCTAATCCCGTCGGACACCAAAAAATCCATCAATATTAAGGGTTGGTGCGGTCCAGGCCGGGTGCGATCCCCGGGTGATTTTTACGACTTAGATGCCTTCGGTTCATGGTTTCTTAGCCAATGGAAACCCTGCTAGCCAAGGGGGTTCCACCACTTTGCCAACAAAAAAAATTATCCTTTAGAGACTTACCAACTCAAGAGTGAATTGCTTTAGTATATGATCATTTGGTCCAAAGTAATATAATATGATCATGGCATCCGATAAATATTCGTAGTAAAATCGGATATGATAGATAATTAAAGTTAGCACATATTGAACATGTAATAAAAATATAAGATATAAAGATAAATTCATATAGAATAAGGGAAATTCAAAATTCCCAATGAAAGCACCACAACTGATTAAACTGAACTCAAGTGGATAAAGCTTTATGAATTAGAAAGCTTCAGTTAAATAACAATGTATGCCTCAATCAATGCTTCATTCAAAGCATCCGTTAAAATATTTATGTATGCAATCAATTAATTAAAGGCGAACTCAATGATCACTTCAGTAAATCAATCCATATGATTTCAGTTGATAGTTAGTTAACTAAAATGTCAATAAAAGGAATTAGTTAACTGAAGTGTTTTGCATGAAGACACTTCAGTTAAAAGATGGCGCTTAAGTTAAAATATGACAGGGTGAAATCATGAATCTGGATGTCTATTTTGGGTGGCTTATGAGAAAAGCATTGTTTTTTCTACAAGCTTGTCAATTTCGAGCAAAGAAAAATTAGAATTGTATTTAGAATTTCATTTTGTAGTAAAAACAAAAGTTGTAGAGAATTGTGTTAGCTTTCTATCGGTTATTTTTTAGATTTTTTCTATTGGCATTTGATATGTCATTTTTGCAAGTGTTTAATAATATGTTATTAATTAATGAAAATATGATAAATAGTCATGGTTTTTTACACGAGTTTATTCATTATTCAACTATTTTCATTAAAAACAAAATATGTTGTGATGATCTAGACAAATTGTACTAAAGTTTGTCTATAAGTTTGTATCCAACATCCGTATGCAATAATTATTAGAATTTTTTGAAGTGGACCAATATAAAAAGCTAGCATAAAAGTGACATGTTTAGTTTGACACAACATCTTCCCTAATTTCCAACCCTTTTGAAGACAACACATCAATGCTCGGCACCATGATTTTTCCAAAAAAATTTACCGTGTCTTTAAGAAGTTATTGAATTTTCATTTCAATGAGTTCTATTAAAAGTTGAAGCAATCAAGACACCTTCTAAGAAATATAATAAATAAAATTAGTGGATCACACCAAATTCATCAAAATTCATATATATAGAAAGTAGATTGAATTATTCAACTAATGGTATCATTTGTAAAGAGAAATTCTAATTATTTTATATGATATAATCTATTAGAAACTAGAAGAAGAGTAAAAAATGAAATGGAATTCCATTTCTGAAAATTTACAGGTTTTTAGCCAAAAGTTACTTTTAACGGATACCATTAATTTTAAAGTTAGAAAGTTAGAAAGTTAGTTCTTTCTAACTTTAATGTTAACGGTATGAGTTAAAAGTAACTTTCGACCTAACAATTTTTTCGGCCAAAAGTTAGTTCTATGTTTTCAGCCGAAAACATAGATTAGTTCGGCCGAAATATTACGGAATATGGATTCGGAAAAATTATTCGCATGGAATATACACCCAGATTGATGGTTTCACCCGACACTTAAGTTATTACACTTGATTTACACCCACTGCATGATGACAATTATGTGAGCATGTTAACTAAGTGATCCTACATCCAGTTAAGAGGTGACTTCACTCTGAAGATAGTTTAGCATTATTTAATGTCAAAGAAGAAGGGCACACCACATGATGTTTTGTGGCTCTTCAAAATTATTTTCACATGAATAACACAAAATACCACAACCCTTAACGTATTAAGTTTCCAAAAATAAGGTTCAATTTAGGTGATTAAAAATATAATGGAAAGATGAAACATAGGATAAATTATTTGATGTAAACAACATACTGTTATTTTTTTTATATTATTTTCAAAATATTGAGGATTGTAGGGTTTGTTTGGAACTTAGCTAAGAAAAATGACAAAAATGGAAATACATATGTTTAGTGGAGATGAATAGAAGGATGAAATCAATCCTATGGAATGGTTGAGGAGGATAAAGGAAAGTGGTAAAACTCATTGTGGGACAATTTTGAGATATGATGGAAAAGCTTAAGAGTGGTGGATAAGTATTGATGAAAATAATAGGATATATTTTACATGGGAAATATTTAAAGAACTTTTCTAAAAAGGATGGATTAATGACTCAAAAATGGAAGAGATGAAACAAATTCAAGATGAATTGAAAAAATCAAGAGACGAACTCAAGAATAAGGGTGAGGAGTTGTCTAAGATATAGAGCCTTCATGAATCACTTAGTAAATAGGTTCATAAATTGAAAGAAGAAAATATTGGGAAAGCAAAATGGGAAAATAATGAGTCACGATAAGAATCGAAAAACAAGGATGAATAAATATGCAACTCAACAAATCATAATAAAATTCTATTGGATGGGGTTAGTAGATTGAAAGAATAAAATAAGCATGGTCAAAATCAAGAAAAAACAAGAATCTTGGATGAAAAGACTATCAAAATACTTGAAGAATAAATTTGGAAGAAGGTTGAAGAATATCTAAATATAGATGATGTAAAAGACGGAACACAATCCATTAAAGGACATAATAAAATGATGGATGGTATTACATTGCAACTTCAAGTCAACAAGGAAAAAAATATTCTAGAATGACACCAAAAAATGCTTTAATAATTTGAGCTCCAATTTGAAGATGTACATGTCAATTATGAGGGTACTATGTCAAAGGAGAGAGTAATCAAGATCGAAGAACAAAGGATAGAGAGCAACATTATCTCTAAAAATAAGTTTGATTATATGAGTGAGTAGAAAGAAGGGAAACCATTAGATGTGGAACCATATCAACATCCTCATTACCAAGAAAGCTCCTAAGAAATACAGTAATATATAGACCAACACTATCAAGGAATAAGATGGAACACCATGGATAATTTTAAGAACACCACAAAATTTATATGTATAATAAATGGGTGAATCTCCCTAATATATAGGAAAATTTGAAGGCTATTTTATTAATAATATAATATGTATATACAATTATTTGGCTAATCTTTCATTCTATTATGTAATCTTGTAAAATGTTGACGAATGTTTAACTAAATTATAAAATATTGTAAAATCATGGAAAATATTTCACTAAATTATAAAAAATTGTAAAAACTTTGTGAATCTTTCATTAAAGTATAAAAACTTGTAACCGCTTGGTGAATCTTTTTCTAGGAAGACCCAGCTTTTGATTCTGTAGATTATTGAGTTGGTGCAATAGAAGAACATATGCCAAAGCTAGAATCTCTCAACTCCTAGACCCTCAAATGAGAAAACACATGAATGAAGAGAGGATGGATTTATTTATACATTTCGCAAGTACTATTGGGTCACTCAAAACTGGAGGTGTTGGTGAACCACAACTACACTAACTAGATTTAGGGTAAGTGGGGACTCAAATTTTTATCTCATCCCTTAATGGTCAAAAGGACACAGGAAGACCCAAATCTTGACATACCAACAAACTGATAGAATTGAACACTTTACATCGTGAAATGATTATGACACCCACAAATCATTATTACAACATGGATTATTTTCGAGACACACAACCTTAATATAGTGTATGAATTCTCGATTAGTTTATTTTCCAAATATCTAGTTTTTTAACCACCTTATAAGAAAAAATAACATGCTTATATGTTTATAGATATGAATGCCACATTTTCCTTTCTTAGGTGGACAATCAAAATATTAATTATTTCATTTGATTTAGAAATTTTACAGTTAGCTAGAAACTTGCCATTGTTAGTAGAAATAATAACACACACTAATAATAATGGAAAGCACATCAATTCATCATCACAAACATAATTACAACTAAAGACTACTTTTTCTCAGATAAACTAAGGAGGTGTTTGTATCCATGTCTTTGAAATTTTTGAAAGCATACAAAATGGGTAAAATTCTTTTAGCACCTTCATTGAATGAGCCCTGATAACATTCAATAATCCCTAAGCATCAAAAGTGTCCTAGAATTCAACAAGCCTAAAAATAGAAGCTATGATCAAACTCATTATCAAAGGTAAATTTACAATATAATAATATATTTTAACTATGGATTAAAAGAAAGAAAAAACATGATAAAAATAATACCACATTAAATATTGGATAAAAAGAGTGATATAAGTTTGTATTCTCTGATAAATTCCATGAGTGGCATGCCCCTTCAAGATATGAGCTTTCAACAATGAAGACAGTATTTGAAGATAAAAATGTTGAGAAAACTAAGAATGAAAAGAGGAATTGCATCAACTAGAACCTTCACCCTACAAGTGCAATGCGATGTGGGTAAACCATGAATCACTATAGCCTTTATATATAACAAAATATACACTGAATTTTCCTCTAATACTAGAAATTGAGGGCTCAAAGAAGGTGTCACATGAAATTGACTAAGAATGCAGTCGAATGCAACCATATGCCTAAATTTCAAGGAAAATGGATGACAAAATAACCCTTGGGAGCCTCCATTACTAAGTATTAGGCGAGAAGGAATGATTTCACTATAATCTCTCTAGAAATTGGGGGTGAAAGTTATATTGGAGGGAGATTTTGCTAAGGTGAATATAGTTTTTTCATTTTCCTCTTTAATATATGGGACGCTATTCATTATTTATTTATTTTTCTCTAATAAATATTGGGAGATTTTATTTTAGCTGAAAAAACCCTTTCCATATAAGAAAATAATCAACTAAATTTTTGTAACCCCCTTAATATAGCCCATGGGATATATATATCCCCTAAAATCATCCTTGTGGAATACTCAACAATATTCATGGAACATGGTATCATGAAACTAGCATTTAACAACATATTATTAGAGATCGGAAATTAAAACAAATTGTAGAACTCACGATCACAACACATGGAATAAAAATTATGCAACAACCAGCTCAAGGATTGAGACCAATAAATAATCGAAATAATTGGATGGATGGATCATCATTAATGGAAACATGAAAAACGGAATATAAGGAAATCCTATTACTTGGTTTCATCACATGTAAACCCATTAATTACAAAGCTTTGAGGAAAAAAAATTTCAAAGTAGGGTACTATGATATGACCCAAGGGGGTTCATATATGGGGTTAAATGTATATAATATGGGCCCAATGGAGGAATATGTGGGTATAAATTAATATGTAATAGGATTAAACTAATGAAGGGGACTCATGTGCAATGAGTGGATATCTATATACAAAATTAATGTACTCATTGATGAGGGACATGTGAAATCATTATATGAATTTCTTAGGGTAATTGAAGAAGGACCTCCTATTATTTAAGTATCTATTGTGTAACTTATATTTATTATCTATATTCGAGTTGTGCTCCATGTTTACATTTTCTTACATGGTGTGTAATTTCTTTAAGGATTTGGTTCATAACATAGATGAATCTTTGAGTGACCCAACATAGATAGCTTTTAGGCCACCTATCCAATGCATTATATGATCTTGTATCCTCCATAGAAATTCAGTGTATATTTTAGGTGGAGGTTATTTTTGATTTTTTTTTTAATAGTTCTAAGAAATGTTGGTATTCCTATTGTTTCATTTTTTTTGAGCCATAAATAAATTTTCCTCGAGTGTGCAAAGAATAGTTTTTTTGGTGTGAAGTGTGTTATCCATTGCAGGAACCTTGAAATTTCTTGGTAAATAGGAAACCGTTGAAAATAGATTTTGTCTATATATGGATACATATGGTGTCATTTTGGTCATTCCATGATAAATGGTATTATACCAATATTCTGCAAAATAAATCCATTCGGCCAATTGGTGCATCTCTTTTTAAGAAAAGAATATCAAACATGTTTCTAAGAACTTATTGATTTCTTTTGTTTGACTATCTATTTAGGGGTGATAGGACAAGCCTATTTTCAACTAGGTACCCTAAAGTTTAAATAAATCCTTCCAAAGTTTTCTTTTGAAAGTAGAGTTCCAATTGGATACAACAGAATCTAGCATTCCATGTAACTTAAAAATATGATACATGAAGACTTTCAGGAAAATAATGACGATGTAAAAGGGTGTGACAAGGCGCAAAAGTGAGCATATCTAGAAAGGTTATTTATGACCTCCATGATGACTAATTTATTACTAGGTCTAGGAAGCCTCACTATAAAATCTAATATGAGTTGATACTTTTAGTTGTTGCAAGGCCTGTGGAAACTTCAAGATATCACCTCTATGTTGTCAGCAAGTGATGCAATTCATGACAAAGTTTTGGATGTTTGTTTTGATTCCTTACCAAATCAACGAGAGCTTAATCCTTTCATAGGTTTTATATATGAAATCCTAAGTGACCTGTTGTGGGTGATGAATGTAACTCCTCTAAGATCCATATTTTTGACGTAGAATTTGGTTCCATAAAAATACACTCTTTATATCACAATGTGTCTCAGTTTCATGTATTATACTTTGTAGGTTTGTTTGGGTCTTCTTAAATCCTTTGACTGAGTTGCAGTATGGTTTCATTCACAATCCATTTGTGACACGGATCCTTAAGTTAGCTTGGAACTGCTAATGATAATGAAAATAGGGAGCCCTCCTCTTAAAATTCCCTAGTCAATGCATCAACCACCACATTTTCTCTACCATTATTATATAAAAACTCATAATTTCATCGTATCATTTTAGTAACCCACCTATGCTACTTTGGTAATGAAAATATTTCTTGAATTAAATATTTTAAACTGTGATGATTAGTATTGATTTAGAAATTACTCATTATTAGATATGGGAACCTCCTCTCAAATGCATGAAGGATGGCCATCATCTCTTTTTTATATGCATAATTTCCCAAATTTCAATCACATATATGCTTCTTGGTAAATGTCAAAGGACATCCTTTTTACATCAATATTGCTCCAATACCTCTTAGTGAGGCTACATCACATTCTAAGATAAAATTCTTTGTTGAATAATTCATTTACAATATTTGAGTAGTGCACATAACATCCTTCAAGTATAAGAAGGCCTACTTATCTTGTTTTCTCCAAATAAAGCCAATGTTTTTTAGTGAGTTAAAGCAGATGTATTTTTTTGCATAAGTTTTCAAAATTTTTATGTAGTATCCGATGATTCCTAGGAACACATGCAATATTTTTTAGGGTATTGGGGCATATTTAATCTTTCATATACACCTCTTTCTTTAGTTCCACTCATACTCTTTTCTAACTCACAATTTCACCTAAGTATTCAACATTGGAAGCCCCAAAATAACATTTGTAATGCTTCATAAATAAATGGTGGTCACTCAATAATTACAACGTACAATCAACCTGATTTAGGTAGCATTTACATGTTGTTTTCTATATTAATATATCAACAAAGAATACCATAACAATTTATTGCAAATGAAAGGTTAGGAGATATTATTCAGGAGTCTATAAAAGGTGGATAAAGGATTGTAAAGGACAAAGGGAGTCACTAAAAACTGATAATGACCTTCATGGATGTAATATTTTTCCTTAGGGATGTCTACATATTTCATCCTTATTTGGTGGTATCCTATAAAAATCTTTATTTTAGTGAAAAAATTGGGTCCGTGAAGCTCATCCAAGAGGTCATCAATGATTAGGATAGGAAATTTATCCTTCATTATCAATTTACTAAGAGCCCTAAAATCACCATGATTAAGGAGGAATAAGAGCTTGTATTTGGATGAAAGAATACAAACTCCAACAACTCCTAAACAATATTTTATATTTCATTATCTTGTACAAAAGGGTCCCTATAAGAGTATACATTATGGGGTCGACTCCCTATAATTAGTGGAATTCCATGGTCCTTCTCCCCATGAGATAGGGGTAAACCTATAGGTGTTTCAAAAACCTATTAGTGTTTATATATAAATACCAAGAAGTCAAGGTGAATTTCCTATGGGGGTGTGTCCACTATTTGCATGGGATTGGATTGAGATGGAAACATCATTCCCAGATTCATTTGACCCCGTAACGAAGGTCGTCGGGGATATTATTTAATGGCCACCAATGCGAGCTCTTGTTGGAACATCTAATCACTTAGCTGATGGTCCTAGATAAAAAACTAGTGGATCAACTGCTTATGCCTTAACTGGAAAAACCGAGGCTTACTCCTTTGCAGATGGAATTGAATATTCTATCACCCCACCTGGTTGTTTTGCTGGTGATTCTACTTTGGGCACTGGATTTGGGTTTGTCTTGGGGCCAAAAAGAGTAGGTCGAGAAAAGGAGCGCTTGCTGGGGGGTCCAACCCTATGAGCAATATTTCTTCGATCACTTCTCCATATGGTGGGAGATGATAATTTCAATACAATCAAAGGTGATCACCCTTGAGGTTATATTTGTTCCCTCCCTTATGAAGTTGATGTATAGGTCCTTGAAATGTATGGTGATAACACCCAAAGTATATATCCAGTCAACCCCTAGAACTACATGACAACCATCCATTTAAATTGAAACATGTGCATTTTTAGATGGAAATCACCTATCTAGAATTTCACATTGGCCCTCACAATTCATCATACGACCCGGTTGGAACCATAAATTGGAAATTTCATATAGGATGGATATAGCAATGGACTTCTTCTACCACTCTTCCATGAATAAAATTGTGGCTACCGACATTGTCAAGTACTTTGTGGTGCTTGATGTATCTTATCACTGTCGATATTTGGGGTATTAAGAACCCTAATATAAATCCATGGAGAGAGATTCAGGGTTCCTCACTATGAGATTGCAAAGTGGTGCCATCTTCCATAGGTGGAGTAGTATCTTCCATTTTTTGTTCTCACTACCTTCAATTGTTATATATTCTAGGTGATCTTGTGGGAATACATATATTTGGAAACAACTCTTACTCTTTAAATTTATTCTCTTTGAAATACTTTTCATTGTATTTATATAAAACTATGAGGTGTTGGCATTCTTACATCTATTTTGGAGACAAATTTTGGATTCTTAATGGTGGAGGTTTGGATATGCTAGAAGTAGGTTCCATGAGGGGCATAGTGTAAGTAGGAAAATAAGTTCTTTTGGTTTGGAAATTGATTACCGTGTCAACTTATCTAGCTCTAGATCATAAGCTTCCAACCATGTTTTTGGGTGAACTGCATTATGACATGTGCTCTAATTGCTTGTTTGAGGCCATTGATGAAAAATTATTTTAAAAAGGAATCAAGGAGGCCTCTATGTGATATTTCACTTAATCAAAGCATGTACTATTATCCATAACCATGCATTTTTGCCATATTTTTTTCAATATTCTGAGGTAGTGAATGCCATTTTCAAAACGATCATGAAGGATATTTACAAATTGGGTCCAATGAGCATAGCTATGATAATATTTATGATACCATTAGTACCATTTCCAATGTTATAATTCTAAATATAAGACCACCCCCCCGCCCTTCTAAGTTTTGGAGATCAACAATAATTCCATGGAGAGAAAAGTAGTGTTCCATTTCTGTAACCCAATCGGAGGGGTTTGAGCCATCAAATTTATGCATTTCTACTTTCATAAGGTGATCACATGAACTGTTGTCCTTAGAGGGTGGATGATGGGTATCTATAAAGAAAGTGTAATATTTATGCACTCCATTTACAAATTCTTCTATGGTTGGATCCTCTTTTGTTTTATCTAGATCCATGCATCTACATAACTCATGCAATATTTGGCTCTAATGATCCACCCTTGTGTTGATACTTGTGACTAAAAATTGCAATTCAATGATCATTGATTCAATATCCTTAGGTGTCTTGGGTGCATCTATGTTTTCATTATCCATGGGTGTTTATTTGCAAGTGCTAACCATGACCACTTATGATACAGAAAGTCTTAATACTTACTTATCTGAAAATGACTAGTGGTTAAAGAGGAGAGTTTTGAAATGCACCTCCCAATATTGTATTTTTGGGTCCATGTCAAAAAGGGTTATTGTAGATGTATACAAACATGATTAGCAAGATGAAAGGATTATTTTGAGATAGGTTTCCATACCGGAATTTTGTTTTTAACTCCTTGTTAATTATTATTACATCGACAAAATTGTCAAATTCCTCTTTGATGCAAAAGATGTAGAAATTTCATTAGATGGTCACGTAGGACATAGTTCCTAGGGTTTTGAGGAAAAGGGAGTTCCATGTGCTATTTATTTTCTATATACTTGTAAGTTCCAATATTAGTATTCATCCCAATATCTCAAGGAACTAACTAAAAAGTCTCAACCATGTCCTTAGTTGTACTACCTCACTAATCAAGTACTAGAGAGTAATCTTCTTGAGTGTTATTATTGGCACCACTTTAGTAGCAACATGGCTAGTTGGATTATCTAAATTTTGTTTTAGGTTTCCTAGGGGACTTCCAATATACCGAGGGTATATGGAAATACAATTTTATATGTACACGTGTTAGCTGGTGTGGTATTAATCTAAGGGGTACCAATAGAGGTTACACAGGTTTCTAACCAGGTGAAACTGCTTGTATTTTTTGCATGTATCCTTCTCCAACTACAATTTTACTTGTCGAATTCTATGTCTTACTATGTTATTTAAAGACCCTCGAACATGTCTCTTGCTTTAAAAAAATATACAAAAAATATAAAGGCATGATGGCTCACAAAGGTTATTTGATACCACTTGCAACATTATTTAACCCTTAAACTTAGAACACAATTGAGTATACATAAGTTCATAATGAAAGGAACTAAAAATTATAGTGCGGTAAACAAAACACAAAGATAATTGAAATGAAGTTTTGTAGAATAAATCATTGTATCAATGATAATCCAACATAAAACAATGTTCACTTGCTTGTTAAGGTGGGGTGACATCTCACTCAACCAAACCCCAAATGAAACAATAATCGAAAAAACAATCTATAGCCTGCTCCCTCTTTAAATAATCTTCCAATAGTAAAATCCCTAACTACTTGTGGTCCCATAATTAATTAGTACCAAGTACCTAGTTGACTTTAGTTAACAATAGACCATTTTTACATTAACTAATTATCCACTACTATGTTATCAATTTTATTCAATGAAAATGATTACATACAATAATTTGAAATAATTCCCATGTATCCTAAAATAGGGAGGTTACACTAAAACCCTAGCTTTATACCAGAGAAGAGCACATAATAAGTCTATAAATATTGATGGACATCATTTTCTTTTTTTAATTCCTTCAAAATTCTTAAATATAAATCAACAAAGAGTAACACTTAGTAACACTTAGTTAAATAAATCTTAATTAGTTTCCACAAATTAGTTATTATTAACACTTTTTTCTATGTTAAAATCATTTATGTATTTCCCAATTCCACCACCTTCCCACTGTACCTCTTAGTATATTAATCATCGAGCTCTTAGTATAGTAATCATCCATTGTTATTTCAAATTCAAGCCATGAAACTATACCACTCCACTATGTTATAATCAAGGAAATCGTTTAAGCTATGTACAATTCACACTCCTACATTCCTGTTGGCTTAGAATGAAGGTTGCAATTCTGTTTACAAATATAGATTATTATTAATTAGTTAGTTATAAATATGATTATTATTAATTAATTAATTGTATATGTGTTGATGCCTAGAAATTCGTAGGAGACAACAGCAAGGGATTCTCCCCAGTCAACATTCCCAATTAGCCCGTGACTGTTTGGTGTAGGGAATCCGTCTGGTTTGCAGTCCAGCTACCGTAGGTTGGGTAACAAAAACAAAGGTTTTACCGGTTGCGGCTCGATCCACCGTATATATTTTTGTATTTTTTTTACGTATAGTATTATATGCACGTGCCTACCTAACATGCAAATTGATTAAGAATGCAAGGAACGTTCACAATGTGATGCACAGGTTCTTACCTCGCATCTTAACTTCCCCACATCTAAATCACACACCATTAGAAAATAAATACTAACTAGGCTATCTCTAGAGAGCCGGATATTAATTCATGAGTAATGCAATACTATTCATATGTTACGGCAAATCACTAGTTGTTCTTAAAACCAAACATACAAAAGTGAATAAAGTATACATGACAAGGTAGCTCATCAACAGTTAAAACTTCCATTACTCATAGTGGAAAAATCCCCTATAAGTTCTAACTTTCCTATATTTAAACCAAATCAGCTAACCGCTTGGGTTGACCCCCCTTTGAAATTTGGGTTCCTCCAAATCGTTTTAATATCCCCATTTTTGTCTTTTCTGTGAATACTCATGATTTACTTCATGCGTTACTTTTTAGAGTATTCAACAAAGCAGGATGCGCTTGGTAACTGACAGATCTTTCTAGGCCTGGGATTTTGTCGCCATTGATTCTGCCTTGTCTTTCATTTTCTCTCCTTGAGATCTCGTTGGTTTCGGTACGAACTCTACCTAACACTGACCAGTTGTTTTCAACTACTTCATCTCCCTACTGTGCCTTCTCGCAGTAGTGATGTATAAAAATCTTTTGAGTTCACCTGTAATTAAACGGCATGTATCATTAATCAAGAATGCATTTTTCAATAAAACCAAACTCCATCAACAAATGACTAGTCATCAAAAGAGGCCCTATACTGTCATGAGAACCTTAACAACCATCGGAACCACTGTTGCGTCCACAAGGTTTTAAGAATAACAAAACGATGAGGAGAGAAAACTTATCGGCAGCTTAAAACACTAAAACCTCGGCTGTGGTAGTCTTACTCACCGCCATGTTGGTGGATTTCTAACAGGCAACGGGATCTGTGAGACCATTAAGTTTATCGGAGTCCAAAAATCTAGACTCAAATTCTAGGTGAAAAAATCCCAATCGGCAAGCGGAAGGACATCAACGTTGGAAATTTAGTGCGTTACATAGCCGCAAGGGCAGAGGAGGAAAGACTATGGCCTTCGATCCAACACAAAGTGACGAAGACCCAATAAAGCATCGACGGGTGGAGCAGTTGTATGACAGATATCTAGTTTGTTTGGGAGCCGCAATTACGGAAGATAAACAGACTACAACCTCCGATAATGTGAACAAGCCAAAAAAAATGATGCGACAATAAAGAAGTTAAGATCATCATTCAGTTTCCACAATGGAGGCTCCCTTGGGAAACATGGTGCTGATAAGCTATTTAAACGGCCTCTGAAACAGTAGTTGGCAAGAGAAATAAGTTCCCGAGAGGAAATTGTAGCTCGAAGGGTAACAAAACAAACTCTAAACTCCATGACCCACAGTAGCTTCAAACATAAGAAATTTTTTACAACAGGAAGATAGTTAACCTCAAAAATAGTCTGAGATTAAAGCACGACAAAAGAGTTCATGGATCCAAACGATTCAAGACAATGCTGAAATTAACAAGGGGGTCCAAAATTTGAAAAATTTGGGGAGAACAGTTGCGGCTGCAAAAATTGGAAACTACCCGGTGAACCTAGATCTCTGGACAATTATTCCTTGAGTAACAGACTGTTTAACAATGAACGAACCTGTTGAATTATTCCAGCTATCTGGATTTCTCAAATGGCATATATATGTACTTTTAATCATTGATGATAATCCAATTTAGGAGAGTGGAAACCAGGATATTCAAGTCAAGAAACTCTTTTGAGGCCAAAGGATGAATTTCATTTGTTACCTCTGTCTTCAGGTAGCTACCAGCTTGGACACCACAGGATTGTAGCAAATGGTAAACAAAAATGTTCATTTGTTCCTCATTCCCATGCCATTTTAGCACTTTTCATGATTTTGAACTTTTTTCCTTTTCATATGAGTCCTCCTACATGCCTTTCTTTCTAAATTTTGATTCAGGCTCCTCTATCCCTAGTGTCCTTTTATGTGAGAGATGTATTCACGTTTCAGCTCACGGACAGAGAGGAACTTTCGATGATTTAGTACTTATATGGTTCAGCATTTGTTTTGACATATAATGCTTTCATAGGAGTTTTTGACTCTTATCTGCCTTTTCGCATTCAATTCTTGGTATGGGATCATTTATATATAATATAATGTTTACCTTGCTTCTTTTCCATGGGCCCTTTGTTGTCACTCCCTAGGATATTTTAAATGTGACATGGATGGAGCCTCAAAACAGTATTCTAGACCCTTTGATCCTGGTTTATTTCATAGGGGTTAAGCATGACTTCAATGCGTACATAGCTACTCGAGAAAACTGCTAAAATGGAAGAAGTTCTTTTAGACAAACAATAATACACAGTCTTATACCCAAGAAATTTAATCATTCCAAAATTCTGATGTTCTCCAAGCAACCGTGGGTTTGCCTCGTTTATTGAAATCAATAGAAATTAAACTAAAACAAAACTGAACTACATAACTCAAAGAAGACGGCCAAGCCAGATTATTTATATACAAGATAGAAGAACACAAACAAAACTCAGGAAAAATAAGGTTTGAGAACTAAGCCATTCACTGGTAAGTTCTCTTCCCACCCTTGTAAATCTTGCAACTTTTAAGTTGAAGGGCCAAGCTTCGCCACAATGTAGAAAGGACCTACCTACAACTGTTGGAATTTCATGTGTTTTCCTTTCTCATCATGGGGGTGGTCCCACTTGAGAACCAAATCTCCCACCTCAAAGTATTTTGTTCCCACCTTGTGTTTATCAAACCATATTTTTACTACCTCTTATTGTTGCTTAAAATGCTCTCTGGTTTTAGATCGATACTCCTCTGCCTTCAAGAGATTATATATCCTCATTAGCAAGATTTCATTATCCGGTCCTCTAGATTCTTGAGCTATTATGGAAGAGGGTAGCATGATATTGGGGGGTAGAATGGCCTCTTTACCATACACGAGGGTATATGGAGACACTCCTATCGAAGACTTGGGGGTGACTCTATCAACCCAAAGGGCGTTCAGTAAAGCTGAGTGCCAACTCCTCTGATTTTCTATCACCGTCTTTTTTAAAATCCTAATTATGTTCTTGTTGGTAGATTGAGCTAAGCCATTTCCTTGTGGATAATAATTAGCAGAGTAATGCAACTTAATCCCTTTCTCATGAGAAAAAGCAGTTAATCTTATTGAGAAAAAATAAGTAGCATTATCAAAAACTAAAGAAACTGGAACTCCAAACCTGGTCATAATATGGTCTTGCAAGAAGTCTATGACCGCATTCTCATTTATTTTGTGCAACGGGATGGCTTCGACCCAGCGAGTGAAGTAGTCAGTTGTTGTCAGAATATACTTGTGTTGCAGGGAAGAATTCGACTTTATCTCCCCAATGATATCTAACCCCCATTGTTCAAAGGGCTCTGTTATTATCATAGGCTTCAATGGCCCTGCTGCTTTAGCTTGTCTTCCACTACACCTTTGACAAATGTCGCACTTCCTGACATGGGCGTGTGCATCTTTGAAGAGTGTGGGCCAATAGTATCCAGCTCTGAGAATTTTGTGAGCTGTGGTATCTCCCGAAAAATTCCCCCCGGCAGGCCCGTCATGCAAATCTATCATTACCTTCTTCGCATCTTCTTTCTCTAAGCATCTAAGAAGAACTCCGTCGTAATTTTTCCTGAATAATATTCCTTCAATAATTTGATATGAGGCTGATTTGAGACACAATGCTCTTCTTTGCTTAGAATTCCAATGTTCTGGCAATGATCTTGTCTAAAGGTAATGCACAAGGTCTCGATACCAAGATTCTGGGGCTATGAAAAGAGGACATACATCCATCAAATGTAATTCAGCCTCGTCTTCCCATGCATGTTCTTCATTGTTCTGATATTCAGTCATTAGTCTGCACAACCCTTTCCCTTTAACTATAGAAGCTAGCTTGAACTCGAGGTCATATTCCTAAAGAGTTGTTACCCAATTACCCCTTATTTCTCCTAACTCCTTCTGTACAAAAAGAGACCTCACAGCTGGGTATGGGATGATTACCTTGGTTCGGTTTTTTAGTATGTAGGGCCTGAATTGTTTCACTGCTTTGAACACTGCGTAAGCTTGTTTATCAATAGCTAGGTAATTTAATTCAGCCCCTTGTAGACCAGTGCTCATAAAAGATATGGGGAATTCATCTCCCCCATCTTCCTTCTGAGTAAGCACAGCTGCTAGCGAATCATCAGATGCGAAAGTGTACAGAATAAAATCTTTATCGAAATATGGGCTTTTGAGGGAGGGTGCGTGCACAATAGTAGTTTTAATCTTGTTGAATGTGTTCTTCTCATCCTCGGTCCACTTGAATTGTACACTTTTCTTTACCATTTGCTGCAAAGGTTTAACAATTTGAGCGAAATCTGGCACAAACCTTCACACGAAGTTTATTTTCCCCATAAATGATTGCATCCCCTTTTTTATTATCGGGCAAGGGGATCTGTTCAATGGCTTTGATCCTTTCTGGGTCAATGGAGATTCCCTTCTTTGAAACTACGTGACCTAGCAACTTACCCTCCGTAACAGCGAACACGCACTTTTTGGGGTTGAGTGAGATACCATATTTTCAACAGCGTTCAAAAATATGCTTTAGATGAAGTGTGTGTTCTTCTCTCCTCTTTGAGAATATTGTGATGTCATCGAGGTACACTACAACACTGCGGCCAATCAAACTGCGAAAATCTATGTCCATAGCCCTCTGAAATGTAGCTCCAGTGTTTATAAGCCCAAAGGGCATTATCCATAAGTGAAAGTTCCCCACCTGGTCTTGAATGTTTTTTTCAATCTGTCTTCTTCGGCTACTAATACTTGATTGTAGCCTGAAAATCTGTCAAATAAAGAAAATAGTTCAGAACCTGAGACCATTTGTAGTAGTTTCCCCATGGGTGGAACATGATAATTGTCTTTATCTGATGCGCGATTTAAGTTTCTGAAATCCACACATAGCCTGATTTCGCTAGATTTCTTCCTCACTGGTACCAGATTTGAGACCCATTCCGAGTGTCTAACCTTAAAAATGATTCTAGCATCCAATAATTTCTTGACTTCACTCTGGATTAGAGGTTCCAATTTTGGGTGCATTTTCCTTAAAGGTTGCTGATAAGGTTTGATTCCAGATTTGATGGGGATAACATGCTGGATGATACTAGTGTCATATGTCTTCAGATCTTCGTATTTCTAGGTGAAAACATCTTTATATTAATTAAAAAGACCAATGAACTTATTTCTTTCCGCTGGTGAACAACATTTTCCAAGATTCACATATTTAGGCTTTGTCTCAGTCCCTAAATTTATCAATTCGAATTGTAGAGATCAGCTGTGAGTCTTCACGTTTGCTGGTCTTCTAAATTTTTCATTTAAATCAAACATTCGTTCTAAGGTTCTGACTCCTTTAGGGATGAAATTATCAAATTTCAGCTCTGCCTGATGTTCTTCATTATCAATAATCACCCCTTTAAATACCTCGTCATTCGTTAAGCATTCTATAATATGCTGATCATCGTCGAACACTCGTAGGTTGGTAATCATATCTGGAACCGAGGGCCTGAAAAGTAATTCAACGGAGCACCGATTATTAGAAGGCACAAGCCTAGCAGCTGATGTGGCCAACAAGTCAGCTGTTGCATTCTTAATTCTTGGAATTGATATAATATTAAATGCGTTAAAACATTTGAGTAAATCCCATACCTCATTTTGATAAGCTTTTAAGTGAGGATAAATGCAATGTATTTTATTCCGAATTTGTTTTACAATTATTTTAGAATCTCCAAAAACGTTTATATTATTTGCATTTAATTCAATTGCTTTCCTTGGGCCTTGAACCAACACTTCATATTCAGCTATGTTATTTGTACATTCAAACTCTAACCTACATGAAAGAAAATGTTTGTTCTTCTTGGGGTCTATGAGGACACAACCGGCTCCTAACCCTTCTAATGTTTTAGATCCATCATAAGAAAGTGTCCAAAAATCGCTAACTATTGTACAGGAATCTACTTCTACTGCTAAGTTTACTATTTTACAATCGATTTCATCAGCCTGTGAAAACTGAAGGAGATCAGGCTGAGCGTCTGATGTGTTGTTGGCTTCTTCTGCTTGGTAATTTTCTGGTTCTAACTCAATAAAGTAATTTCCCAAAATAGAATCCACTGGTTCATTTTTTTCCTCAAACTGAGTAACGTTGTATTTCATATGGGGCTCTCTAGAAATTTTGATTTGATTCGGGCTCCCTTTATACGGCAGCCACAGATGTGACCAGTCCGAGGAAAAATATCCGTTTAGCTTTGCCGACCAGTCCCTGCTCAGAACAAGCCCATTAGCGTCTAGTATGTCAACCACCATAATATCAATAACTTGACACACCTTATCATTCGAAGATAAGCGGACTAGAACATCCTCCATTTCCCCAATTACCTTTTCATTCGTTCTATCCAACTGAACAACCCTCTAGGTGGATGGTTTAGGCTACCCATTTATCCTTCTACAGACTGACAGCGGCATAACGTTAACTGACGCCCCTGAGTCTACCAAGCAATTATGTACGTTGTGGTTAAAAATTTCAAAAGTGAGGAGAAACAGTGGATTCTTGCTTTTAGACTTAACTCCTACGCTTGCTTCTCCAATTTTTTCCACCTTGGGTTGGTTGCCGGTGGGCAGCCCCTCCTCTGATGCTTCAAGTGCTTTCCAAAGCTTTTATTTCTACTGCGGCACCTTACACATTTCAAATAACGTGATATTCACCCTTACCTTCTTTATATCCTCCACAATGTCATATTCCATCTCAGGTTCGGTGGGATTTGGTTTACCATTATTTATTTTCCCTTCATTGGGCTTGGTGAACACGTTAGTCTATCTAGGATCTTGGCTCGTGATGGTAAATTCCAGAACTTCATTAGCTAAGGAGTTATTCTGAAATTTCTTGACATTCCTTTGAATCCTTTTAATATTTGGGAGCATGAGACTGTTTTCTTTAGCCAACACTTGGCTTCTTGTTGTTACATTTGTTTCCATGACATCCTCGTATCCCAAATTCCTTTCTTCCTCGACATCAAATAACGAAACACAGTCCCATAAAACCATGGTCTCATCCTCTTGTTCTTTCATTGATGTATTACTGTCTTTCCTTTCTTCATCTTCATCTTCTGTTAATTTAGAATCCAACAGCTGATTCATAACCAACGTCATTGAGTTTATCCATTGAGGACAATTCTTTTCAGAGTGAGGTTGTTGGTGGAAAGTGCAAAAATTGTCCATTCCTACCTCTGTTAAATTCATAGATGCCGAATTGTGTTGGGGGGGGTTGGGATTGATTGTTATCGTCCTGTTTCTTGTAATAGGGTTTGTAGAATTTTTGGGCTTCCTTTTCCTTTTCCAAGTCTATGATTCTGTTAGAAAGCTTCTGCAGCATTTTTCCATTCCTTCAAAATATGGTGATTGCTCCTCCTTAGGCTTAGTAAACAACAAAGCTTTCCTTCCCACATTTTTCTCTCCTGATCGTTTGGGATAATCTTCGATACTTTCCCTTTCAGCCTCTACTTTCTCTGCCTCCTCATAGGTCTCTGCTAAAGTAGGCTTGGCCTTAATTTTGGAAAACATGGCCAACTCGGGTCCTAAAGCCGAGGTATAGTATTCAATCAGGACTTTGTCCGAAGGTTTTTCAGCTTCAGAAAAATTCTTAAGATATGCTGCAAATCTTTGGGTAAAACTATGTACCTTCTCCTTTCATTCTTTCTTTAAGGCGCATAGTCCTTTCATGAGAGATACATGAGTTTTTTGGGTCGCATACTTACTTCTAAAAATCCTCTCAAAGGTATCCCAATCATGGATAGAATTTGCAGGAAAACCAAAGTACCATGATGCTACAACTCCTTTAAGGGTGTGTGGAAAAAGTCTGCAAACTACATCCTCATACTCCCCAGCCCATAACCCTTCTATTTCCAAATAGAAACTTTGTAAGTGGTCGTCTACTAGTATCTTCTCACTTGGGTCGAATTTGGGCAGCATTTTTTCAAAAGATTGAGGTAAATCATGCAATGGAGGTGTTAGGTTTAAAGGTGATATGGATTTCCAAGCAGGTGGTGGATTCAGTGGGTTGGGTGGTTGATTTGCGTTTACGCCTGCCATGAGTCTGGGTGGAGAGTGAGGAGGTGAGCGAATAGGAGTGTGAACAGGAGAACTATGAGGAGTATCCGAGCCTACTTGATCCAAAGGCAGTACAACTTCCTATAAGGTTGTTTCTACAAGTTCTTCCCAATCCCCAACCAGCACTGAGTCTTCCAATATAGGATGATCTTTCCTTTTATATTCTCTTCTGGGCAATTTAGGGATAATCAACAATCCTCCAATCTTCTTCACGTATGCCCTAGTGTGTCTTATCAGATCATTAACAACTTCGTTGTCGACAGAATACAAATGTTCTCTACCCCCTTCTTCCGGAATTGGATTATGAAACACACTGCTTTCTGAAGTGTTACCGGTGGAATAGTCTTGGGAAAATGGGTTTCCTCGGCCAGCCATGCACTAGCAGCCCTCCTTCTAGCGCCAAAAAATATTGATGCCTGGAAATTCACAGGCGACAACAGCAAGGGATTCTCCCCATTCAATGTTCCCAATTATCCCGTGACTGTTTGGTGTAGGGAATCTGTCCGGTTTGTGGTCCGGCTACCGTAGGTCGGGTAACAAAAATAAAGGTTTTACCGGTTGCGGCCCGATCCACCGTATATGTTTTTGTATTTTTTTGACGTAAAGTATGATATGCGCGTGCCTACCTAACATGCAAATTGATTAAGAATGCAAGAAACGTTAACAATGTGATGTGCAGGTTCTCTCCTCTCATCTTAACTTCCCCACATCTAAATCACACACCATTAGAAAATAAATACTAACTAGGCTATCTCTAGAGAGCTCGATATTAATTCATCAGTAATGCAATTCTATTCATATGTTATGGCAAATCACAGGTAGCTGTTCTTAAAACCAAACATACAAACATGAATAAAGTATACATGACAAGGTAGCTCATCAACAGTTAAAACTTCCATTACTCATAGTGGAAAAATTATAGAATATACTAGAGAACATTCAAGTAAGAACATAGGTTCAGAAAGTTAGAATGCTCTCACAGTTAATGAAACACAGTCGAAAACAAAATAGTTCCCCTTCAACATTGTTCATTTATCGCATTAAAACATTCCACACAGCACCTTCTCCAACAGGCAAAAAATTGTAATTTGTTATTGTAAAACGAAGTAGTTCCTCTTACAAACAATGGTTCACAAGTTTTTTCCAGGGGAAAAAGCCCCTGTAAGTTCTAACTTTCCTATATTTAAACCAAATTAGCTAACCGCTTGGGCTACCCCCCCTTTGACCTTTGGGTTCCTCCAAATCATTTTAATATACCCATTTTTGTCTTTTCTGTGAGTACTCATGATTTACTTCATGCGTTACTTTTTAGAGTATTCAACAAAGCGGGATCCGCTTGGTAACTAATAGATCTTTCCAGGCCTGGGCTTTTGTCGTCATTGATTCTGCCTTGTCTTTCGTTTGCTCTCCTTGAGATCTCGTTGGTTTCGGTATGAACTCTGCCTAACACTGTCCAGTCGTTTTCTGCTACTTCGTCTCCCTGCTATGCCTTCTCGCAGTAGTGATGTATAAAAATCTCTTGAGTTCATCTGCAATTAAACGACATGTATCATTAATCAGGACTGCATTTTTCAATAAAACCAAACTGCATCAACAAACGACTAGTCATCAAAAGAAGCCCTATATTGTCATGAAAACCTTAACAAGCACTAGAACCACTGTCTCGTTATAAAAATCTCTTGAGTTCATCTGCAATTAAACGACATGTATCATTAATCAGGACTGCATTTTTCAATAAAACCAAACTGCATCAACAAACGACTAGTCATCAAAAGAAGCCCTATATTGTCATGAAAACCTTAACAAGCACTAGAAACACTGTCTCGTCCACAAGGGTTTAAGACTGACGAAACGACGGGGAGAGAAAACTTATCGGTGGCTTAAAACACTAAAACCTCAGTCGTGGTAGTCTTACTCACCACCGCATTAGTGGATTTCCAATAGGCAACGGGATCCATGAGACCGTTAAGTTTATTGGAGTCGAAAAAGCTAGACTCAAATTCTAGGTGAAAAAATCCCAGTTGGCAAGCAAAAGGACATCAACGTCGAACACTTAGTGCGTTACACAGCCGCAAGCGCGGAGGAGGAAAGACTACGACCTCTGATCCAACACAAAGTGACGAAGACCCGACAAAGCATTAGCGGGCGGAGCAGTTGTATGTCGGATATCTAGTTTGTTTGGGAGCCGCAATTGCGGAAGATAAACAGACTACAGCCTCCGATAATGTGAACAAGCCAAACAAAAAGACACGACAACAAAGAAGTTAATATCATCGTTTGGTTTCTGCAACGGAGGCTCCCTTAGGAAACATGGTGCCGATAAGCTGTTTAAACGACCTCCGAAACAGTAGTTGGCACGGGAAATAAGTTCCCGAGAGAAAATTGCAGCTCGAAGGGTAACAAAACAAACTCTAAACTCCACGACCCACGGTAGCTTCAAACATAAGCAATTTTTTACAAGAGGAAGAGAGTTAACCTCAAAAATAGTCTGAGATTAAAGCACGACAAAAGAGTTCATGAATCCAAACGATTCAAGACAACGCTAAAATTAACAAGGGGGTCCAAAATTTGAAAACTTTGGGAAAAAAAGTTGCTGTTGCAACAATATGATTACCTAGCATCACTTTATTAATTAACAAGTTGATTAGTATTAATTAATTAATTGTTTATGATTATGTAGCATCACTTTAAATAAGAATGAGGAATAGACTTTAGTAATTTAAGTTATTATTAAAAAATTTATTTGGATTTTGTTTATTAATTTAAAAAAGAAAAATTTAATCATTATAAATGATTGATAGACAAACAGTTAAAGTCATAATTGTTTTTCTAGCCATTTTTAAATAAAGGAAACTTATTTTAAAAATAAAATTCTTGCTTCCGAATACAAGTGAGATATTTTCATCCAACCAACCCGATACACTTGTCATCCAACGACCATCTAGCTGATTGAAAAAACAAAAAAAAGTGTAAAATGAATTATGATGGCGAAATCCTCTAAACACTGTCCATTTGACTTAAAACTTGCAAAACTTTTTCATCTCGATTCTCACATATAGGTCTAGACCCTCCCCAAATCCTTATTCCCGCGGGCTGACATTAAATGAAATGTCGCGGATGGAATAAATGACTTGTCATCCAACGACCATCTAGCCCATTGAAAAAAAAGTGTAAAATGAATAATGATGACGAAATCCTCTAAACACTGTCGATTTGACTTGACCTAGAACTTGCAAAACTTTTTCATCTCGATTCTCACATATAGAGGTCTAGACCAGGATTCAAATTTGAAGCCTTCAGAGCCCTTCAAAGGCCATTTTAAACATCATAGAAGGCCACAAGGAATTTTACCATGCAAAAAAAAATTAGTTTCATTCCCAGCACTTCAATAATGAAATTGAGTAAGCCTCGGTAAATTTGCAACATAAGGGTAGCTGCAAAATTTGCCTATCTAGGAATTCAGTGGACTATGGGAGATTCGATACTTAGAGTCTTCCCAAGTGCCCTTGAATAATCGGATCATGGATGAGGATCTCAGTCCCAATCGACATGGACCACGGTGGGCCACTAGGCTTCCTAGTGCCAAGTTCAAGTCGGTGAGTCAGGACTGTGACTCACAATTCTATGTTCACTTTCAAATCATTCAATGGCATTAGCATGCATTATTGATTCACCAACTTCATTAAATTTTGGTATGAGATGATGCCACCTGCCAACTCGATTTTCCATCTGTCATCTTATTGTTCACCGAGTCACTTGATATCACAACTTACAACTCACTTGAGTATTTGAGTATATGATGTGAAATTAAATACTCATATGAGTCATATCTATGGATGGTGAATTGATTTGATAACCCTCCACTGTCAAGGCTATGTAAGGAAAAACTAATTGTGTTGTTTTTTGGGTTACAACTTACAAGTTGCAATTTACAATGCATTGAGCAATCCTTTCTAGATTTGAACCTAACCTGGTCCAATGGGTATGTAAGTTTCCAGACCAGGGTTTCACCCAGTGCTAGACATTTCTATTATGACCACCACAATACTGGGATGACGGATCTTTGGTAGCAGGCTAGCAGCACGCCGCCCTTTGTTTGTGCTCATGAATCATATCCTATACTAGTTAGTCCAGTATTCTAGGATTTAATCCAATTTACATTCATTTACTGGGTTCATAATCATTTGAATCATCACTCCCAGTCTCCCACAGTCCACCTAGGCTGCTTAGTCTACCTATCTCATCGAAGGAAGGCAGTTAGCCTATAGAGACAAAGGCAACTGGAATGGAGGGCTAGCCATAGAGAATGGTTGTACAATATGCATATAGTCATCTCTAAAATAAACAAATGAATTTGTCATATACTTAACTGAATATTATCATTACTTAATTTGTCGAGATGCTTACATGGTAACTCTTGAACCCGAGCTGTTTATGAGGGTTTCCTATGTCTACAATGGCTATGATTTAGAGAGGCTCGTTCCCATCATTCAAAGCACTGGTGGGTTTCTCCTGCAAATATCGCTATTATGTCTCCCCTCCTCACTCACCTCACCTTTTTACTTGAGTATTCTTCTTCTTCTTCTTCTTCCTCCTATGGGCTCTCTGATATACGCCCTGAGTGCCCTCATAACGAAGAATGATCTCTGAAAGTATCTAGAAACATTAGGAAAACAATACCTAGTTTTCCCTCACCTGCACATATATATCTATGTTATGACGTAGATGCAATTATAAAATGATTTTTTTGTAATCATGTGAAATACACAAACATGCATTTTCCTACCTCAGGCAAGATAAACCAACTCAGGAGTGTCAGGATATTGTGGAATTGAGATGGCATTGCTTCCAATCATCTTTCTGTAGAAGGAAATGGATGAACGCTCTAATTCCTCATTGTCTTCTGCGGTGGCCAACTCGAAGGTTCCTCCTTTTTCACAGGTAGGAGCAAGAGAAGCAAAGGTAGAACGTTGGGTAGGTTGGATTAATGAGCTTCCCCGAACTTAAAGAGATTGGTGAAGTCTATGAAAAAAAATTATTTTGGGTTTACGAGTATGGGATAGTTGGAGGTCGGGACTCAGACTCTCAACTCTCCAATTCTATGCTTCAGTGTCTCCCTAATTTCTATTTCCTCCAGAAGATTATGCAGAGCTAAGCTGTCGACTTGGTTTTCGTTAATTTATAGGTATGTATAGCATTTTACACTTGTGTAACATTTTATATGTGGATACAAGTTAAATGTGTTTCTTGCTGGAGTTTCGTCTGGTTCTATAAATATAAGGGTTTAAAATTTCTCCATCCAAAATGTTGTTTGAAATTTGTAATGTATTATGTGGTTGCGTTTCCTCTAGACTAAGTCTCCAATACTGAATAGATGTAACCTTAAAAAATCCAGTATTTAAATGAAATCACAACCAAAATAATCTATACTTTTCATATTCTAGGACCATAACTTCGTTTGGGTGAAGGAGTAAGAAGAAAGAGCCTTGTATCTGAGTTCCAAATCTATCAATGTTATTTATCTGCCATGAATTGTAAACATTAGGTTGAAAGAAAGAACAATATTTGAATGTAAGTGTTTTAATTGTTCCAATTTCCTTGATTAAACAAATAGTTGAAAGGATAAAATATTTAACAACCGACACTGTAAATGTTGTAGACTTTGACCCCTTCATTTGGTCCTTCTAATAATGGTAACAAGAAGTACAAATTGTCTACCAATATATCTAAACAAGGGAATCTCTCGACGGACGTTCATGAACGAGGGACTGGGAGTGCAATGATATAGAAAATAACATGATTTCAACATCCTCGTTGTTGCAAACCTCCCAAACATGTGTTTATTATTTGTCTTCCTTATTGACTTTGGTAGAAACTAGACGCCCAACTTGTAGTGATATTTGTTGGAGAATTTAAAGTTCTTCCTTATAGTGGACTAATAAATACTTAACCTTTTTGATAGGGCTGATAAACTTGATATAGATTGGAGGGACTATCCATAATCTACCTAAAATTGGGGATTTTGTTTGATCACTTCGAATTGGGGTATAAACTCGATATACATTGGAGGGACTATCCATAATCCACCTAAAATTGGGGCCTTTGTTTGATCACTTTGATTCGAGCATGTGGGTAGGACATGATTCAATTCTAAAAATAACTTCTGAATTTAGGGTTAATAAAAATGTTTCTCCGTGAAAGAATTAGGTATTACATTCTAGGGTTGATCTTTTAGGTAGGCCCAATCACACTTGACCAATAGAGCCACCATCAAGCTGAATCAATCCTCCATTCAAAGGTCCTTCCAAATTCCGATGCCTTATTTTATCAACGACCTAACAATCGAGTATTTCAGTGGCCCAACAAAATTGTCCCTTATCTAAGTTCAATAAACTATATGCTCCAAGGACTGAGAGAGTACATGGTTACCTCACTAATTCCATGTACGAGATTTATTCTTATTGTCATTTTCTTCTATACACTATTTTTAGTAAATAATAAAATTTTGTTGTACACTTATAGTTTCAAATGAAAAGAATGATTTATTTTTACATGTCAACATTGAAGGGTTCAATTTCTCATAACCCTTCAAAGTGAAATGGGACCCTACCCTTCAAATTTGATCCCTGGTCTAGACTCTAGACCCTCCTTATTCCTGCGGGCTGACATTAAATGAAATGTCGCGGATGGAATAAATGACATGAAATATCGCGGATTGAATAAATGACTTGTTGAAAAAAAAAAAAAACCGTATTTTCAACCAATCCAGATCCTGTATTATCTGTCACCCACGTGAGCGTAAAAAACATCCACCATTTAAGCTCAACGTAAAACCTACAAAGGGCAAACCCTAGGTCATCTCACTCATACGTTTAAGCCCTTCTCAAATCCTTATTCTTGGTCTGGTTTTTCTTTTCTTGCATGTTTGCTTTCTTAGTTGATAAGAAGAAATATGGGCAACTATGCGTGCTGCATGTGTGTGGCCATGAACAGAGAGAAGAAAACCATCCAGCTGGTTTGCTCAGACGGCACAATTCGAATCATTCGTAAACCCATTACGGCATCCCCAATTATGGAGGAATTCCCTCAAAATTTACTCTGCCACTCGGATTCCTTTTACATTGGACAGAGGACGGCGGCGCTTTCTGAGAACGAGGAACTGAAGATGGGTAACAGGTATTTTCTTCTGCCAGAGCTGTTTTTCCAGTCTGAGTTAACGCTATTATCCCTTGCTTCTTTCTTATCATCACCGTCTTCAGCTACTGGCACTGCCGCTCATCTTCGCAGTATTGAACGTGCGTCTGCTTTCTGCCAACCGTTTGAGATACAGAGCAGCGGAATGGGCAGAGGCCGTGGAATCAGAGTTTCTGCAGAGTTTATTATGAAGCTAACGGAAGAAAAAAGAGTTAACAGAGAGGAACGTGGGCAGGCAATGGAGACGGATTCTGCAGATGGTAAGCCTGGCCTCTGTAATACCCCAGAGTTGCAGAAGGATTATGAGAAGTTGGTAATATCCACAGACAAATGTTGGAGACCCAAGCTTGGGACTATCAAAGAAAAATAAAGAATGGTAAATTCAAAGTTAAGAGATTAAGACAGACTTAACTTCTATTGGTCAGCTGAATATATATTTTTGGGGTCCGGCCCTGTTTTGTTTAATTCTATCATAGATCTGTGGAGCGATGTTTACTGCCTTCTTGTGCACATGAGTTCGTGTTTTTTTGTTATACCCATGAGAATTACGTCTAGACTGTCTATTACAGTTGGCAACAACATTTCAAAAAAGATATTTTCAAATGTAAAAATTTGGATAAGTTATTCAAGAACATACATAGGATAGGTGCAGTAAAAGTTGAGATATGTTATTCAAGAATATATATAGAGATAATTGCAGTAGAGTGGACATTAATCATTATCATCATATATTATTTATTTAAAAGTTTGAGCAGATTTTTTGTTACAGAATATCTTATTTTTCTGGTTACAGAATATGTTTTTTTCAGTCATAGATTAAGAAGGCTAACAAAGTTTGATCTTTAGATTTTAGCAGAAACATGGTTTTATAGCTTGTGTGGTGCAGTTGTTTTATTTTATAAAATTTGTTACATAATAGGGTCAGTGCAAGAAGATGATGGACCTTTAAAATGCAATCCTAGTTTTCAAAAACAACATCATGCTACCAAAAAATACATCAACCCGAGCCTGACATAGCACTTGGTATGGTTCAACACCAGCCTGACATGTCATGGAACATGTAGCATAGGAAGAACAATCGCGTACGCGTTATAGAACTACAAAACGCGCACTCGATTTGTAGTTCTAAAACGAGCACCCGATTTGAAGAGAAAAAATGCGCACGCGATTTGTAGAGCAAAAACGCGCATGCTATTTAGTCAACCACAATAAATTGAGTGGGTGCACGGCTAAACGTAATAAACTTGTATAATATACTCAAAATTTAATATATAGGGAATTGTTGGCCTAAAAGTGGGATACGACCATTATGTCAATATATAAAACATGATGGATGGTTATTTGAATCTATTCCATTATTTAAGGTTTAAATACATGGTTTAAAACAATACATTTTCCTATGGTCTCATGGGGCATGTGTTGTTCCCAAAATAACCACAAATGCTTTATATAGGGATATTTATCCTATGAGTGAGATAAGCTTTCCATTTTGAGATATATCATGCCATAGATGATTATCAATGCTCATTTCATGGTCCATAGTCAAAATATAAGGTCTTAATCCATGGCATTCACGTTTGGGGATCATAGGCCATGCGTGGTCCCTCAAGCCATTACATATGCCCAACACACAAGTGGCCTTATAATTTGAGGCCTAAGGGTATTAATACAGTGAAAGGCTTAACCAGAGCCAAGCCAACACACAAGTGGCCTTATAATTTGAGACTTAAAGGTAAATCTTAATAGTAAGAACATCAATTAAAAACTATAAACCTGATAGCACAATTCATAGATGGAATCTCTTTTTTTCTGGGACCAACGCTCTAGGCATCTCCTATGAGCATACTGTAAGAATTCAATAATAAACACTCAGTAACGATAAATATTTCAATTCACCAGAGACAACATATGCAAACTACTTTAATCTATCTCCTAAACCCTAAACCTCATACCTTCAAAGTGCCAGAATAGGCACAGGGATTTTCCATATTTTCTTTATTGTTCTCTTCCTGACAAATACGGCATTCAATTAATGTAGCATCTCCACTCTCCATGAGTGATTTCTGTTTAAAAAAAAAATGACCAAAATTAATAGGAACTCAAGAAAAATATTTTTAAAAGAAAACAATTACCATTATCAAATGGTTGCACACACTCCAACAAAAATTTGCCGCTGAATTTAACCGCGAAGGGCGGGCTAAACGTAATCAACCGAGTAG
>LPNX010711110.1:233021-311168 GCA_001517045.1 Pseudotsuga menziesii
TATGACGATGTTCATGATGTTGATGGTGATGATGATGAGGATGATGGTGATGATGATGGTGACAATGTTCATGATGTTGATGGTGATGATGATGATGATGCTGATGATGGCAATGATGGCAATGGTGATGATGATGATGATGACGATGGTGATGATGATGCTGATGATGAAGATGATGGTGATGATGATGAGGATGATGATGATGATGTTCATGATGTTGATGGTGATGATTATGATAAGGATGATGAAGGAGATGATGATGACAATGACGACAATGGTGATAATGTTGTTGTTGATGATGATGATGATGGAAATGATGGCAATGGTGATGATGATGATGATGACGATGGTGATGATGAAGGTGATGATGGTGAAGATGATGATGATGAAGATGGACATGATGAAGATGATAATGATGATCATGGCGATGTTGATGATGATAATGATGGTGATGGTGATGTTGATGATGAGGAAGGTGATGATGATGATGAGGAGGATGATGATGATGATGACAACGATGGTTATGAGGACGATGTTCATGATGATAATGACGACGATGGTGATGATGATGTTCATGATGTTGATGGTGATGATGATGATCATGTTGATGATGATGATTATGGTGATGATGAATCTGATGATGACGATGAGGATGAGGATGATGATAATGATGATGAGGATAATGATGATGGCGATGGTGATGATGATGATGAGGAAGGTGATGATGATGATGATGAATTATTTCACTACAAGAGGGATTTATTATTTGTGTATCATATAAAGCACCTGTGGGAGCATCAGATGTCGCCATTGAAGGAGCTAAGGTTGCCGCTATTGGCATGATACTGGAGACATGATGCATTGGAAAATTGTAGCAGGTCATTAGGGCTATGGAAGAGGTTGCAGTAGGTCACTAGTGGAAATCCCTAGGCATCGTTATGTACCAGATCCCTCTCTCCATCACCAATCAGTGTACAATTAGTAACTAGTTTAATACTAATACTTCTAGTAGTAATAGTATACACACACATTCGATATCATTTGTGTGATACCATTTGATGTATTTTAGATTAATGAACCTACAAACCTTATGTTATATGTGGAGTGTACACAAACTTGAAGAATAGAAGCATTATGATCCCAAGCATTATGTCAAAATTATGTTGGTGCTATTTTCTTGGTTTCACATATCGCGCACGCGATTTATATGAACATAACGCGCTCTCGTTTTATATGAACATAACGTGCACGCGTTTTGTAGTGTTAAATCGCGCGCACGTATTGTTAAATTCAAATTTTTATTCCCTCCAAATGATAAAGCCGAGCCTCCACCCATGCTTTCGTGGAATTCCTATGCCTATGTGTCTGCGTTGTACTTTGCTTCGGATTCAACATGCCTGTGCCTTGGAGTATGATAAACCATGGCAAATTCAGCATTATATCCATATTTTCAATATGCTCATGTTTAGCGGTTCGTCTGATTGTGCTGCACACCTCCATTTTTTATGAGATTTTAGAAACAGATATGGTTTTTTTTGCAGATTCTAAATATGTAAATTTTAACAAGAATACATAATTTTTTCTACTTTTTTCTTATTTATCTTCTGTCATCACTCCTCAACTCAAAAAACACACTGGTAGTGTTTCTTTTATAACTTTTTCAATTCTTGATCACTTCAAACAATAATTGTATGGTGCACAAGTAGACACTAACCTCTACGTTCTATCAAAACCCCATTTCATGATTTTTGCATTAAGACCTTCAAAGGCTGCACCCACAAAACACGTACCATTTTCGAGGTTTTCTCACTTAGACAATTATAAAAATATTATAAAATTACTAATTTAATTTTCGAAAAATAATGCCTCACTAGTGCTATGGGTTCTCTACATGGATGTCAATTTGTGTAGCTTGATTCGATCATTTAGGCCCTCAAAGGTTGCACCCACAAAAACATATACCTTATAATTTCCGTGAAAAATAAAAAGTGCCTGTTAGGAAAAATGAAATTTGACATAGCTATGCAAATTTTCGATACATAAAAGTTATATATTCGGAAAGGTGATTCAATTTTCTACATTTCATGTTTTTTACTCAATGCAAGATATTTTGCATAAGTATCTCAAAAAATCCAGGTAAGTTGAGGGATGCCTGATTTTTCAGGTTTCTATTGCATCTAACGCGCCAAAAAGGTCCATCATCTTCTTGCACTGACCCAATATATTTTTTCCAGTTATAGATTAAGAAGGCTAACAAAGTTTGGCCTTTAGATTTTAGCAGAAACTTGGTTATATGGCTCTTGTATTGTAGTTCTTTTATTTTATAAAATGTATATCTGGCCAAAAAGTTTGATAAAAAACTATTGTTTCTGAAGATCATAAGATCTCAATGTCCCAACTGTTTCTCTGTAAGTTAAATCCAGAAGCTAATTTCAATCACTAATTAATCACCTTTTTTTATTCTCTAGATATATTGAAAATAAAAAAAAATAAAAAATGTGAAAGGACACATAGTTTGTTGAATTGTATACAATTTTTTTTCTGAAACCCTAAAATAATAACAATCCAAAAAACAGCTGCCAACAATACCCTACATATAAATAGCTACAGCAGTTAATTCGATTAGAGTTATCTATATTAATTTGGCTTTGTGGGACTCTGAGTAATTATGTAGATTTCATTAATATACATTTATATGTTACAGATTTGAACAAAAAAAGGCCTAAACCCAAATAATGCTATGGATAATTAGGGTTATCTTTGTTTAGGATTATATATTTGTATTAGTTTTTGTTGGACTTTATTTATTTGCTAAAGGCTTATGAATAACTACAAAGTTGATGATATTTTTATTTAGATGTAAACTATCATTATCATATATATTCATTTCTATAAACATCAATAATAGTACCTAAATAAACAAGATTTTAATTTGGATTTATGGATTTATGTAAACTACTTAAGAACATCTTTTATCAATATACTTCTCATCTCATTTCTGACTTGATGATTATTTGAGTTTGAATATAAGACCTAATAATTATCCATTGGAGTTTGTTGTTCAAGAGGTTTTTATGTTTCTTGAATCCAATCTTGTTACAAGGGATCTAGGGATCCAATTAGGCTACCACTATACCTCTAAGTACACTCACAGTGCCAAACTCATATGGAATGGGTAAGACGTGGCCTCCATTTATAACATATCCTTCATATCAAATGAATAGCGAAATCTAATCTTGTTACAAGAGATCCAGGGATCTAATCAAAGTATCACTATACCTCTAAGTACACTCACACAGCTAGAAATCATAGGGAAAAGGTAAGACTTGGCCTCCATTTACAACATATCCTTCATATTAAATAAATAACCCATTGAACTACACCCATGTAAGCATCCTCCAATTTTTAAAAAACACAAAGCTTCTCATTTAATTTTTTAAGTAGGGAAACTACTCAAATACAGAAGTTCTCATTTATTTTCTAAACTAGAAAAGCTTCAAAAATTGTTAAATACAAACTATCGTTTTGATACATATAATCTTTTTTATCATCCTGGAAACATTTTCTTTTAGTAAGAAAGGTGCCATTAAGTCTCACTCGGTAGGTTGGGGTATAAGGCATGCGTTAATAGGGATTAGGAGGCGGTACGTCGCGCATGTGTGATTCAGGATTCTCACGCAAAACCTGTTTTCAATGGGGACACCACTTCTTAATTAAGTGAAACATTTTCTTGAAACATCAATAAATTGTTGATAGATAGTTAGTGGATTGAATTGCGGGGATTTGCAGTCTCTAGGTGGGTTATGTGTGAATCTGGAGACTTGGAGCGTGCATTCAATGAGGTATGCGTGAATCTAGAGACTTGGAGCGTGCATTCAATGAGGAGCGCCTATTTTAAGTATTTATTTTTCAATTAAGGGAAACGAGTTTTATGGAAACATCAATAAATTGTTGATAGATAGTTAGATTGTGTCTTTTTTATTAAAGATAATAATATTTGGTTTAATATTACAAATATAAGTGAAGGTGATAATTATTATTTATTTAAATTAGTTTTTTAGTTTATTAAATGTATATAATTAAATTAGACTAATTATTTTAATTTTTTCAATAATAAATATTTTCTTTTAATTTTTTTGGATTAACAATTTTTATGTTTCAATTTATTATAAATATTTTGAAAATTATATATAATTAGTTTGTAGATAAATGTTTTAAATAATTTATAAACTTAATTTTTAAATATATATATTAAAAAAAAGAGCAAAGAGGTGGCAATGTCCGAGACATTGCAATTAGCTATTGCTATAAAAATGAAGTTGTAAACAGAGGAATTAAAATAGACACACATACAAATGAGTTTAGATGCATAACAAACAAACAAAAACAATGTAGAAAATTGTTTGAATCTTTCACTTGATAAATTTAGATTGAGAATTATTTTTTATTTATTTACTTTATATAAATTTCATATTTATAATATTGTATACAAATAAGCCAAAACAATGTTTCTATATAATGTGTAACATAGATTTAAGATGAGAATAGTGTTTCTTGAAACTAGAAGACCAACTAGTGGATACTTAGTGTTATCCATCTTCTTTATCTAAATTTTCCCCACCATGTTCTATTTATTTTGGATGAGTCATGTGGAGTCAACCTCATTGATTTAGGGGATTTTTGAAATCCATAGATTTGGATGGAAGAATTTTTCAAAACACAAATGAAGTGGATAGTACATATGAATACTCATTCCAACAACAAGAGGTACTAGGTGGCTATGTCTTTGACATTAACACTATAGTGTTTTGAAACTTTGGACATATTAACCATTCCTAATAAGTTGTTTTGAAACTTAAAAACTATTAATAAAATATAAAAGTTATTTAATTAAAACTTTGATAATCTATATTTAATTAAAACCTTAAACTCTATACAACTTAAAAAATGATAACTTAAAATAAATTATATCATTTTAAAATTAAAGATTAATTTACTAAACTTTAAATTAAAAATGTATATACTCAATTATCAAAACTAGAAATCTAGTAAAACATGTTTGGTTAGCTTGAGAGAACACTTAGAGTCCATGGGCACATTAGGGCCCACCAACTAGGTGCTTGGCCATGTAAACTTGATATACAATACACTTGATATGATGGTCATTGAAACTTGGGTTGTTCCAAATCCAAAAATAATATTATAAAATCGACATCCATAAACACACTTGATATGAGGGTCCTTGAAACTTGGTTTGAGAACTATATAAATATTTTTTAATTAAAATGAATTTTTTAAATTCTATATATAAATCTTCTAACATTAAAAATTATTTCATGGCTATTTATTTAATGAACTATTAAATAGAGAAAATGTACATATATATTTTTACTTTTATGCACATTTTTAATTAGGTTTTTAATTTATTTGTACTTAATTAGCCTTTTAATTTATTTGCAAATAATATTAGGCATAATAATTTTATAGTTTTTTATTTTTATTTTTTGTTAATAGCTTAGTGAGAGTTTTCATAATAATAATTTTGAACATATATTCCGCTACATAAGAAAAACAATTACTTGCTTTATAATATAGTTGATATTTTGTGCATTATATATATTTTCACAAATGTTATGTTCATGCAATTTCTAGTAATTTTTTCTATTATACATTACATTGTATATAAATATTATTTTTTATTTAACTATTGTTGTTTTATTTAACTGTGATCTTTTATTGAAAAAAAGATTTTTCAAATGTATTTCAATCTTTAAAAGAAAGCATTCTGCTTATATTAATTCTAACATTTAAAAATAATATAAACTAATCATAAGATCACATATTATGTTTATAAATGGAAAAACACTTATCCTTAAAGAATAACAATGTTAAGGTCATCCATAAACAATAACCTTTGAATTACATGTGCCTTATCTTGTTCCATAATAAAGATCATAACATGCCAACAGCATAACATAGAAACTATATATTTATCCAAAAATAAATAATTTTTGTAAATTTCAAAAAAAGAACTTACATCACTAGCAACCATTAGAACATCATAGTGGTTCCTAGCATCAAAATGCAATGTTGAAATGCTAGTAAAATATAATAATAACAAGGTGCTCTGCAATGCAAATGTGGGACTAATATGGACCTGAAGTTAAACACCCTTGGAAGGGGCTGCAACTAGCAATGTGGAGAACTGCAACCTCTCTTTAGCTCCGTGAACTCTTCATTGGCCTTGCATCTAGTGCCTAAATTGTGGCTCCCTCCAAGTGACATCGCCTTAAGCCTTAAGGCTTAGGCTCCAGAACTATTCACCCTACTAAGTTATAAATAACTCATAGCATATCTCTTATGTCACATGAGTCTCACAAGTTCAACATCTAAGCATCGAGATTCTTGACATGAAATCTAATGCCATATGTTGGCTAAATTGGGCTGTGAAACTAGCTAAATGAAATATAGATATAGAAAAGTAATAAAAGATACATATAATCAATTATATTCTTATACAAATACAAAGAATAACTTCAATTTTGAACATAGAAGTTAGAATGAAACATACCATGTCCTCATGACGATGCCTTTAAATATGCAACGCACTACATAAATGAACTTTCACTATACTGGTGGTTTTCCATGAAACCGTGGGTACAATCAAGGCTTTGTGTCCACCCCATTTCACTTAACCTAATCAATTTGGAAAAATAAAAAATACAAGGGAAGGTTTCACAAACAATGTCAATGTCCACCCCTCAACCTATTCAATTGGGAAAAATAAAAAATATAAGTGAAGGTGTCACAAACAATGCAAGTATTGACCCCATCTCAGTGAACCTAATCAATTTAGAAAAATAGAAAAATATAAGTGAAGGCATTACAAACAATGCCAATGCTATACCTCCATGACATTAAAACAAATGGCATGACAATGTCAATGTTACACCTGCATGATATTGAAACAAATGGAACTACATTGAAGCAAACGGCAAGGGGAAGAAACTCACAACAAGAAATCAATATAGACATAGATTATGTACAGATACTCTGCTTTCTTGTTGTTATAGTTGCAATGGCAAGGGGAAGAAACTCACAACAAGAAATCAATATAGACAGAGATTATGTACAGATACTCTGCTTTGCTGTTGTTATAGTTGCAATTGCTTCTGTTACATTGTGTCCTTGTCTGCAGTAATAAACCTGGCCTAGAGATATATAAATGACGCAACATATATAACACCTACGAGGCATATGAGACACCATGTAGATATGAAACACGTGGAGATATGAAACACGAAGCAGCTAACACCTACGAGGCATATAAAACCCCATGTAGATATGAAACACCATGCAACATATGAATCACAAGCTCATGTCCTTCCTCATGGAGCGAGTAACTATATCCACTCATGCACTCACAACTAATGACTGGGATTTATCTCACTCCGTTTGGAAAAAAACAACAGGAGCATAAGTGCTCACTTTAGGATTTCTGAGTTCTAGTCTACAAAATTATATCGAATGGAAAGCTAAGCCATGGTTCAAGGGTTCGCAGAACTTTCAGGCCTAAGGAATTATGTTTCTTCCTCCAACAAATTACAACCAATCTTCTCCAAGCATCCAGTAGGAAAGCTCAAGGCCCATTTGAAACTAATTTACATGGTACAAATTACACCTGAGCTTCTCCATAGTAGGTAAGATCAAGGTCCATTTTAAACTAGTTTACAAAATAAACCTCAGCAATCACTAAAGTGTTTTTTTTCTATAGAGAACCAATTTTACTTGAACACTTCTTTTTAAAGAGGAATGGTTCAACCCGAAAATAACTCCTATCCTTTTAGTTAACATAAAACATTTAGTTTTATAATTAATTTGTTATCCCTAATTCTATCAATTTAAAAGCGAATCAACCAAGGAGAAAGAAGAGGAATTCAGAGAAGAATATAATCAACGCCCATTAATGTTTATTAGCTAGGATAAACAAGGAATGTAATATAATATCAATAAAACATGAGCATGCTTAGTTATTCTAGAACTCTAGAATTCTTCATGCTCAAACTAAGCCTCAATTCAGCCAATTCCCGAGTCGAATGAACTTTGCTGGAAATTTCAGTTTTTTGATCTAGATTATCTATTGAATGCAAGGGCTTGCCTCCTTCCTCCAAATTTGAACCAGACGCGTCAAATTCAGTTTTCTGAGATTTGCTTTCTATAGAATGCAAGGGCTTCCCAGTTTTCTTTAAGTTCAAATTATACCTCATAGTCATTAGCAATACCTTTGTCATATCTAATTTTCAATCTGTCTGCAATTGAAAACGAACTTGAATGCCCTTCAACTTTCTCTGTTTTATTCAGAGCTTTATCGTTATAGTCCATGTTGTTTTCATCCTTTTCATGCCTTTGATGTGTGAATCTAGGGTTTATGAAAAGAAAACGTTTGCTACATCCTCTTCAGAAATGTCTGAAGACAATTCCTCCTCATAATCATTCAAGATATCTTCGACGCTACGATTAATCCCTGGGAGATCGCTCCCATCGTCGTCTTTTCTCTGCTGTTCAAGGAAGGAATCCAAGTCAAATTCATCCAAGGATGAAGCCGATCTCCCATCGTCGTCTTTTCTCTGCTGTTCAAGGAAGGAATCCAAGTCAAATTCATCCAAGGATGAAGCCATGGCCGATAATATTTTTGCACAGAAACCCTAAGTTTCGTCATTTATTTACTGAATTGCTTGCATTTTTCTGGTTTGCGGTCTCTAAACAAGATTTAGGACCAGATTTCCGAATTTGAAGCCAAATTTGGTGCCGTTTTTCCAAATTTGAACCCTTCACCTTTGCTACTGCCCCTGCAATCCGGCTTCTCTCTGTCTCGAAAGGGTGCCCTGTCTCCTGTTAATCCTCTTTATCCTACACGGAAGCCAACTGTAACTTGAATAGCATACATACACATTCTTTACATTTAGAGTTCAAAGGTAGTTTCCAACTGAATTGGCATTAAAATGAGTTTTAACTGAGTTAAAATAGATTATTTGCCTTAGAATTGTTGCAATCAAGGACCTGATTGCCCATTATTCTTCTCTATTTTATGCGCCCACTTACCATTTCACTCGAAGATGGCCAAACTGGGCGCCTGTCAAAGTCACCTGCGGGAACCGCGCAACTTCTTCCATCATGCCAGTAAACGAAGTGACTGGCTACTTCAATCACTGGACTTCCTTCCCTCTTCTTAGTCTGTACGTAAAGAGAAATCAAGCAACCAGTCTTCCTCGTCCTTCTAAGTCTGTAGTTGAAAAGAAAGCAACCAAACAACGAAGCCAGCGGAACAGAAGAAGAAAATGAAGATTGTGCGAGAAACAGGAGAGCTGGTAATAATAAGTGCTTCATCATCATGTCACTCCGTCGTATACAGACTATGGCGTAGAATGGCCCTCCATTTCCTTTCAATGGCCGCGCGAAAGTTAACATGCAGGTGACTTGAAATGTGTCGTGGGCAGACATTACTGTCCTCCTATTAGGCTGCACATTTCCGGACCGTGTTTTAAAGTGCATGTAATGAATACTGATCTGTGCATCCACCACATGGTTGCATGTAATCGACACGTCAAATTTTTTTTTACATTTTTTTTAATCCCTTTTCCGTCACCTCCGCTCTCAACGTCTAAAGCTTGGCTTCTAAACATGACCTCATCCACTCAACCACAAATAAAAAATTTAAAAAATTTTAAATTTTTTTTTTTTTAAATTTTTGCAAAGTTAAATATTAACCTTTTTCAAAAAATTGAGTTTTGTACTTGAAAATTAATATGCCCAACCTATTTATAAATGTCCCCTTCAAAGACATAAAAAATAAAACATGTCTTTAAATATGTTTTGATCCAAGATGGTAAAAAAGGTGAGTTCATATCAGCAACAAATGATATTGTTACTATATTATATAATAAAAGTAGATTGCACTACTATATAAAATATAAAATAGTGTGGACAACGAAAACCATGAAATTTTCAACTATGTTTATATTTCAAAAATAGTCAAATTGTGCTTCTATGTTCCTATAAAGTATATGCATGTTAAATATGAATGTATTGTTCGCCATTCATCCACTTTCTTGTTAATGGGAAATCTCCAAAGATATGAAGAGAGAACATTGTGATAAATCGTTTGGTAAGATTGATAACATTTTAAAGAATATTTATAAAATTAATTTTAAAATCAACACGTATCATCAAAACACATTCAGTAACTCATGTATCATCAAAACACATTCAATAACTCATCAATTTATCTTCAAGTTTTATAATGGATTTTGTCATGCATCATTTATAACAAATAAAAACAATATGAACAAAGTTTTTAAAGGATTGTATATGTCTTTCCTCATATACCAATGCATTATGTTCACATCGAACTCCCTAAAAAACCACAAGGAGATGGATCTATATTTTTTTAATTCATGATTATGGAAGCATCCTTGTACCATGCTATACATTTATTTAATTTAACTAATGTCTTGCATTTTTTTACATCTAAATATGCATAGTGTATGGGAATTGAACAAAGAGGAAGCCTTACTAATGTCCCAACTCTACTATAGCTAATCCCCCAACTCTACACTCTTGAAAGTTGTTTCACTACAAGTAAAGGCTTCCTCTCTACATTCCTTTGGGATAGCTTATTCAGTTTTATTGTAGTCTCCCCTTGTAGAGGTTAACCCAGTTATAACGACTCTAGGGTTTAAATTGATTGTTAAATCACTCTCAAACTCAATTTGAATCTACAATTAGCTTCATCCAATTGATTGCAAGTCCCATATGATTTAAGGTCATTTTTACTAACCATGAGTCTCTACAACTTCCACCATATGGGTCCTAATAAAAGTGGGTATATGTGCATCCATCTCGAAATACCACGAGAGATGTGTAACACACCTAAAAATCGTAAAAAAATAAAATAAAATTTACATGTACTTTTTTTTAGTTATTTAGCAGAATCCTATGCTTTACTGTTGTTGGTTTTTAATATATTGGTCCTGCTAGTTATGATAGGTTCGTTGTAGTTTATGATGGCTAGTTCCTTTCGAAACCTTTATCCATGTTCACGCAAGTGATGTACTTTGTTTACCTTTTCTCTATTTATTTAATTTACTTTCAGGGCTTGGCCTTACCATAGTTTACACTATGTATGTAAAGAACTACCCCTAAGAATGAGAGGCTTAGGTTTTATAAGCGTATTCCATTCCATACAATGACCTCTTTATATGAATAAAAAGTGAGGGTTTACCTTGTTGTGATTGGCATGCAACCACACGTTTTTGGCCTTAGTGCAATTCTTTATATGATCCTAAATGTGTTGGTTTTGATGTATCTCTTTACATTTCTTTATGTGCATGAGTAATTACTATTTCAATGATCTTAGCCATGGCTTATAGATTATAATGCATGACCTATACTATGCATGCAATATGGTTTTTAATGTTTTATATGGTTTTAATGTTTTAATCATAGTTCTATGTTATGAATTAAAACTTCTCCTATACCTTAGCTTAACCCAACTCCAAGGAATAATTTTTACCATGTTGTAAAATACCATGGGAGGGGTTTATCCATAACCCACGATGAAATTAAGTCCCTTATCCAAATCCATGAAGGTTCTAGAAAGGGTATACGATATATGGTATTGTTTCGATGCAAGGTGTGATTGCTTACAGACATTGCTTGATTTAAGGATTGCCGCCCAACCATGACAGGTATGGAAGGTTTAGTAATGGGTCCTAGATGGGAAACTATAGGGTTGAGATTGGGGCCTGGATTACCTTGAAATGAAAATTCTTCGATAGGAACTATCAACTGAGTAAGTGAACAATATCCTTCAGGACATGCATTATGATAAATCTCACCATAAGTTGGGTGACCATCAAAAGAAGGTTTAATTTCTGCTAAAGCCAAAGGTTTTTGTTATAGGGTAAAGGAGCTGATACAGCTCCATGACGGGATCCAGATGGAGGGATGATCCTTTCTACTCTCTCGAAAAAGTTACGAGCTCGATTGAGAGATGCATTAATTCTTCTATGTTCCTCCTCTCCCAAAGGAGGGTTACTTGGTGAAGTTCTAATAACCCCAAATTCAGAAATAGATTGGCCCATATAAGTCCTCCAAAAGGGAGCATCCAGACCATAATATGGTGGAGTAGGAGTATCGGCATGGCCTTCCAATGGCGAATGTACATAAACATCGGTTGTAGGAGGAAATTGAACCAAAGGATTTGTGTAAACAGTGAAATCTTCTCTGGTCTCACTAGCTAGGGAAGTTCCTATGGGAACATTAGCAGAAGCTGGTTGTTCCATGGTTACTCCTTCTTGTCCTTCCATGGTAGGAGGAAAGTTAGGAGATAAACCCTGCAATCTACGAGATTGACATCTCACAAGTTGCTTAGCCTTGGTGGTGCCCGATGTTACCTAATATATGTCAAAAATGGAGTAGAAGCACAAAAACAAAACCTACACAGACCTAAAGGTCACTAGAAAACTTAAGTGATAGGACAGGTTCAGAATAGCGGGTATCTCACCAAGATTGTCAAGTAGGTGCAACTCGCAATATGCCTCAGGGGTACATGCATAGTAGTCTCTTCGAATGTTGTTTTCGGTGTAATTCTCCTCACAAGATGGCCAAAGGGATTTTCTTAGATCGTCATGGTATCCTCGTGGGGTCTCCCGATATACGCAAGGTACGTGGGAGCTCAAATCGGTAGTAGTGTTGCCTAATGCAAAACCGTTCACAAGGGGCCTTTTGATATACAGTCGAGTACGTGAAGTACCTTTCTATATACCTCAAGGGTACGTGAAAGGTCTTTTGATATACCGCCGGTACGTGGAAGAACTACGCGAGACCCGGTATGTAGTGTGAACCAATAATGATAGCTCCTACGCAGCTTAACAACACCCAAACACGTCACTAACCTATCACTCAAATTTCTATACAATTTTAGACCTAAATCTACTGTTAATTTTATCTAAACAATTAGGTGAATGTTTATGGAATGTTATCTCCAATGATACAAATTAATATAAACTTAGATCCACTTTTCGAATTGGATGAGAAATAACTAGGGAAAGGAAATAAACTTTTCTTTTCCTTTCAATAATGTACCAAGATAAAGTTGTTTTCAACAACAAAACAAGATCCAAAAAAAAATGCAAAAGTATTCTTTACAAACACAAAAATTCTTTCAAACAAGTATTCCAAAGTTTTTGAAAAAGAAGGAAAGAAAACTAATCCTCTTACATGCATGCAAAACTAATTTTTGCTACAATGTCAAAAAGACTAATCCTTCTGATTCACACATGCAAAATGAAAAAAAACCAATCTTTCGCAAGCATAAATAGGAGGAATGTAAAAAGATTATTTTTGTATTTTTCTAGAAAATATGAGGGAAACAAAGCAGTCTCTTCAAACAAAACTAATCTTCTAGGAAGAGGCTGTAGATTCTCTTTTCAACAATAATATTTTTCCAGATATCTTAACCAATAAACCAAAAGTGAACTATGTTTCCACCTTTGTTTATAACAATGAAAAAAAAAAATTGGATTTGAGCTCAAACAGAGAATCAGATTCACAAAAATCCAGTAATTCAGACAACAAGCAATCAGGCAAGCAAAAACACATTAAAAAATTTCATAGGAAAAGGACAATTTACAATTTTTAACAAAAAATCCAAGACAGGTAGTTTTTAAAGACCTACCTTGGCACGCTGAAAGGCACTGCACCAGAGCATTCTAGAGTGCTTCGACGCTCCTAGCCTTCTGGAGAAAGGCATCATCGGTGCTTTGTTAGTCAATAGAGAATGCGATGTTGGAACATATACCAAAAGGAGAAAAGGCGTCCTGGAATAGCCCGACGCTCTGTCAGTCAAAGAGAAAGGCGATGTTGAACAGTGCACAGAAAAAACTAAGAGCCTACAGGAGAAACCAGAAACACTAAGCAGACTAAAAGGAGTGTAAAAATTACTCAGAATAAAGGAAAAAGACCAAGAGCATAAGATAGATAACTTACCTTATAGTTTAAATAACTGAAAAAGAGAGATATCACCTTCATAGATGGGATGGTTATCGAAGTTTGTAGATCTAACTCGATTTGCACTAGATCTTACTGGATCTTCCCCAAATCTTACTGGATTATGCTTTCCCCAGGGGAGTCACCAGTTTTTCTATCAGGAATTCTCAACCAGTGCTGACACTGCTTGTTCCTCTACAGTGTAAAACACAACTACAGAACAAAAATACACATCAACATAACCTTTCCTTTAATAATCAAATCAATTAACATAAAACAATTATATCTCAACCTCGGATCTACTTGTCTTCTCTCTGGAAGGTCCTTGCAATGGTCCACTACCTGTAGAATAGATCACAAGATAGACAAAAGAGATGAGAGCATCATGATAATTGAATGTCCATATTAGTGATCAAGGAGTCCAATAATATTTAATTAAAAACACAACAATCAAATATAGGAAAGGGAAGTGTCTTTGTATTAATATATGGATGAGAAAGAATTACAACCAAAATCCTTGATGTTGATGGCTTCTATCTCAACAAGAATTTCTACAATCTCCTATGAAGACTGCTCCAGCTACAAGCTACCTCTACTTTTCCTCTGACTCATACTTCAAACTAGCAGCATAAAAATACTTTTTCTAGCCTCCCCCACTCTCCTCATGAAGGATTCATTTATAGGCCTAGAACCCATAGGATGACTTGACAAAAGGATAGAATGAGATCCCTATAGGTGGGGGAGGTGAATGCCACCTCTCCCAGGAATATAGGAACTAATTCCATGAAGGATTCCGTACGGAAACTTCTAGAAACTTGTTTTTTTTCCTTTTAACTGACCCTGTGCACTTTTAGCTAAACTAGACAAAGCGTCAATCTAGGGTTTTTTCCAAAAAAGAGGGAAATCAACACCTTTTTTTCAACTAAGACAGGCGTCGTCGATACTCTATGGAAAATACAAAAGGGAATCGTCTCTTCTAGATCAGGAAAAGAAATGGTCAAGATGACCCAGATCAGGATTTCAGGGACATTGACAAGCAACAAGAAATTACTCTAAAGGATGACTAAACAGTGTGAGAATCTTGGCTCCAAAACCCAAGTTTCGCCGATGTATTGGCAAACTCAAAAAAAAATTTGATACTCAGTAATGACTAAGCAAAAAATAGGATGAGAAGCATGAGTTTCCCTGACAATTCATATAGACTCGAGAAGCTCATCCGATACATCGAGTGAAAAGCCAGAGTTTTATCTTTTAACAAAGAACTTTCTAACTTTCTAAGTCATGAAAATATCTTTAGAGAGAAAAGTTTACCTGGGGAAGTATAAAGGTAAAACTCCAAGGATGGGCCCTAAAATAAAAAAAAATTAAATTAGTAGTTGCAGTAGCAAGAGAATGATGGGATATGGAAACTTTGGAAGACATCAACAATACCCTAGGAACATTTATCAAAATTTTACAACAGACAAAATTTAGGTGGTACACAACCTATTCTCGAATCTGTGTGTACATGGACCTGACAAAAGTGTTACTGAGAGCTATAGAACTACCATGGGAAGATGAAGAATGGAGGAAATCCCTAGACTATGAGTAGATCCCCTTCTAGTGCAATAGGTTTAATGATTATGTCCATATTTATAGGGATTTCCCTCAAAAATTTCCACCACCCCAATCAAAACAAATTAAAGAAATGGATGAACAAGGATTCTCTCATGTGCAGCAAAATAAAAGAGGGGAGAGGATACATGAAGAACTTGAACCTTCCAAACGACTCAGCATGGTCAATTAATATGTGATCTTGTAAGATAAAGAAGAGAAGGAGGACATCCCTGAACAGTTAAAGGTAACCCTGAAGTCAATAAAGGAACAAAAATTAAAACTTAAATAAAAATAAGATGATCATGGCTAGAGGGAGGAGATACAAAATAGGGGGGTGGATCAAGCGAGCAGACTACAAGATATAGACACAGAAGGAGAAGGAGAATACATGGACCTAGGAGAGATGGAGGCGACATGAAGCAGTCGAACCTTCCAAACAAGGTAAATGTTAAATCCCTCAGGAGAATGTATCCTTACATCAAAATGCAATAATAAGAGCTAAGGCTCATAAACCTTTAGGGATATCAGCCGAATCTGTGAAGGAAAAAAAAAATTGGTTGAGATGAGCAAGAAATATGGACGAAAACCAAACTGAGTGCATATAGCAGAAGTGGGTGTAAATTTAGTTTAATTAGGCTAGTACCATACCATCATGTCATAGTTGGGATTCTAAACTTATTTTCATCATGTTTCCAATGAATATTATAACTTGGAATATTTGTGGGATTAACAACCCCGAGAAAACTAAAATTTTGAAGAGTAAGATTTGAATAGAGAGACTAGTAGTGATGTTTGTTCAAGAGAAAAACTGCTTTGAACACCACCTGTTAGAAATTGGTAGAAATTCTTAGAGAAAATGTGAAGGGATATGGATAGATGTAGGTGGGGTAGTAGGGGGCTTAGAGATCCTATGGGACCCTAATAAGATCTCCCTTGTAGGATTTGTTGCTTTCCAACAATCTCTCTTTGTATAATTTCATATAGTGGGTACATCGACCAGAGTCATCTTGACAAATTTTTATGGCCCTCATACCATGGCACAGAAAGAGGGTTTCATTGAAATGCTTCAAAAAATCCACCAATGGATAGAAGGGAGGCACTGTATATTGGGAGAGGATTTTAATTTGATCATTGATTTGGAGGAGAAGAAAGGAGGAATGAGAAGACTGGATGGGTAAACTGTGCTCTTTTGAGAAACCATATAAGAAATGCAGATGGTGGATATCATCTATGGGGAAGCAATCTAGGCATGGAATAATAGAAGGGGAAATGAGAGGCACATTTCTTCTCTCATGGATAGGTTTTTAATCTATAAATATATTCTATGTATAGGTAGTGAATTATCCTTCATGGTGATTCCATAGGTAGGATCAGAACAGTGATTGATGTGTTTTTGATGGAGGTCCCTTGGGTCCTAGTTCGAAAAAAACCTTTAGGTTTTACCATTCTGGTTGAGACAACCATATTTTAATTACAAAGTCCATCAATGGTGGTAGAAGGTCGGAGGGGTTGAATGGAATACCATGTATCGGTTCCAGAAAAATATCAATTCTATAAAAGGTAAGATAAATAAATGGAAAAAAGAGGAATTTGGTAATATATTCAAAGATAAATACATCTTGGAAGGAAAACTGGAGTTCCTTTAAAAATAGGGGATGAGGGAAGGATTATCCCCCATCCTTCAAGAGAAAAAGGGGAGTCTCTTAGTTAAATTAGATGAGAGGGAAAAATAGGAGGAGATTCTTTGCAAATAAAAATTGAGGGTAAAATGGCTCAAGGAGGGGGAAAGGAAATACTAAATTTTTCCACCAGACCACTGTTGGAGGAGCTAGTCGTCTTAGCTAACTAGACTCGTTAGTCAAATTATTGTATATTAGGTCGACCTCATAGGTCGTGTTGGTTGGTTGAACTGATCGGTAGTTATTATAATTGTTTTGTAAATGTATATATAGGATGTTGAGAGCGAGATAGATACTTGGTTCATTTTGCTGTATGAACCCACATGTGTAATTAAGTAATATAATATGTTATTCTATATTCCATTCTTGTCTCTTGTTCTGTTATTGTTATATGATTATTTATGTGTATCATTGGTAACCTTACAATATGATTCATTAAAAAATTAGTTCTGTTGTTGGTGATACATATACAAATAAAATGACTATGACTAGATGATATATGAGCAAGATATTAATAACTGGTGGAAATGTTGTTTAAATATTGTAACTTCAAAAGATATTCTAAATGTATTTTACTGATGTAACCCAAGGGAGATGTTATTATTCCTCCTATGGGGTGTTACTATTGTATTTGATCATCATAAATTCATGAGGTAAAAAATCCACTTGTGTCGGGTCTTTAGTACCCTAATAAATAATATAATATACTGTTATGAGTATTCCTAGGTGAAGTCAGCCCAGATAGTTTAGTGGGACCCACTTGTCTAGTGAAAAAGTCAGTTGACACATTGTGTATAAATAGAGAAGTTGTGGTTCTTATTTGAACACAAACTCACTCACTTTTGTAGTGCATTGGAGAGATATAGAGATAGAACAAAAGGCGAAGAACACCTGTTTTTGGGTTTATCGTTAATACATCTTATACAAAGGAATTTTTTGTTGGGTTTTCTTCCCCTTGAGGGTTTTCTAGGATAAATGTTGTGTCTATATTGTCATTTTGCTTCTATAATTGATTCTTGATATGCTGTTGCTATGGTTTTGAATTGAATATTATTGAACCTAATCTAGCATATGAAATCTTAACAAATGTAAGATTGTGAATTATTTGCATAATTACGCTAGAAGAAATAGACTAATTATTTCCCAAGAAAAGGAAATCTTTTTCTCTGAAACACATGAAAATTTTCTCGAGTTCGTATCTCAGTCTTTGAAGAAACTACTAGATGAAACAGTTGGCAAAAACCAAAGACCAAACGTTACTCCAGAAATTAACGAAGGGAGGTTGTACAAAATTGTCAGAGTGGTTAGAAAGAAACTTCGACGAGTGTTGTAAGGAAAGGGAAGTCGACGAAAGGGTATTTGTAGATAGTATCAAAGAGATATTCTACAATGATCTAAAAAAATAGTTCTTGTGTTCATTGTCGACACTTTTGTTCAAATTTTTGATCGACCAAGGTGTGGGTTATATTGTCAAACCTCATCCATTATTGATAGAACTTCCATCTAACACAACCTAGGAAGCCAAATAGAAGGAGTGGGAAAATTTTGTCAGATAACGAGAGTGGGAGTACTTTCTAAGAAAATAGATGGATCCACCTGAGATTACTAAATATTTCGGGTCAGCTATGGTGGGGTAGTTGGTAATGTTTTGGAGTAGAGTAGACGAATTCTAGTCGACTTATCAAAAAACCACTGCTAACAATGAAAAGTCGGGCCAAAAAGGAGGTAATTTGAACAGTTACTCACAAAAGTACTCTAGATATTTAGAAGATAGAATGATAAAATAGGCGAAAGAGAAGGGAATAAATTAGAGAGTAGGATTTTTTGCTCCAAAGGAGAATGATAACCAGAGTGATAGAAAAAGAAGAGAATCTTCCGGAGTTGGGTCATGACCGAAAGGTAGAGGGCATTGATGAATAAGTGTCACCAATCAAGGAATATTTGTGGATAGAGGGTGGTGAATCTCTCCATGTTGATATAGCCCAAAACGCCACACCTCATTCTCTGTTAAATTCTATCCAGAGTTCCCGAGTGCAATAAATTGTTCAACAAAAATTGGGACTATGATTTTGTGATTTAGGTGTATGGATTCAACGAGACAAAGAAGGAAACTATGTTGAACATATGGAAATTCATCGACCACATGAAGGAAATTGGGTTACCTTTCAACCCTTTTTATCTAACTGAAGTATTCATCTACTCTACTTAGAACATGAAGGAGCACCCCCCAACCAATCATAGATTTAGGTAACAAAACATATCAGTCAGATTTAGAAGAGAGGATACCCCAGTCATGACAGTTTACTTGGGTATCGACAAAAACTGGCTTCTTGTCAAAATCGCACCGACTGCTGCCGATAAAACATCCGACGAAAATAAAATTTCTTACTAGAACAACTATGAAGAATACAGAGTCACAAGAAGTAACCCACCACCACCACCACCACCACCACCATCGCCTCCACCGATGGGAAAATACATTGATGCTAGAGGTATGGCACACATGTTTGCACACATTCCCCTCTATGAGGGAGATGAATATCATAAACAACATTGGTTCATCTCTGAGTTGAATTGGGAAGAAAATGTTATTACTAATGAAGATCGACAAATGGCTCAGTTTGTTGGTGCTCTCTGAAAGAGGGAACTAACATGGTACATGACCTACATGGAAAAGACATCGAATGCTATTAAGGCACAAATCAAACAATGGTTTATGTAATTTTTCAAGACTCCATATGGAAAGCATATGGAAGAAAAGAAACTAAAGACTAAATTCAAGAAACTGATAGAGACAGTTCGAGAGTACGATAAAAGATTTAAAAACCTACTAAGCTAGTTGGAATACAATATAGATTAACAAATGCTAATCCAATGGTTTGTTGTATGACTATTAAAAAATATCTGAATCTATATTAGACTATACAATTTTAATACCTATGAAGATGCACTAACTCAGGCATTGTAATTAGAGATGGACAAGGACTATCCAGTAAACCCTGTTGATAGCCGTATTAAAGAACAACTGGAGTTTATGGAAAAGTCAATACGATATTTCAACCTTAAGGGTCATGAAGACTGGTGTATAAAATGCTCGATGACCGGGCATACAAAATATTATTTCTGACAAGAAGAACGTCGACAAGATGTATGGTTTGTTTAGTTGAAATGATTTTGTGACATTTTTTAGGAGCACGATCTACATGCGACAAAATATTTTGCATACAATATGAAGAACAAGAAATCTCAGTGGTTGTTGGCAAGAAGTTTTGAGGAACATTAGTTGCGCAGTCCAAAGGACGATGCACTTGGTCGAAGATGATGCACAAGGTGGATTGGTCATATTTTGTAGTTTTTGGTCATTAATTTGTAATTTTTGATCCAAGTAGTTAGGAAGTGCATCTAAGTCGACCATGTTGTAAAGGAACAAGCCTATAAATAGTTCTACAAATGTAATGTTAGAGTATCTTTTCTTGTGTCATGGGATGAGATACAATGCAGAAGACTATTTTATGTTTTGTTGCAACTATGCAACTCTTTTGAGAACCTTTGTTTTGATGCAGAAGTAATATGACATGATGATGTTTTGATGGAAACACTGTGTTTTATCTTTCTCTACTTTCTTGTTTCCCCTGTGATGTGATGTGAATGAGTTGATACCGCAGTATGATGCTTATTTTTGGATGATGCAATGTTTTCATGTTTCCAATCATGTTATGGTGGTCGATCTATTTATAATTGATTATCTTGTTGCATTCTGAATGTGTTAATGCAATCTAATAATTGATGGTGTGGATTCGCGATAATAAAACAATGCTTGAATCTATGAAGTGATGATGCGATAGTTGGATAGTAGATGCAAAAACCCTTCTTCTTACTACGGAAACGTGGTTCCAATAGTTCTCCCTTGGACACCTTGAGTGAGACCTCATATGCTCTGTAGGTGTTCCTGGACAAGGTAAAACCTGTCTGGGTCAGTGCTCAAGGAGATTGTTGAATTAAGGGTGTTGACAAAGAGTGAACCTCTTTCGACATATTTGTTTCAACAAATGGCTATGTTTCCTAGACCGTAGTGCACACAGAAGGAGGGCATGTTGTGGCATCCGAAAATACTAGAGATTAAATATTGGTTCAACCAAAAGGCTTAGGAATTCATAGAAAAGGAGAATCAAAACCCCAAATTGAAAACATAAGAGTGGCTGGGAAGGTACTTGTATTCTGATCTCCATGAGTACTTTTTCTTTGATTTTTCGATCATCCTGTATGAGTGGCAAGCTTAGTTGACCTATCGAAAGAAAAATTTTCAATGTGGAGAACCCTCTTGGTGGACACCATAATTGATCCAGCAGCTGCAAGAGGTAGATAATAGGGCATCAAGGGATTTTGAAGTGTGCCTTGATATCATCCTAAAAGGATACATAACTAAGTTCACAATCGACACAGTCAAGTCTTATAGTGATGCAAAAGGGAGTTTGTCAAAGGTCCAAGAGGTAGGTTTCTGTTATCTTTGCAATTATCGATTAAGATGCTCATTTGTGAAAAAGGAACATTGAAGATGAACTCCAATGAGTAAAGACCTAGTGTACAGAGGATGCGGGTACCGTTGACACGTAGTTTGGATGGAATTATATGGGATAGATGGATGGGAGTTACAATGATATTGTGAGGGAAGTCGAGGAAGGACATGGTTTTTTGCAAAGTGGAGCAATGTTTAAGAAAGTTAAGAGGGAGAGTACTGAGGAGAGTCCTGTTGCGACCGAGAAAAGAGGTTGTGAGAAAAAAATCACATGAGATGAAGTGACCCTACAGCGACGAAGGAGATGACTAGGCTATTCCTGAGCCCAAGGAAATACCAACCCCAAGAAAAAATGTACCCACACATTCGTGCACTGCGTCGAACTCAAGAAGGAATACTAGCTCAACACTGAATTTTCTGACATGTCATCAGCATTCCAATAGCAGAGGATCAACAAACAAATGAAGAAGGCCCTGGATGGAGGGTGATGATGTAAAATTATCTCTATTTCATGGGAACGAGACTAAGGATCCCTAACAATACTGGTTTCTGTGTGGAGCAGTTTGGACTGTAAAGCAAGATCAAGATGATGATGTTAAGAAAGGTCAGTTGGAGATAACGTTTCGAGGTTGCACACTGGACTGGTACATGAAGTTTGTGCAAGTTCCTACAGGGACTCTAGCGAATACTCTGGCAGATATCAGAAATGGATTGATATAAGAATTCAAAAATCCTAATTTTGAGGCACAATATATCACGAAGTTAAAAGAGATCAAGTAATATCCAAATGAATCCATTTGGGATTTTTATCAATGATTCAAGACACTGATGGATAAAGTAATTTTTTGAATGAGTGATCTACAACACAAGGAGTGGTTCATTACAGCATTAGTAACGCATATCAAGACGTCCTTGATGAAACAAAAGATTGTGACACATAGTGAGGCTCCGGAGATCGTGATGAAGATGGAAGATTCACCGGTTTCTAAGGCTGGAGTTGGTATGAACCATATTCAAATGAAACTCATGAACCTAATGATTCAATTGAAAGATATCAAGAAGGGAAGAGAATATCGTGAAGAGATATGGTGTACTGAATGTCATGTAGAAGGACATCATAAGGATCAGTTCCCTGATTTCCAAAATTACGTGTTACCGAGAGCTCTGAATCCATTAAGTCATGATGGAATGCCATGGTGTCACATTTTTCAAGTTCATGGAAACCAACATGAAGACTATGTGTATATGCTAAAAATGATATCAAATAGGAAAAATTTCAACTACACTTTTTGTCGATCTATCGGGCATGAAGACAAGGACTATGAAGAATATGATTTTCTCCAATAGATGATGATGGATGCATATTATGTGGAGGGAGAATACAATTCGCTGACAAAGAGACCTCCACAATAGCAGCCACCATAGGTGGTACAGCCACAACCGCAGCCACAACCATAGCCACAGTCTGTAACACCACCGCAACTTCAATCGTAGTTTGTGCCACAACAACATTTTTCTCCACTATAGCCGCAGTAAAACTAGATGTAGTATTCTCTACAATAGACATAGTATACTCAAGAGTAGTATACTCAACAGAAGTATGCACAACCACAACTAAATCCATCATAGAAACAATAGTTCAATCAATCGCAATATCAACAGCGAGGAGGATTTCATGGAGGATTCTGCAAAGGATGAGGTGGAGGTTCTGGTTAAGGAGGAGAAAAAGGTTGCATACTTGTGCAATTTTCTAACTGTGGAGTACTAGGGCGCTATCAGATGTTATATTTTTAACATTTAAGAAATATTATCTTAGGATCTTATCTAAGAGAATAACATGCACAACAATAATCACAAGAGACAAGAGACACAAAGAATTTTCCTTGGGGAAACCATAAAGGAGAAAACCCCGCAACTTCCTTAGAGATAGAATGAGCACCAATGGTAGTAGGAAAACCCAAAGATAGAAAAGATGATCTCCACGACTATTCTCTCTCTCTCTCACTTAAGAGAGCTTCTCCTTTATCACTCATGTGCCCCAGTGAGTGAGTGTGTGTGTGATAAATAGAGAGGATCACTCTCTATTTATATTCTTCCGTTCACTTAAAATCCAGTCCAACAAGTTGTCCCCACTTAATAATTACTTACCAGGGCCGACATCTCTATGAGAGTCTAATAACCCTAGTGCCCCACAATTGTGGGGACTTTTCCCTCCAATCAACAAGGAGGGTTAACCTTAACTCAATTGTGGGGACTATTGCCCTGACTTACAATGGAGGGTTAACCTCAATGACTTTACATGACTTCTTTACATTATTGATTCTCTTGATAGGAACATCAGGGTATGACATGACTTAATTTCATTACAAATACTTCCCGGAATAAACATTGGGGTACAATACATAAAATATACAAATGAATACATTTCAAAGTTACAAATACACCAAAACTCCCTCTTAACTAGGAAGGTATTCTCTCGACACAATTTATCAGCACAAGTTTTCTTTTGTGTATCATTTGGATCATCATCAAGTCATATTCATCGTCAAGTCATTGTTATCAAGTATGGATCATCACTTGATTTGGAGCATCACTGGATCATCATAAAGTCTGGATCATCACTTGATCAGGATTATCACTGGATCATCATCAAGTCTGGATCATTACTGGATCATCATCATCATCACTACTTCCACTATCTCAATCAAATGGTCCTATATCTTTATTATTCTCGTCATAGGAATTTCTATAGAGCCAACCCTTTTTCATGTTGGTTGTAGGCCTACCCTCTATGTAGGTATTCTTCAATGCTTATATCTGACTCGTAGTTAGAATTTACCACCCAACACTTACATCTAATTATGTGAGGAACACATCCAACATACATGTCAGAAAGGCACTCCCAACACTAACATCTGACCATTAGAGGAACCAAACCAGTCATTTATGTCAGAAAGGCCCAACACTCACATCTGACCATGAGAGGAACCAATCCAGTCATCTATGTTAGAAAGGCTCTGCACTTACATTCAACCATGAGAGGAACCAATCCAACATATATGTCAAAAGGGCTCTGCACTTACATATGATCGTGCGAGGAACCAATCCATCATGTTAGAAGGGCTCTACACTTACATCTAACCATGCGAGGAACTAATCCAACATGTCATAAGGGCTCTGCACTTATATCTAATCATGTGGGAACACATCCCATGGTCACATCAGAATGGACTTGCACTTATATTTGATCATGTGGGAACACATCCCACAGTCGCATTAGAATGCCCCTCATCTCTAGGTTGAGTATTCATGGTAACTGACCAGGTACCTCCATTCTCCCAATGAATGGCCTTCAACACTTATATCTGATCATGTGGGAACACATCCCTTAATCATATCATAATGGCCCTCATCTCTAGGCTGAGTATTCCTAGTAACTGACCAGGTGCCTCCATTCTCCTAGAGAATGGCCTTGCACTGATCATGTGGTAACACAACCCATAATCATATAAGATCATCTCTACACTTACATTTGAACATGGAAGGAATAAATCCTCTCACCATGTTAAAATGGCTCATGGACTCATCACTTCCCTTTGGAGGGAACCTCGATCTGGAGAACACCAAGCTTCTCCATGAAGTACTCAAACTTCACTTTGGCTAATGGCTTGGTCAACACATCAGCTATATGTTCATCCATCGCAACATATTGGAGCTTCACTTATCCTCTCTGCACCATACCCCTGATATAGTGATATTTGATCTCGATATGCTTTGAATTGTCATGGAACACCAGGTTCTCTGACAACTTCACACTACTCTAGTTGTTGCAATATATACAAGTAACATCCAACCGGAGATTAAACAAATCAGATAGTAGCTTCCTCATCCATACTTCCTCACAACTAGATGAACAAGTTATGACATACTATGCTTCAGCTATACTTAGTGCCACAGAAGACTACTTCCTGCTAAAACAAGAGATCTCACTTGATCCCATACTGAAGCAACACCCTGAAGTGCTCTTCTTGTTGATGGCACTACTTCCCCAATCTATATCAACATAACCCTCCAGGTTAATATTCTGATTCACCTCATACTTGAGCCCATAATAAACCATATCCTTCAGGTACCTCACTGCATGCTTGGCAACCATCAGGTGAACATGTCTCAATGTGTTCAAAACAAAGCAAATATCCAAGATCATATTCTTTAGGTACACCAAGGAACAAATCATTTGATGATACATCGTGGCATCAATTGAATCTAATGAAGCAACACTCAATAGATTTAGGTTTGATGCCATAGGTGTGGTCATCGTCTTGTAGCCCGTCATCCCAAACCTCTCCAAGATCTCTACTACATAATTCCCTTGTCCTAGGGAGATTCTTCCACACCTCCATGCCTAGAAATTAGTGCATCATATCCAAGTGCTTCATCTCGAACTCGGCAGCAAGTATCCTTCTTGCAACTTTAATGAGTTCCTCTTTTCTGTCAGGAACAAGTCATCGACATATAACAGGAAAATCATTGGTATTTTGCCTTAAACCTTTAAGCAAAGGATGGAATCCTCTTTACTCTCAGTAAATCCTAGAGTCATCAGTAATATGTCCATCCTGTCATACCACGTCGAACCTCATTATCTTCTGTAGTCACTCCCTCTGAAGTGAAGCATCATTCTCCCTCTGTCTTTTGTACTCTAGGATCACTGGATACCAAGATCCTTTATCTTGAAAACATTCTCCTCACACCCATATGTGAGATTTTCATCCTCTATAGGATTTCATCTTCAACATTGTAGCAAAGGTTAAGATCTTCATCACTCTAGGTGATATTCAAGCTCCTCATGTATGTGTTATCCCATGGGTGTCTTATAATCTTGTACATGGCCTTCTTTCATTTTCACACATGATTCTACCTGTCATGTGTCTTATATTCCAGTGGCTGCAAATGTTTCTTCGTACTCGGTGCCTTCTTTCGGTGAGAATCCTCATGCTATGATTCCTACCTTGTATCCCACGATGTTTCCCTCTACTACATGATGGAACCACAAACTTCTCTTTAGGTATTGATATTGCAACCTAGACATCATTCTTCATTTTGGATTATTAGAGTGAATCTTGAACTGTCATCAATTTTTCTTTGGAACAAGTCTCAACCTTGTTTGCTTGTAGGTGATTGTACATGATCTTTCCTACAATTCATATGCACTATTTGTATGGTTAGAAACATTTCATAATGCATGTTCATAATGGTAAATTGTTATGCATAAAGATATAATTATGCAACTATTTTAGCCAATACAACATTCATCCATATCTCACAAAAACTTTCTAGATTCCTTCCATCTCTACCAGGACAACATTGAGATTGTGCACTAATCCAATATGTCAGTAAAGAGGTTTCATTCTAGATAAGTATAAATGGAGAGTTGTATAGCACCATGAGCTACTTACCCATCACATGCATATTAGTAGCATACTGTCATTAATGCAAACATTCTATAACAAATCAACTGAATATAAACAAGTGCATAACAAAAAAATATCATGAAATGACAATTGAATACTTATCTTTACTTGTTTCATGGGTAGAATCCTTTTAGCTTCATCATGTTCTTCATTCATAACAGCATCACTTCTTATCAAAATTCTCAAGATGGATAAGAGGTTCTTCAAGAATTGTGTTCTTCATATTCCTCAATGCTTGAGGTGTCTTATTTGAATCATGAAATGATGATCTTTAGTTGCTCCCATATTCTTTTCTCTTATTATGAGTTGAACTTCTTCTTGTGTGCACTCTTCCCAAAGTCTGCTGAAAGTAATCACTTCCTTCTAGAACATGTTCCTCGAATGAATGAATCCCATGATCCTGGGAGGTCATTCAAGGTGGTTATCACAATGTTTGCATTCTCTACTTCTTCATCCACTGCTTCAAGTTTTTCTTTGATTTGAGAGGCCCTTGTAAAGAATGACTGTATGGTCTCAACATTATAGATCTTAACATTCTTCAACCGGTTTCTCGATGTCATCTTATGATTTACATTCTTCCCTTCGAATATCCTTGTCAAGGAATCAAAAATCTCTTTTAGTGTCTTTAGGGAAGCCACTTATGGTATAATGTGATCCATGATTGAATCATCAATTATGTTCTTGTCCTTGACCAAGTTCTTCTTGTGTAAGGATTTTAGCCTCATCTCCCTCTGGAACTGGAACCTCTCTACTTATGTAGGTGTCCATTTCATTTCCTTCAAGAAATAGTGACATCCTATACTTCCATGCTTAAAATTTGTGAGCCTCACTAAGCTTTTCATCAAGTTGGTGTGATTAGTCATCTTGAAATGACAACTTCAACTGTAAATAGAAAAAGATTAGATCTTACCGATTGAAGGTGTCCATCTTAGTTCCAGAGCTGGATGATAGGGTTTCTCAGAGAAACCTTAATTTTCAAAACTTAGAATCTTTCAGATATTATTGGATAATATATATATATCTTCAAGGTGAGCTGTCCAATGTACTCCTTTTCTGAAAACAATGGAGGCAAGCTCCCGGAACAGGAATCCCTAGTTTACCAATTTCTTCAGCAAGAATACATGATTCTATTTCTGCGGTATCTCCACAATTACTGCTCTTATGTGTCTAAAATCTCATAATGATGTAGCCTCTTCTTTCCTTGTTCCAAAGCCACAGGTTTGATTAGAATTGGTTTCACCAATTGGGACTTATGAACATTTTCCCAAGGTGACATGTTTCAGGACTATTCAACATAGCGAAGTTGTATGGACTGCCACGTGTCACTTTTTCATCTTATGGGTCTGAAACATTTACCACAAAAGTTAAATTCTGTGCCCTTTTTGGAACATACTATGAAATTTCATTTGAACCTTTGTAGCCGAGATATATAAATTCTCCCCAGGTGTCCTGTTTGGGGAGGAATCTTGGGAGAGGTTGAAACACTAACTTGGAGGAATCATACCTCCTAAAATGCAGTGAATCTGAGGCTAAACCTTGGAAAAAGTGTAGATTAGAAATTTATCTTTGACATGTGAAAGTTTCAACACCTGATCCTTCTCCAATCTTGATATATATCAAATCTACCAAAACTATCAGTTTTAGTATTTTAGGGTTTTTCAGGCCCGGGGTCAAACTAGGGTTTGACTTTCCTAGATTTTCACCCAACCAAAAATATCAACCTAGGTCTCGAAACTTTGATTTTGATGATAAAATAAATCCTATGTTGGGCTCACTCAAAAATTCCTCTTCTATAAAAATCCCTAATTTCTCGTACCAAAAACTGAAAATGCCCGGAATCAAATCTTGCTTTCACAGAAAGATGCACCCTTCAATGGAGAGTCAGCCTAGCCTTATTTTTCTAAGGGATTGTGGAGAGAGACCCAAAAATTAATAATCCCTATCTTCTACAGCTACACAATGTCTTCTTCTCAGGTTAGCTATGATACCATATTATATTTTTAACATTTAAGCGATATGATCTTAGGATATTATCTGAGAGAATAACATGCACAACAATAATCACAAGAGACAAGAGACACAAATCATTTTCCTCAGGGAAGCCATAAAGATTAAAACCCCGCAAATTCATCAAAGATATAGTGAGCACCAATGGCAGCAGTAAAACCCAAAGACAGAAAATATGATCTCCATAGTTGTTCTCTCTCTCTCGGTTGAGAGAGCTTCTCCTCTCTCACTTATGCACCCCTGTGAGTGAGTGTGTGTGTGATATGGAGAGGCTCACTCTCTAATTATATTCTTTTGTTCACTTAAAGTCCACTTCAATAGGCCGGCCCCACTTAACAACCAGTGTAGATCCAAATCCTAGGCTCTATCAAGCGTCGAGATGGATCAAATCTATCAAGGTGCAAACCTCTTCTTAGGTATCCATTGATTTGATTGAAACCAAAAGACACATCTTTTTATTTAAGGTCCACATATAATATTTTTATTATTAATATTTAATATTATTTATGGCCGACGTATAATATTTTTTATTATTTTTTATTTTGTTAGGAATGAACATTGCAGCATTTCCACACACATGGTTTTAAAACCATATGCAAGGCCCTCCTACAACCAAGGGTTGTTTAGGAGGCCTTGCATATGGTCTTAAAAACATTTGCATGGCCCTCCTAAACCATGTACAATAAAACCATGGGTTGTTTAGGAGGCCTTGCACATGGTTTAAAAACCATGTGCAAATCCTCCTAAACCATGTACAATAAAACCATGGGTTGTTTATAATGCCTTGCACATGGTTTTAAAACCATGTGCAAGGACAACATTTTTTGGGGTATAATTCAATTTTGTGTTTTTTTCTTCACCCACATATTTTTTTTACGGATAATTAAATTTTTACTTTTTATTGTTTTGTTAGGTAGGAAGATTACAACATCTCCCCCATATTAGATTGTTTTTCTGGCCGACATTTATTTTGTCCTATTAGAAATTATTTTTTATTAATAAAAATAACATTACGAAAGTGATATTATTTTTTATTTTGTGTTACAAAATCTCTCCCATAACTTCACCATCACTATTATTTTTTGCCGACATGTTACAAATGTTACTAATGTTACATCACGTTACAAGATCTCTCCCATAATATTCACTATCACTATTATTTTTTGTCGACATGTTACTAACGTTACATCATGTTACAAGATCTCCCCCATACTGGGCTATAGAGCGCCTCTTGGCACAATTACTTACCAGGGATGACATCTATATGAGAGTCTAATAACCCTAGTGCCCCACAACTGTGGGGACTTTTCCCTCTGATTAACAAGGAGGGTTAACCTTGACTCAATTGTGGGGACTATTGCCCTGACTTACAATGGAGGGTTAACCTCAATTAATTTAAATGACGTGTTTACATTATTGATTCTCTCGATCGGAACATGAAGGTATGACATGACTTAATTTCATTACAGATACTTCCCAGAATAAACATCAGGGTACAATACATAAAATATACAAGTGAATACATTCCAAAGTTACAAATAGATCGACATTAGATGGATTATACAAAACTGCAAGCACAATGTAATTATTGTATCGTTGCAGATCACATATTTGAAGACTATCCACAACTGATCTCAAAGTGAAAAGCAAGGAACACTCCATCGCTTCAAAGCCAGAATTAGAACCAGAATTAGAATGCAAACCAGAACATGAACTAGCCAAGGAATCCACCTCCAAACTAGAACCAAGGACCAAGAGTTGCGAAGATATCAGTAGAAACCAGAGTTAAGTCTGTTGATGTTGTTGTCATTACTCACGAAGGTGCGACAACAAGAGATGATTGCCTAATTCCACAAGCCAGTTTAGATGGAAAGAAGATGGTGCAATTTGATTTTGACACCGAGACGGATATGTTTTCTAAAGCACGTGACATGATAATAAGAGATCTGGGTAAGTTTGTTGTTTATGAAATTTAACCTATTTTTTATTCAACTTTGGTAGGAGGACCATTGCGGCAGCATGGTACGTTTTAAAACTTCTTTGAATGTTGTTTGTCGTTGGAAAAAGAACCTGATGCACTCACTGAGATTGTGATCCTATTCATCGACCAAAGCAAGGTCGAAGGGAGTTTGTTGTGAACTGCATTCATAAGAACAAAATTGGGAAAGAAATGAGAATGAATATCTAGATTGGAGAGTACAATGTAGATTCATCTATTATGGGCTCAGATATCAACATTCTGACAAAGAAAACGTAGGAAAAAATGGGGATACCACAACTAGTTTGGTCACCTGTACAACTACAATTGTCTAACCAAGCCAGAGTGACACCGATTGGGAGAGTACCATGTCTAGAAATGGAATTTAAAGGAATGAGAATTACATGGAATTTGATGAAGAAATTTCGTATCCTGCACTATTTGGGATTGGGTGGGATAACAACAACTTGGTGGTGATCAACTTCAAGAAGCGTGTGATTACATTCGAGAACCGTGATATCAGATTCATAGCCCTGATGGATCCAAAGGAAGGAAGAAGGTATGTGGAACCAGTTAAGGAAGAAGTTTTAGGGAGATGGGACGATGCGTATAATATCCTAGAATATTATGTCCACCCTACTGTCGACAGACAGCTGGGTTGGAGAAGCTCTATCTCTGCATCATCTAATTCTAATGAAGTCTTGGATAATTGGCAGAATTTGATGCATGAGGTATCCATTAAGAAGTGTGGAATAATTAATCAGTCTCTATGATGAGTCGTAATAAAGATTGTTGAGTTTCCAACCTATGAGGGAATACTTGAGTTACCTAAATTTTGGGTTGATTTTGAAGATAGGGTGTCAGAAGCACAAAGGTTATTACTGTTGTATGAAGCATTGAATTCTACTACATCATGATTGTGGGGAACACATAATAATTCGATCAACGGGTGGTCACTTTGTCACAGGTTGATGGAATTTCTCTTTGGAGAAAGATAACAATACCAAGTATAGAGGTATGATGGGCGGAATGATCCCAATGATCATTTGATTGCATATCGTACCATGTGGGTTTCATGACCAAATAATGAGTGCATACATGCATTTGTGTACACATTGGATTAAATACTGCAACAGTGGTACGTATCAACCAAGATTCATAGAGAAATTACAACATGGGAATATTTGTCAATTTGTTTTGGCCACACCTGTTGTGCATGACAATACACCCTTGTAACCTAGATTCTAGGGTTACCAACTTCTAATACTAGACTTGCATACAATCAGCTTTTACATCAAATGAAATAGGAATAGGAAGAGAGTTTGGCTTACCCAGTTTATGACGGTTGATCCAAGATTGGTCTTCTCCTACTTCAACCTTCTCCAAAGCTTCTAGGGCTTCTTCTCTTCACCTGTAAAGAGATAATTATTCAAGCAATATATCATACATATATATATATCATAGGTTAGATGAAATGCATATCAATAACATAATTGGAATAATTCATTCACCAATATACATGAGAAAAGAACAATACAAATATTAGAAGAAGAAATATGTTTATCAACAAACATTGAATAGGTGAGAATACAACCCAACTTATGACACAAGGAATCTTTTGCAACCCAAGACATTGAATCCTGCTGCTCCAAGACCCTAAAGGGATACCACCAACATAACTTCCTCTTCCTGAATTTGTTCATTAGCCCCATCCCAAGGCCTCTATTTATACATTAGGAAATAGAGTGGTTTCGAAGGTTAGGATGGTTGAGATAGTTGGGATACTTATGGATTAAGGCCCAACAAATCTAATCTAATCATGATTTATATTTTTTAATGCCAAATTAAAATACACGTGAGTATGTATATAAGCAAGGCATGTATGAAATGCTTGTGTCTCGAAGGAAAGTCATGTTTTCAACGTACACACGGGTTGCAATGCACATAGTCATGTGTGGCACGTGAGTTGCAATGCAAATAGGCATGTGTGCAACCCTAAAATTGGAATAAAAATATATGAAGTTGGTCTGAAGACTATGCATCAGTGGTCATGTACATCTATAGTGTTTTAGGAAAATTCAATCCCAATTTTCCTTTTGTGTCCTGACATAGTGAATGCCAGTACTGAGATGGATAAGTCCCATTTAGGTTGATAACATATGCCCCCTAATGTGTGAGGTCAGAGGGAAGCGATGGCTGAAATATATTACAATATTTATCTTGGAGAACTTAAATGTCCAAGGGAGCAGAGGAAGTACCTGAAACAAATACACATCAATGTCATATACAAAATCATATATGAGGATGCCATGTTCAATATATTGGAACACTAGCTCCTTTACAATATTTGATTACATCATATGATACAGTTACAAGACCATGTATATTACAAAGGTGGATCGAAGCCACAATATACAATTATGAGAGTTCAAAATATGGAAGCTGTGTAACTAATAATAACATAGTCTTGCACAACTTAGGTTATAAAGGTGAACCTAAGGTCTTCATCGAAATCCAAAGGAACTAATACAATCCCTACCATGCAAATAGATGTTTTGAAGTCGAACATGGAAAGGACTCAAAATATTTTCAATCAATAGGTGAAAGTGGCAACTGAAGAAAAGGAGTTCACCAATAATGGTAGTGAATCCTAAGGTATCATCATAAAAAACCTAGGTCTTCGTCTTCAATAAGTGCTTATGAGAAACCATACTATGATGAGGAAGGAAATAGATCCTCCAACAGATCACAAAAGTGACTAGGAACTGGATGTGGCAAGGTAGACACGAGTGCCACTTAAATAGGATAATGATGGAATCAGGATAATAGCTAGATGCAGGGATAGATCCTTGAACATTGAGCACAACATAGAGATAACCCAAGGAAGCTTTTAGATTTACAAATAGGAAAACTAGACTTATTTGTCATGTAGGAGACATGATTAGATTCCCCATGTATAAAGGTCAACTGGAGGAGTAAGAAACTGAAAGTAATAGTGGAACTGAAAGTGTATACTGAAACATGAGTATTAGAAAATGCAAAAAGTGCTATGTTGAAAGAGTACATGGTGCCACTTTTTATAACCCAAAGAGATTACTTATTCCTTACCATTCTTGCTAAATATTAACGAGTCCAGGAAAGTCAACTTAGGTCTCTCTTCAGTTTTAACAAGCTTGAAGAGGGGATAGAATAATGCTTGATAAATTCACCGATTCGTGGATTTTACGATCTCGAAATAGTACATGCTCATTGGTGTTTTCATATTTTGAGAGCCTAAAAACTCCAAAAAATACTCCAGGGGGTGCTTTTCTGTTCAATTCGGTCTCCTAAGGCTGGAAAAGTATAAAACATACCACAAAAGAAATCTCTTATCCTACGAAGAAGTAAGGCGCACATTTTTTGTACTTAGTCAGGAATCTCTAAAAAAGGTTAAATTACCACCTACCCAATGCCCCTTCAAAAGAAACATATAGCTTGAGTTTTATGAGTGTGAAGGAAATCAAGATCACTTGGAAAGATCCATTTGGTTACAAGAAACGGGGCTTACAACAGTAAACTTGATGATTTACTCTTTAGGGTTTAACGAGTGTGACAAAGGCATAAAGTATGCTCGAAATTTTTTTCATGTTTAGGTCTAGAGCACGAAAAAGAGAAAACTAAGCTCATGTCGGGTGCTCCTTTTCCGTAAATTTAGTCCCTCATGTCTAGAAAAGTGATAAACCTATACCTGAGAATAATCTTCTCAATTCCGAAGAAAAGAGAGTGTTACTTTTTTGTATTGTTCCACATGGTCCAAAAAAGTGATAACCTACCACCACTGTGGATGCCTATTCACATATTCTTAACGATCTTGAATGGACAAGTTTACTTTGAGGAGTCATACCTGGGCCTAAAGAAATTTCATAAGGGCGTTGAGCCTTATAAATTGCATAGCTTGTAAAAAGAGACCAAAATGAGGTTCAATTTGGTGTGAAAAATAGCTAAGAAGGATCCTATAAACCTATGACAAATGTGGCATGAGTTTCAAAATACATCAAAGTGTTCTAAACTAGAGTACTCATGGAAGGAAAGCACTATCCACAGAAGAAAATTGATGTAGACTAGGTAAAAAATGATTAAACACCATAGTCCATGGTTAATGAAGTCATCCTAGGGTCAAAAGAGGATTACGTATAGATGCAAAAATTCAAATGGAGGATGCAAATTGTATCCTATGTGAGCGGAAATAAACATTAAACAACCTTGAACCTGTTGCATTAGGAAAATGAATATGGTATTATTTCAAATATAAAGATATTTTTCAAACTATAGATTAAAAACCCACAAATTGAAAATTTTCTTATATATAGTTCAAAAATAGAAATCAAACATACCATTTGAATTTTTTTACCCAATTCGAAAACATTTTACCTCTTTCGTAGATTGCTTGTTGTGGACAAAAGGGTGTACTATTTTGGAAACTGCAAGTGCCAGGTAAACAAGCTCTCCTTTCTCTTCCATTTCAACCATTTAAATTTTCAATTGTATGCAAAAATTGATGTTTAAGCCTTCCCTATGGAGGTTGTGTAGTACACGTGGGTAGGTGACTTATATAGTGGTGTACACATGTTATACAAGTGATCTTGTTGAAAGAAATAAGCATGTCACACGCAACCTGTCTAAAATATAGTTGTGTGTACTACGCGACATATAAAAAGTAAATAATGGCCAAAACATAAAGAATTTTGATGGATTCTAATGTTAAATCTTGATAAAATGAGTAGGTTTAACCATGGTGTTGGAGTGGAGGGAGAGGGAACATGAGAATATGGACCAAGACACACTCCTTAGTGCCCCCACTATGCAAGAATTATGACAAAGTGGGCTACTGAAATTCTTTTACACTTCGCCCATGCAGGACAATTTTCATTTGATCGAGTTTTTTATTGGATATTGGGACCATGGCCGTGGGGATTTTGATCTTCAAGGTGAGATATTAGAGGTAAATTTGGAAGACATATACTTTATTATGATGTTCTCTCGACAGGGAACACCTGTCAACCTTGAAGGTACTGGTAGGGTCAATGACCCCATCAGTGTTCAAGATTATGTGAACACTTACTACATGCCCGAGAGTCAGAAAAAAAGGGATCATGCATCCCTATTATGCATATTAATAACTCCGTGTTAAAGGTGTTGGTAAGTAATACAGTGAGGGTTGTAGGATCTTCATTTATTCATCTTTCCAATCAGAGCCAAATGAGGATTTTTGCAGAGTGTTTATAGGGAATTGTATTTGATTGGTGCTCTAGAATAATCCCGATTATGAGAAAACAAATCTCTGACTGTAAGAGCGGTGGGTGAAAGAATTTTGGATATTCAAGTGTATTAGTGGCCTTATTTTTTGAGAGAGTTCCTGCAATCCACCCTGTGGTACCACTTCCAGTATTCTCTCCTTGTTAGCCTAGACTGACTAGGTGGGGAGAGATTTTCCTTCTCCATGGTGGCGGTGGATCATTTTAGAGTGTGTATGATGACGATTTCTAGTTGTTTTGGGGACGAAAGCTTCTAGAATTAGATCAGTTTCCATATGCTCATTTATATTTTAGAGGTGATACTGATCTTATCCTCCCTCCAGGAGGAGTATGGGGAGCGCTGAGTATTTTATTTTTTTACGTATTTTAATTTTTTATAATTTTTTTTATCATAAAGATATATTCATATGTATAAGAGTTTTTAATCCATATTAATGTTTAAAATTCATATGTTGGGCCTATCCACCTCGATGGGCACCCCAGTATGCATGTGCGACTAGTGGAAAGGGAATAACAGGGTTTGATGAGGGTGATCGAGGGGATGTTAGCCAGGTTTACATAAAGACTCCCAACCATACAGATTGAGTAGATCCCTACGGTAATGGAGGAATTCATTGTAGGCATTACACCTACCTAAATACACCTTATGAGAAGGGTATCTAGGGTTGTACTAGTATATATAGAAGCCGAGGAGGCTATTGCAGCTGAAGAAGCTAATGATGTTGGCGATGCTGGTGATCAGGGTTACCAAGGTGATCGGGGTGACCAGGGTGGTCAAGATTAGATCTAGGGGCATTCTATGGATTGTGATCCAAATTTTGTATATTTATACAATTATGACTCGATCTGAGGATCAAAAGTTGACCTATCTTATGGAAAAATGTTTACATATATATATTATCGATTTATTTACATTTCTTCACAATGTATCTGTTATGTATTTTTATAAAATGTGTGTTAAGTACCAATCTAAGACATAGTTCGCATATGCATCACTTAATGAATTTTTATTTCATGGAATATGATTAAATGAAATATCATCAAAGTTTCTTTCCATTAATCTAACCTCCAAAAACTGATGTAACAAGATAGGGTTTCACACTTGATAGGCTTGATTGAGCTTGGAAACCACCAATTGAGAGTCAAGTCTAACTTCCAACTGAGTGATGCCATGTGACAAGGAATCCCATAAGAGCTTAATGATAACCATTTATTCAGACACATTATTTGTAGCAAGACCTAAGAAAGTTCATCCAAAGTCAATTAGTTGTCATGAGGGTGAGTAAATGACCCATGCGGTTGAATCCATGTTGCAAGTGTGATGACTAGCACCATCTTCAAAACCTACAAACCACTTAGAAGACTTCTATAAAAACCAATAGATGACATAAGAACACAAACTAGCTAACTATTGTACATAATGTTACATACAATCAAAATACAAGAAAAAGTGCTAAGCCTAAGCATAGTACTTCTTCAGGTAGAACCCATTTCTAGGCTCAGGAATCTTATTTACTTAAAAATTAGTTAATTCATATGCTCCTTTCTTCAAAAATTTCAACACGATGTAGGGTCCTAACCGCATAGACCTGAATTTCTGTGCCCCCAGGGTTTCTTTGTCCTGATCCCAAAGCAAGACAAGCTCCCCTTCAGATAAAATCCTAGGCTTGATTGATTTATCATATTGATTTTTAACCCTAATTTTATGAGCCTCATTTGTTGTCAATGCATCTCTGCTTTGTTCATTGAGATGTTCTAGATGTAGCAAACGTTCTTCTAATTTAGTCGTTTCAGGTTGCACATGAATGGCAATTTTAAGTGATGGGATTTGACATTAATGAACCAGAGTTACTGCTTCCACCCCATGAATGATTTGGAAAGGTGAAAAACCCATGGTAGTTTTAACATTGGTTCAGTATGCACAAAGTGCAGGATACAGCATAACATGCCAATTTGATTGGGCTACATTAATAGTACACTTGAGAATAGTCTTAAATATATTATTGGTTGCCTCGACTTGACCATTTGCTTGTAGGTATAAAGAAGACGAGTGATCTTGTTTAAAACCTAGCATAGTATCCAATTCAGTCATCATGCTATTTTTGAAATGACTAGCATGGTCAGTGACAATATCTTTTGGAATACCGAAAAGAGAAATAATCTGGTTGAAAACTTAAAAAGCTGCAGTTTCCCTGTCAGCGCTAAAGGTGTGCATTGCATCTTCCCACTTTGTAAAGTAATCAGTAGTGACAATGATGTGTTTGTGCCCCCCATCTGAGACTTGGTTGCATGTTACATAATCTATCCCACACTTGGTGAATGGGCCCACTGTGATGATGGAAAACAGTGGAGCAGAATGCGACTGCATATTTCTAGTGTAAAGCTGACAAGGATGGCAACGCTTCATGACCTCCACACAATCTTTAAAGATCATGGTCCAGAAATAAGTAGCACAAAAAATATTTTTGGTTGTTGCTAACCAACATAAATAACCCCCACATGCTCTTCTATGGGCATCATTTAGGACAATATCGGCCTCTTCGTGGGTGAGGCACCGATGTGAAATAGAGTCTTCCCCCCTACGGTATAAAGTATCCTGGATGATAAGGTATTTTCTTACATGTAAGCATATTTTACATCATTATACCCGTGAAACGGTCACATGCCACTTCAGAGTTTGGAGATAGATACGTATATCTCCATGCCAAGGATCATAGGTGGAAATTAGAAAAATGTGCTCATCTAGGAATGAGTCTTCTTCAACAGGTACATCTTCTTCTACTAGAAATTCTGCAATAATCTCTACAAAAACTAAGGATCCTTTGGATTTGGAATATTGAAATCCTAAGTCAAACTCGTGGAGAATGACTATCCATTTATTAAATTTTCCCTCAACTATGCTTCGGGACAAAGCATACTGAAAGGGATTGACATTTGCCACTACTTTCATAGTCCTCAGTAAGATGTAAGGATGTAACCTCTGCACAACATAAACAACTCTTAAAGCCAACTTTTCAACGTGGAAGCACCAATGTTCAAGCCCAACTAAAGCATGTATAAGGTAATAGATTACATGCGCTTAGAGCTCATCGTCTTCCTATACCAGCACTACCCCAATGGTTGACTCAGATGCGGTTATATACAATATAAAATCGTGAGAGTAATCCAACGAATGTAACAAAGGAGTTGATAAAAAAAGATTTATTTAATGCCTATAAATCTAGTTGTGTAGTTTCATCCCATACAAATCAGGTGTCCTGCTCCAACAGGTGCATGAAACGTTTGGTGATATTGGAATAATTCATGATAAAACATCGAAGGAAGTTAGACTTTCCTTGCAGGATCTGAAGTTGCATGATGGAATGAGGAGGAGGAAAATTTACAATGGCCTCAAATTTCAAAGGATCCACCTGAATAACTTTGTTAGAAACTATGAACCTGACTAGCCAACTTGACTCGACACAAAAAACACACTTGTGGGTATTCAAGCATATTTTGTAATTCCTACATCGTTCAAAAATTAAGCACAAATGATCTAATTGATCGATCCTCTTATGAGAATGAGTAGGAAAATCATCTAGGTATCGCTCGACAATAGTTTTGATGTCATGGAAGGGAAAATTCATTGCCCACTGAAAGGTATCCCCTACATTTTTCAATCCAAAGGGAATTTTCTTATATGCAAATGTACCCCAAGGAAATGTGAAAGTCATTTTATGTTGGTCTTCTGGCTTTATTTGAATATGATTGTACTCAGAAAAACCATCCATAAATGAAAAAACTTCACTCCTTGCATAGGCATCAATGATTTGATCTATGAATGGGGTGGATTAATTGTCCTTGCTAGTCTCACATGGAACTCTTGATTTTCCATCTTGCTTAACTCTAGAAGAAAGTAGGGTTTATGGTGAAGATATTCGTAGATCTTATCTCACCCACTCATAGCTTCCAAAATAGCTTCATCTTAAGGAAAAACCATGTCTAAGCAATCATCCATATACAAAGAGTTCTCTACCCAAGCAGGCAGATAGGCTTCTTCTGATTCTTTTGATATTGTAGAAAGAATCGGAATGGGATCAATAGTGGTGTTAATGATATCTTGGTAAGCTACTTCCATTGTTGATAAGGGAACCTCATGTTCATAATAGGATGGAAGGATCCAAGGATCCGTTCTATCAACAATCGTAGCGATATACGTCCCTACACTAGTAGAACCTAAGTAGTTTATTGGGGTTGGGATATCAAAATTTCCCATTAACGATGAATACATACCAACCCCCAAGCTCTGATTAGCTGGTTTGACTCGATCAACCAATGGCATGGTTGACTCATTATTTTCCATATGGTCCTTTCAAGTGAAACTGAGTTGGTCAACAGTAACCAACTTCCCTTTGTGTGGAAACACTACCACTCGAAGAACGACCAAGGCGATTGTACACATAACATAAGACTAGCTTCCCCCCAAAAGCAAGTTATAGTCCAATGGAGCATTAATCACAACCACTTCAACAAACACTACCTTCCTTGCCAGCTTAATTTCAAAAGATGGTAGGATATCATGCAAATGGAATGACCTTCTGTCGAACGCAGTAAGTAAGGTGTTCAATGGAACTAGTTCCGGGGATACAAGAGCCTTCCATAATGATAAAAAAATGGAACATGTGGAAGAACCTTCATCAAAAACTATCCTTCCAATGGTCTTTCCACCATGGATAACATCTACCAAAAAATCCACATGATATGGTAGGCGAATCTTAAAATACAATAAATTTAATTTCACCATAAGGCTCGACGAATCCATACTACCTAAGGCTATAAGAGTGCATCTCGCTGGGGGGGGAAACTCTGTAACAGCTCCAATGCCAACATCGCACATGGGGTTTGGGAAAAATATTCAACTATAGAGTACCTAGCTACAACCCTTGCATTGGGATTGTGCAATGCTTTCTTAAAGACAACTTTTCGTATCTTGGGCATTGGATCAGCTTGATTCTTGATCAAGAGGGTTAGAAGTTTCACCTATAGAATTACCCTTCTCTAGAGCCTTCGTATCATAGTTCTTATTTATTTTTTGGAGTAATTTCTTGGATAGCACCATCTTGATATAATTTTGGTTAGGAGGAGCACTAGAAATGCCCCCATCTACGTTATAAACAAAAGCTAAATTTTGCCCTTGGGGAAAAGGATCCTTCAAGATAGTCGGTTGTTGAGTCTTAAGCAGCTTCTGAGCTTATTCCATTTTATAGCTGATTTTACCACTCCAGGTGAATCACACTTGTATCGCCTTCCCCTATCCCTCTACAGACTCCTTAGACCCCTTAGACCATTTTTTGTCCTTTGATGTTTCCTTGACCATCCCTAAAAACATGTGAAAATTAATACACGCAACTTTTAAACCCGTAATCACATATATACATGGGTTTGAACCCTAAAATCATGTACATTGGGATGTGTGCATAATCCAAATCCTTTTGGAGTTTTCCTTGACATGGATTTAACTCAGTTAACTCTTGGCCTTGCATATGCCTTGAGATCGCTCGGATTCGACCTTTCATTACCCCTTTGAAAAGCTATATAAGAAACTCTTTGGTACATTGAAGGAATATGAGAGAATTGAGAGCAAGGAAACTATAGTCCATTGTTGTCAAAACTTGTGCTTGAGTCTGCATCCCTTTGTCCCTTGGAGCACTTTTGTGTTCTTCCCAAGCTTGCCTTTGCTTGTGAGATTGCTATCAAGAGATGGAGGATTGAGGTGGTGGAGGCTCAAGTGGGGGATTTAGTTTCTCCTATTCATAGACGTGCTGATAAAGGTTGTGGCACGTCTACAAATCGGAGAAACTGAATCCCCCACTTGGGCCTCCACCACCTCAATCCTCCATCTCTCGATAGCAAGGTCACAAGCAAAGGCAAGCTTGGGAAGAACAAAAAATTGCTCCAAGGGACAAAGGGATGTAGACTCAAGCACAAGTTCCGACAACAATGGACTATAGTTTCTTCGCTCTCAATTCTCTCATATGCCTTCAATGTACCAAAGAGTTCCTTATATAGCTTTTCAAAGGGGTAATGAAAGGTCGAATTCGAGCGATCTCAAGGCATATGGAAGGCCAGGAGTCAAGTGAGTCAGATCCATGTCAAGGAAAACTCCAAAGGATTTTGATTATGCACACATACTGATGTACATGGATTTATGGGTCAAACCCACGTATATATGCGATTAGGGGTTTAAAAGTCACGTGTATTAATTTTCACATGTTTTTAGGGATGTTCAAGGAAACATCAAAGGACACAAAATTGTCCAAGGGGTCTAAGGAGTCTGCAGAGGGACATGGAAAGGCCATACAAGTGTGATTCACTTGGAGTGGTAAAATCAGCTATAACATTCTGAGAGATGGAATTGATGAGGAAAATGATCTCCCTGGCACAACTTATAGGGAAATTTCACTTTATTCTTATCCTTTTTTCTGCCATCAATAGTATTCGTGGGTTTGGGCTTGTTTTGGTTTCATTCACCTTTATTCCCCTTCTTCTTCTTCCCATTAGGATGTTGATTTCCCTTTTGATAGGATTGAGAAAAAACATTTGCATTTTGAGGTGAGGAGGAAGCCTTTGCTGCCTCCACTATATACTTCTTTGTAGTAAACTCATGTAGTTGTTTTGAAAAATATTCTACATTGGGAGAACTCACTAAACCAAACACACCATTGGCATGGGTTCCAGGATTTGGTTTCTCAACACTATGGGAAGACTCTGATGCCTCAGGTATGATTTCATATAGTATCCCAGATTGAGCATGTATCAAATCCAATTGCTGGACCCTGAGGATGGCCTCTTCTTCACTAGTTACCCCCGAAGTGGATACATCCTTAGATATATAAGGAAATAAGGACTTAAGGAACCACTCTAATAGAAACTCGGGGAGGATGGTGGATTTTATAAGCCTCTTATTTCTTCACCACTCTTGGATATGATATGAAATTTGAGTGGCCTTATATTGCATAAAGGTAGATAAGAGGTCTGTGTCGACATCATACCAAATAGGAAGCCAGAAGTGGTTCAAGAACACCTTCACTAAGTCCCAAAAACTATCAAACGCAATAGAGGGAAATTCAATATACCACTTTGCTACAATGCCAGTTAGATTTCTTTGGAACAACCTCAACCAAACGGTATCATTGTTCAGTGAGTTGGAATAGAACCATAAATGGAAAGTGGTGACATGGGCCCCTGGATCTTTGTTATACACCTGAATGGCACATCTCCGTTCGAGTGCCGACATTCCTCATGTTGGCACACAAAAGGACATCTATGGATAGAGGTTTTCCCAGAACACTATAGCTTGGATTATTATGAAATACATTCTTCCTCCATCCACCTGGTTACTTTGTCATTTTTCCATGTTAAGTTGTATTCGTGACTCTCCATATATACAACTCGCAAATAATTCACGAGTGTCGGTTGTTTCAAGTTGTGAATGGATGTATTCATGGGTTTCTCTTATAGAAAGACGCGAATCACTCGCGGGTTGTCCTTCTCCATACCTGTGCATATGTCCCTTAACATTTAAAAATAAAAACACACAATGATTTGAGATTAGTTAAGCATTGTTACCTTAAGCACCTTAACTATCTCAACCTCCTCAACCTTCGAAACTGCCTTATTTCACCCATATAAATAGAGGCAGGGAGGTCCATGAGGGGGAACCTAGAATTTCTGCATTGTTATGCTGGAGGAATCGGGACTCTCTTTGCCCACACCTTTTCCCTAGAAGCATTCTCTTTGTGTTGCAGAGCTTGGAGACTAAGTTCTTTGGAGAAGAGAAGTAGCAGAACCAGATCAAGGTTTCATGAGGTGCCAAACTTGAAGAGAAGGTATACTTGTACTTGTTTTCAAGATTAATAAACATGTGATGTCCTTCTTCTTCCCAAATCATTGTTCAATGTGTGATTGAATATCTGTTTCTGATCATATGATGATGTTATTCAGATCATTAGTTCATGTTTATTTGATTATCATTGTCTTATATGTGGTCATAATGGTTTGAGGAAGGTATAACTTGTTTTGCAGGTCTCTTGGAGCGAGAGGAGCAAGAAGAGGATAGAAGAGAAAGCTTGGACCAGCCTTCAGTTTGTCAGGTGTGGAACTTTCTCATCTTTGAAATTTCTTATGTATGCTTGCTGAACATTATGCATATCTCTTTCAACCCCAGTACGTTGATGGCCTCTTAAACCCTAGCCATAGGATACTTTCCTTTACAACAGAACTGGCGACTCTGCTGGGGAAAGCCTTGTCTGTTTGGGGTTTCTCTTGATTTCTTTTAGGCTTTTGCATTGTTTCAGGTCCTTCTTGCCACTTAGGAACACTTTATAAGTCTGATTGCACACCTCCCCTACCTTCCTAAGGTAGTTTTTTGACCTTTTTGGGATTTTTCTACCTAATCGCGAGTTGCTCTTCTGAATAGTCACGAATACAAGCTTGCATTTGCGGGTTGCTGTACTGAACAGTCATGGATCATCCACAGGTTGCACTTATAGACAGTCGCGAATATGCTTGGAAGTAGGGATTTTTAAGTTAAGGTTTGCTTGGTCCTTTCTTTGGGTAATCCCTGTTTGTGAGTGGATTTTCTTTATGAATGCTTTGTATCTTGTATGAAGACCTTCGGTGATCACACTTTGTGCTTTTTCGAAAGCCTTTGAGTCTCTTTTGCTTGGATTATTTTCCTCTTGCCTGCTGAAGTGGTTTGGCATGTTTGGGTTGTTGGTTGAAGTGTCTCTGTCCAGATCAGTGATCAGGGTCTTGGGCTCTATTTTTCTAGTCTTTCTTTTGACAGTGGCTGGTTGTGACTTGCCTTTATAAGTCTACAGTGGTTTTTGTCATTGTATGCACCGAAGCTAGGGTTCTTGGCCTTCCTTTATTGGTTGTCTATTGGTTCTGTCAGCCTATTTGCTTCAGTTTGTTGTTTTTATACAGTTTATTAGATCCAAGTTTACTCAAAGTATAGTGCATTTTAGGTGCATGGTAGGCCTTTTAGGGTCTTCTGCAGGTGCATGACTCCAAGGAGTTAGTGTCATCCCTTTTGGTTTTTCTTTATCTATGTGGTAAGCTTTTTATAGCATTAGGGTTTGTTCTTTGCTCTTTCCCCCTGTCTCCTTTGCTTGGTTTGATTTTTGGCCTATGTTTTTGGTCAGCCTCTGTTAGTGATCTTTGTCTGAGTTCAGAAGCTTGTTGGTGTTGCTTTCCTTCTTCTTTTGTTGGTTAAATTCACCATGCCAAAGTAGTTGAATTGTCTCTTATGCAATCCTTCCTTCCAAGTAGGGTTTATGCTGACTTTAGGGCATTCTAGAGTTTGTTTGGTGGTTGTATAGAAAAGTTCCTTTTGCTTTGTTCTTTTCATATGCATGCTTTTAGTTTGTACGTAGTTTTTCTTTTGCATTTATAAAAGAAAACAAAAAAGAACATATACTTGTTTTTGCTGCTTGGCTGCCCCCCACCTTCTTCTTTGGCTTGACCTTGTTGGACAAGGTATTGAACAGCCTTTGTTTGTAGGTTTAGATTGATACTTGGGACTTGTTGACCTTTTTTTATGTCAGTTTTATTGCTTAGTCTCTTCATTCCAAAGTTGTTGGATTGTTTACCTTTGTAAGCCTTCTTTTCAAGAGAGGTTGATATCTAACTTTAGGGAAACCTAGGGTTTGTTTGTGGGGTGTAGAGTAGTTGTCTATTTGCTTTGCTATCAGTACTTGCTTGTATTAGTTGATAGGCTGATTTTTCTTTTGCATTTATAAAAGAAAAAGACAAAAACATATGTTTGCTTTATATGCATGTAGATTAGGTTTTTAGTCTAGATTGCATGGCATATCATTGTTTTTGAAAAAATTAAAAATATAAAAGAGTTTGTTCTTTTGTGGATTTCAAGTTTCTATTTGAAAAGTAAAGAGAATAGTTTTTGCCTTTTTGCATTTCATTTCTCTTTACTTAGTCATTTTGTTTCAACTTTGAGTCAAAACACCACATAAGTTTCATGCCATTTACCCTTTGACTAAAAACAACCCTTAAAATAAATGATATAATTTAAAATTATTAGTAAGTTTTATTTTATAGGGTCATACACCAACTAGCTCAGGCTAGACTTGTGGATTAGGGAGTTTTAACTATCCACAAGTGTTAAAATTTCAGACGTAGTTGGCCAATCACTAGGTAAATCCTTCTCGACGTTGATTGTATCTGGGAATATCCTCTCAAACAGGAGTTAAGCACAAGGCCGCGTGGAGGCTTGGACAGAGGAGATAACCCTCCGAATCCTTGTCAAAACCTAACTCAGGACTTTTATGCATCTGGGGATTCTGTCCTAGACAGAGTTTCGGGCTTAGCTACCCTACCCATGCGTAAGAGTCCGGCTTGCGACTGTCCCCCTAGAATGTCAATATAGTTAAGTTAGCCTTTAGTCTCTTTGACATCTAGGGTTCATACACAGGTACACCAGAAGGTTATTTCTGGTTGACCTTGGATGGACTTGGAAGGTATCCCTGGTAGAAAGTGTGGGAGGGAGGTGGGTGATTCCTCCACTTGTGCCTAATAACAACTATAGGGATGCCAAGTAACTATCTATCAGCTTTCTTCTTGAAAGTATATCTTATACCTGCTTGTCTGTTTGGATTTAGGGATTTTTTAGTGAGTCCTGTGTGGTTTGTATGTACTTAGTGTTCCTTTAGGTGTGTGCTTTGTAATTTTTGTTGCCTATCAACCTCAGACTTTGTCTCCTAGTTTGAAACTATGGCTAACACCCCTTTGAACACCAACCAAGAGATCCCCATGATGGGAACTCCTTGTTCTATTCCTCTCATGGGGAATGTTGGTGTTCCCTTGATGGCCACCCTGAATCTACCTTGGTTCATCCTAGGGCTACCGGTGTGGTTGTTTTCCACTCCAACTATCCTGAATGCTCCTGATGCTTCTCAAGTGAGCTCCTTATATCATGAGCATCAAAACACTGCTTCCCATTCACCTGTAGTTGATTCTCCTCCTCCTTCTACCTCATGCAGTGAAAGTGCTGATACTAGTAACCGACAGTCTAAAAGGAGTAAAAGAAGGAGGAATAGGAATAAGGCACATAAGCAAGGGGGCACCCATTCAACCTCTACAAGTCAAGTTGAACCTCACCACCCAGCCTCTGTAGTTCATGCTGGGGGCACCCATCCAACCTCTATAGATCATGTTGGATCTAACCACTCAACCTCTGCAAGTCAAGTTGATCTTCACCATCCAGCCTCTGTTCATCATGCTGGTAGGATCCTTCCAACCTTTCCAGGTCACGTCGGATCCATTCACTCAGCCTCTGCAGTGCATGCCGAGGGCACATGTTCAACCTCTGTTGTTCAAGTTGAACCTCCCCATCCAACCTATGCAAGTCATGTTGGATCTATCCATCCAACCTCTGTGGTTCATGCTGGTGGGATCCTTCCTACCTTTCCAGGTCATGTCAGATCTAGTCACTCAGCCTCTGCAGTGCATGCTGAGGGCACCCGTTCAACCTCTGCTGTTCAAGTTGAACCTCCCCATCCAACCTCTATTATTCATGTTGGATCCATCCACCCAGCCTCAGTTGTTCATGCTGGGGGCACACACTCAACTGCTGCAAAGCATGTTGATCCTAACCACTCAGCCTATGTTGTTCATGTTGGTGGTGCTCATCCAACCCCTACAAGCCATGTTGGACCTAGTCTCACAACCTCTGTAAGTCATACTAGGGGCGATCTCTCAGCTTCTGTAGTTCATGCTGAAGACAATCCGTCAACCACTGCGAGTCATGTTGACACTGTTGAAAAGACTACCCATTCAAAACACAAGCCCAAGTTTCCTTGTAAGCTTTGTGAGGGAGACCACCTTACTTATAAATTCCCTTCTATCCCGGAGGTGCGAAGAGTCTAGTTTCAAGGTCATCCCGTTTTTGAACATTCTGAAGCTTTTCAACAACCAACCTCTCTTAGTGAGGTTGGAATCAGTCACCTAGCCTTTATAGTTCATGCTAGGGGAAAAATATCATCCTTTGCAGGTCATGTTGAGAGCAAACAGTTATCCACTGCTAGTCATGTTGACACCGTTGAGAAATCTGGTCGTTCGAAGTGCAAACTTAAGTTCCCTTGTATGCTATGCAAGGGAGATCATCTTACTCACCTATGCCCTGCTATCGCAGAGGTGTGAAGAGTGTGGTCCAAGACTCAAGGATTTTTTTCTCTTAAACACCCTATAGTTTCTCAACAATCTACTCAACCTTTGGTTGATCAAGTGGTCGAACCAATGTCATCTTTGGTCGATCGCACTCTTCTTTTGGAGAGTGATCCTAATGTGATTGAACCAATGTCATCTTTGGTCAATCCCACTCTCCCTTCGAAGAGTGACTTTCACGAAGCGGTTGAATTGATTCTAGTATCGATCAATCCCACTCTTCCTTTGGAGAGTGAAGTGTCTACTATTCACATTTTCTTCACTGCCAGTTCAGAACTTACTGAACAAGGGGGCACTGACCTTGCTTTGGATCAACCCCCACCAAGCCCTTGGATTTATTCCTTTGATTGGGATAGCCTAGTTGAGCTGTGCCTTCCTTATAATGCACCTTTCCAGATAAAGGTCAAAGTTGAACCTTATACGATTGCTCGTTGTATTGTTGATGAAGGAGCCTCAGTTAGTATTTTGTCTGCTTGTGCTTGGTGAGGCATGGGATCTCCCAGCCTTGTCTCAACTGCTAGTCAGTTATCGGCGTTCGATAGAAGAACTTGTATAGCCTTCAGAATTCTTTCTCAAACACCTGTTACTTTGGGTGGGAAGACCGTCTTAGTTGAGTTCATGGTGATAGAAGACCCCTTGGACTTTAATATTCTCCTTGGACATGATTATGTCTATGCCATGCAAGCTGTGGTGTCAACATTATTTTGTGTGATGTACTTTAATCATGGCGAAGAAATTGTACCTATCGATCAGTTGGATTTTATTGATCTGTCTCCTGACCCAACTAGAGACCAGGTCTTTCCTTTATTGGTTCCCAGTGTTTCTATAGACACTAACCCACCACAGGTGAACTATGTGGCCTCATTTCCTTTATGTTCAATTTCTACTGAGAAGCACCCTCTATTTTCATGGTTACCTTCTCAGGACTTGGTCCCAGTAGTTGAATAGGTGATTCATCCTATCCAAACTGTAGAGCCTTCTCTCCACTCTGTCAATCCATTTGAAAGTTTAGACATGTGTCCTATCTCAGATGATCTCCTTCCTTTAGATGAAGTCTTCTTAGAGTCTTTGATACAGTCTAATATTCTTTTGGATGTTGGTTCAGTTGTGACTAAGTCTAACCCTAATTTTCCTAGTAAGCATGACCTTTCTTCTTATGTTGGTCTTGTTGAGTCTTTTGACTCTTCCTTCGAACAGCAAGTCAATGATCCTGATGAGTTTGATTTTTATTATGAATTTTTCAACTCTTGTGATATTGAGTTTGTTCCTATAGACTCTATCTCCCTTGTTGATTTTTTCTCTCCTTCTGAGGTTGATCTTACTAATTAGAAACCCTCGAGCCTTGGTTCTATAGAATCTTCTTTGGTTGATTCTACCTTGACTTTACCTTGGTAGAAGATAGCAAAGTCACATGTGTTTCTGCCAAAGTAACCCACATCGGAAAATTTCTTCTGAATATGATTATGATGTTGTTGTTTCTTGGAGACAGGATTTTTGGTTGGATTCACAACTGTTTACTAGCCTCACCTTGTTGTTCAAGTCGTAATTGCATTTGCATGTGCCCTGCTCGCGCTTATGAGCCTGATGCCGGATTCCATGATTTTAGCTCGTTGTATAAGCCCTCATCTTTTTTCTCATCATCGCTCAGCCTTGTATCATTTTGCCTTTGCAACTTGACACCCTTTACCTTGAGGAGACATTCCCCGAGTGTCCTTATCTTGCTCATGTTCCTTGCATTATGCATAGGTCTGTTCCTTGCGCCTAGAACTAGTTTCGCCTGCCTATGACACTCGTCTCCTCGCATTTAGAGCATTCTTTATGTTCTCCTTCGAGCTCGTTGAAAACAGTAAGGAGGCCGCGAGTTGACTTTTTCGGACTCGTTAAAACTTCACGGGAAATATTTTGAGTTTCTTTAGGCCCAAGTCTGACTCCTCAAAATAGACTTGACTGCCAAGTAAACTTGTCCATTCAGGCTCGTTAAGAATATGTGAATGGGCATCCACATTGGTGGTAGGTTATCTCTTTCTCGGACCATGTGGAATAATACGAGAAAGGATCCCTCTCTTTTCTTTTGAATTGAGAAGAGTATTCTCAGGCATAGGTTTATCTGTTTTCCTTTCCTGAGGGACTAAACTTACGGAAAAGGAACCCCCGGTATGAGCTTAGTTTTCTCTTTTTCGTGCTCTGGACCAAAACATGAAAAAGATTTCGAGTGTACTTTATGTCTTTGTCATGCTCGTTAAACCCTAAAGAACAAATCATCGAGTTTATTGTTGTAAGCCCCATTTCTCGTAATCAAATGGATCTTTCTGAGTGATCTTACCTTCCTTCACACTCGTAAAACTCAGGCTATATGCTGCTTTTGAAACAGCATTGGGTAGGTGGTAATTTAACCTTTTTCGGACCTTCCTAACTAAGTACGAAAAAGGTGCACCTTTTCTTCTTCAGAAGTTAAGAGAGTTCTTCTTTGGTATGTTTTATATTTTTTCAGCCTTAGGAGACTAAATTGTATGAAAAAGGACCACCCTGGAGTCTTCTTTGGAGTTTTCAGACTCTCTAAATTATGAAAACACCATCGAGCATGTACTAGTTCGGGCTCGTAAAATCCACGAATCAGTGCTTTATCAAGCAATATTCTTTCTTTTCTTCGAGCTTGCCAAAAATGAATATGGTCCCGAGTTTGCCTTCTTGGACTCGTTAAACCTTTACAAGAAAGAGGAGAAGGGAAGTTCATTCACATGTTTTTTTACATTATGGCAGCAAGTCTTGTTTCCTTGAACATAGCACCAGTTTTGAGTCTATCAATAGTTGGGTCCTAGTATTTTGACCTTATCCTGATTCAGAGTTTTCTTACTCCTCCAGTTGGTCTCTTTTCCAATTATATGGGGAATCTGTCAATGTCTCCTACATTGCAGATTTGTTTCATTGGTCCTTTTGTGTCAAATGTTTCCTAAGTCACTTTTTTGTTGTGCTCACTGTTCAAGGATTAAACCTTTGTCGGCCATTCTGCAGTTTCCTTGACCTTTTGTTGGCCATTCCCTGGTATCATTTCATTACATCATGTCTTTGGCGTTCCTTGTCATGAAATTTAGTACCAATTCCAGCTCCACTTAGTCTTTGACTTACCTCGTGTTGGATGATGAAGGATGCCTTAATTCCTTCCTTCCAACAGATCTCTTCCTATTGACTACAACACATCTTGCTTTGGGAATGAGATTTAGAGTTTTATGACAGTACCTTGGGGATTGTTGTCATCAATGGCAATTTCCCTCACTATTGGGTAGTGGGAATACCTTAATGTCTCCTACTCAATGGATTCTTCAAGTGTTCGACTTTAAGTCCTTGTAATCACACTTGTTAGAATGTACTAGGTACCTTGGGGACCATTTTCATTAATGGTGGTTTCCCTCGCATTTGTTAACAGTTTTCATTATTGACCAATAATCAAACGGCTTCCTTCATGTTCGACTTCAGCTCCTTTATTTTGCATGGTTAGGATTCGTACCTTTTTTCAGGCGGTTTGGATTGAAGACCTTGGGGTTGACAGTAGCATTATCATTTTGCTATTGCCCAAGTTGCGCAAGACCTTGTTATACTTTATATGAAATTTTGCTAAGACATAGATCCACCTTGTACTTTTGTGGCTATGATCGATTTTCGAGTATGGATCCACCTTGTTCATTTGTGGCCATGACTCCTTTAGATTTGATATGGCGCCTTTTTACATATTGAGTGACCATGATAGTTCCATCAGTTGGATCTACCTATATATTTATGGTGATGTTTTGTATATGGATGTGTATGTTCCAGAGATCAGTTTTTCTGACATTTATCTCTCTTATAGGTACCTTTGTTCGAACCTTTCGATCTTGGATTCTCTGCTCTCTCCATACTCAGCTTTTTCCTTTATAATGTATTTCGGCTATCGTCTGCCCCTCTAACCTCACACATTAGGGGGCATCTATTATACACCTGAATGAAACCTCTCCATCCGAGTGCTGACATTCCTCATGTTGCCACACAAAAGGACATCTATGGATAGAGGTTTTCCCAGAACACTATAGCTTGGCTTATTATGAAATACATTTTTCCTCCATCCACCTGGTTACTTTGTCATTTTGCCATGTTAAGTTTTATTCGTGACTCTCCATATATACAAATCGTGAATCATTCATGAGTGTTGGTTCTTGCAAGTCATGAATGGATGTATTCACGGGTTGCTCTTATAGAAAGTCGTGAATCACTCGCGGGTTGTCCTTCTCCATACCCGCGAATATGTCCCTTAACATTTAAAAATGAAAACACGCAATGATTTGAGATTAGTTAAGCATTGTTACCTTAAGCACCTTAACTATCTCAACCTCCTCAACCTTCGGAACTGCCTTATTTCACCCATATAAATAGAGGTAGGGAGGCCCATGAGGGGGGACTTGGAATTTCTACATTGTTATGCTGGAGGAATCGGGACTCTCTTTGCCCACACCTTTTCCCTAGAAGCATTCTCTTTGTGTTGCAGAGCTTGGAGGCTGAGTTCTTTGGAGAAGAGAAGCAGCAGAACCAGATCAAGGTTTCGTGAGGTGCCAAACTTGAAGAGAAGGTATACTTGTACTTGTTTTCAAGATTAATAAAGATGTGATGTCCTTCTTCTTCCCAAATCATTGTTCAATGTGTGATTGAATCTTTGTTTCTGATCATATGATGATGTTATTCAGATCATTAGTTCATGTTTATTTGATTATCATTGTCTTATATGTGGTCATAATGGTTTGAGGAAGGTATAACTTGTTTTGCAGGTCTCTTGGAGCGAGAGGAGCAAGAAGAGGATTGAAGAGAAAGCTTGGACCAACCTTCAATTTGTCAGGTGTGTACCTTTCTCATCTCTAAACTTGCTTATGTATGCTTGCTGAACATTATGCATATCTCTTTCAACCCCAGTACGTTGATGGCCTCTTAAATCCTAGCCATAGGATACTTTCCTTTACAACAGAACTGGCGACTCTGCTGGGGAAATCCTTGTCTGTTTGGGGTTTATCTTGATTTCTTTTAGCCTTTTGCATTGTTTTAGGTCCTTCTTGCCACTTAGGAACACTTTATAAGTCTGATTGCACACCTCCCCTACCTTCCTAAGGCAGTTTTTTGACCTTTTTTGGGATTTTTCTACCTAATCGCGAGTTGCTCTTCTGAACAGTCACGAATACAAGCTTGCATTTGCGGGTTGCTGTACTGAACAGTCGTGGATCATCTGCAGGTTGCACTTATAGACAGTCGCGAATATGGCTGAAAGTAGGGATTTTTAAGTTAAGGTTTTCTTGTTCCTTTCTTTGGGTAATCCCTGTTTGTGAGTGGATTTTCTTTATGAATGCTTTGTAGCTTGTCTGAAGACCTTCGGTGATCACACTTTGTGATTTTTCGAAAGCCTTTGAGTCTCTTTTGCTTGGATTATTTTCCTCTTGCCTGCTGAAGTGGTTTGGCCTATTTGGGTTGTTGGTTGAAGTGTCTCTGTCCAGATCAGTGATCAGGGTCTTGGGCTCTATTTTTCTAGTCTGTCTTTTGACAGTGGCTGGTTGTCACTTGCCTTTATAAGTCTACAGTGGTTTTTGTCATTTTATGCACCTAAGCTAGGGTTCTTGGACTTCCTTTATTGGTTGTCTGTTGGTTCTGTCAGCCTGTTCGCTTCAATTTGTTGTTTTTATATAGTTTATTAGATCCAAGTTTACTCAAAGTATAGTGCATTTTAGGTGCATGGTAGGCCTTTTAGGGTCTTCTGCAGGTGCATGACTCCAAGGAGTTAGTGTCATCCATTTTGGTTTTTCTTTATCTATGTGGTAAGCTTTTTATAGCATTAGGGTTTGTTCTTTGCTCTTTCCCCCTGTCTCCTTTGCTTGGTTTGATTTTTGGCCTATGTTTTTGGTCAGCCTCTATTAGTGATCTTTGTTTGAGTTCAGAAGCTTGTTGGTGTTGCTTTCCTTCTTCTTTTGTTGCTTAACTTCACCATGCCAAAGTAGTTGACTTGTCTCTTATGCAAGCCTTCCTTCCAAGTAGGGTTTATGCTGACTTTAGGGCATTCTAGAGTTTGTTTGGTGGTTGTATAGCAAAGTTCCTTTTGCTTTGTTCTTATCATATGCATACTTTTAGTTTTTAGGTATTTTTTCTTTTGCATTTATAAAAGAAAATAAAAAAGAACATATACTTGTTTTTGCTACTTGGCCCCCCCCCCACCTCCTTCCTTGGCTTGACCTTGTTGGACAAGGTATTGAGTAGCCTTTGTTTGTAGGTTTAGATTGATACTTGGCACTTGTTGAACTTTGTTTATGTCATTTTTATTGCTTAGTCTCTTCATTCCAAAGTTGTTGGATTGTTTACCTTTGTAAGCCTTCTTTTCAAGAGAGGTTGATATCTAACTTTAGGGAAACCTAGGGTTTGTTTGTGGGGTGTAGAGTAGTTGTCTATTTGCTTTGCTATCAGTACTTGCTTGCATTAGTTGATAGGCTGATTTTTCTTTTGCATTTATAAAAGAAAAAGACAAAAACATATGTTTTCTTTATATGCATGTAGATTAGGTTTTTAGTCTAGATTGCATGGCATATCATTGTTTTTGAAAAAATTAAAAATATAAAAGAGTTTGTTCTTTTGTGGATTTCAAGTTTCTATTTGAAAAGTAAAGAGAATAGTTTTTTCCTTTTTGCATTTCATTTCTCTTTAGTTAGTCATTTTGTTTCAACTTTGAGTCAAAACACCACATAAGTTTCATGCCATTTACCCTCTGACTAAAAACAACCCTTAAAATAAATGATATAATTTAAAATTATTAGTAAGTTTTATTTTATAGGGTCATACACCAACTAGCTCAGGCTAGACTTGTGGATTAGTGAGTTTTAACTCTCCACAAGTGTTAAAATTTCAGACGTAGTTGGCCGATCACTAGGTAAATCCTTCTCAACGTTGATTGTATCTGGGAAGCTCCTCTCAAACGGGAGTTAAGCACAAGGCCGCATGGAGGCTTGGACAGAGGAGATAACCCTCCAAATCCTTGTCAAAACCTAACTCAGGACTTTTACGCATCTGGGGATTCTGTCCTAGACAGAGTTTCAGGCTCAGCTACCCTACCCATGCATACGAGTCCGGCTTGCGACTGTCCCCCCAGACTGTCAATATAGTTAAGTTATCCTTTAGTCTCTTTGACTTCTAGGGTTCATACACAGGCACACTAGAAGGTTATTTCTGGTTGACCTTGGACGGACTTGGAAGGTAGCCCCGGTAGAAAGTGTGGGAGGGAGGTGGGTGATTCCTCCGCTTGTGCCTAAGAACAACTATAGGGATGCCAAGTAACTATCTATCATCTTTCTTCTGGAAAGATATTCTTATACCTGCTTGTCTGTTTGGCTTTAGGGATTTTTTAGTGAGTCCTGTGTGGTTTGTCTGTACTTAGTGTGCCTTTAGGTGTGTGCTTTGTAATTTTTGTTGCCTATCAACCTCAGACTTTGTCTCCTAGTTTGAAACTATGGCTAACACCCCTTTGAACACCAACCAAGACATCCCCATGATGGGAACTCCTTGTTCTATTCCTCTCATGGGGAATGTTGGTGTTCCCTTGATGGCCACCCTGAATCTACCTTGATTCATCCTAGGGCTACCGGTGTGGTTGTTTTCCACTCCAACTATCCTGAATGCTCCTGATGCTTCTCAAGTGAGCTCCTTATATCACGGGCATCAAAACACTGCTTCCCATTCACCTGTAGTTGATTCTCCTCCTCCTTCTACCTCATGCAGTGAAAGTGCTGATACTAGTAACCGACAGTCTAAAAGGAGTAAAAGAAGGAGGAATAGGAATAAGGCACATAATCAAGGGGGCACCCATTCAACCTCTACAAGTCAAGTTGAACCTCACCACCCAGCCTCTGTAGTTCATGCTGGGGGCACCCATCCAACCTCTGCAGATCATGTTGGATCTAAGCACTCAACCTCTGCAAGTCAAGTTGATCTTCACCATCCAGCCTCTGTTCATCATGCTGGTAGGATCCTTCCAACCTTTCCAGGTCACGTCGGATCCAGTCACTCAGCCTCTGCAGTGCATGCCGAGGGCACACGTTCAACCTCTGTTGTTCAAGTTGAACCTCCCCATCCAACCTATGCAAGTCATGTTGGATCTATCCATCCAACCTCTGTGGTTCATGCTGGTGGGATCCTTCCTACCTTTCCAAGTCATGTCAGATCTAGTCACTCAGCCTCTGTAGTGCATGCTGAGGGCACCTGTTCAACCTCTGCTGTTCAAGTTGAACCTCCCCATCCAACCTCTATTATTCATGTTGGATCCATCCACCCAGCCTCAGTTGTTCATGCTGGGGGCACACACTCAACTGCTGCAAAGCATGTTGATCCTAACCACTCAGCCTATGTTGTTCATGTTGGTGGTGCTCGTCCAACCCCTACAAGCCATGTTGGACCTAGTCTCGCAACCTCTGTAAGTCATGCTAGGGGCGGTCTCTCAGCATATATGGTTCATGCTGAAGACAATCCGTCAACCACTGCAAGTCATGTTGACACTGTTGAAAAGACTACCCATTCAAAACACAAGCCCAAGTTTCCTTGTAAGCTTTGTGAGGGAGACCACCTTACTTATAAATTCCCTTCTATCCCGGAGGTGCGAAGAGTCTAGTTTCAAGGTCATCCTATTTTTGAACATTCTGAACCTTTTCAATAACCAACCTCTCTTAGTGAGGTTGGAATCAGTCACCTAGCCTCTATAGTTCATGCTAGGGGCAAAATCTCATCCTTTGCAGGTCATGTTGAGAGCAAACAGTCATCCACTGCTAGTCATGTTGACACTGTTGAGAAAACTGGTCGTTCGAAGTGCAAACTTAAGTTCCCTTGTATGCTATGCAAGGGAGATCATCTTACTCACCTATGCCCTGCTATCGCAGAGGTGCGAAGAGTGTGGTCCAAGACTCAAGGATTTCTTTCTCTTAAACACCCTATAGTTTCTCAACAATCTACTCAACCTTTGGTTGATCAAGTGGTCGAACCAATGTCATCTTTGGTCGATCCCACTCTTCTTTCGGAGAGTGATCCTAATGTGATTGAACCAATGTCATCTTTGGTCAATCCCACTCTCCCTTCGAAGAGTGACTTTCACGAAGCGGTTGAATTGATTCTAGTATCGATCAATCCCACTCTTCCTTTGGAGAGTGAAGTGTCTACTAGTCACATTTTCTTTACTTCCAGTTCAGAACTTACTGAACAAGGGGGCACTGACCTTGCTTCGGATCAACCCCCACCAAGCCCTTGTATTTATTCCTTTGATTGGGATAGCCTAGTTGAGCTGCGCCTTCCTTATAATGCACCTTTCCAGATAAAGGTCAAAGTTGAACCTTATACGATTTCTCATTGTATTGTTGATGAAGGAGCCTCAGTTAGTATTTTGTCTGCTCGTGCTTGGCGATGCATGGGATCTCCCAGCCTTGTGTCTACTGCTAGTCAGTTACCGACGTTCGATAGAAGAACTTGTATAGCCTTCGGAATTCTTGCTCAAACACCTATTACTTTGGGTGGGAAGACCGTCTTAGTTGAGTTCATGGTGATAGAAGACCCCTTGGACTTTAATATGCTCCTTGGACATGATTATGTCTATGCCATGCAAGCTATGGTGTCAACATTCTTTTGTGTGATGTACTTTAATCATGGCGAAGAAATTGTACCTATCGATCAGTTGGATTTTCTTGATCTGTCTCCTGACCCAACTAGAGGCCAGGTCTTTCCTTTATTGGTTCCCAGTGTTTCTATAGACACTAACCCACCACAGGTGAACTATGTGGCCTCATTTCCTTTATGTTCAATTTCTACTGAGAAGCACCCTCTATTTTCATGCTTACCTTCTCAGGACTTGGTCCCAGTAGTTGAATAGGTGATTCATCCTATCCAAACTGTAGAGCCTTCTCTCCACTCTGTCAATCCATTTGAAAGTTTAGACATGTGTCCTATCTCAGATGATCTCCTTCCTTTAGATGAAGTCTTCTTAGAGGCTTTGATACAGTCTGATCTTCTTTTGGATGTTGGTTTAGTTGTGACTAAGTCTAACCCTAATTTTCCTAGTAAGCATGACCTTTCTTCTTATGTTGGTCTTGTTGAGTCTTTTGACTCTTCCTTCGAACAGCAAGTCAATGATCCTGATGAGTTTGATTTTTATTATGAATTTTTCAACTCCTGTGATATTGATTTTGTTCCTGTAGACTCTATCTCCCTTGTTGATTTTTTCTCTCCTTCTGAGGTTGATCTTACTAATTATAAACCCTCGAGCCTTGGTTCTATAGAATCTTCTTCGGTTGATACTACCTTGACTTTACCTTTGTAGAAGATAGCAAAGTCACATGTGTTTCTTACAAAGTAACCCACATCGGATCATTTATTTTGAATATGATTATGATGTTGTTGTTTCTTGGAGACAGGATTTTTAGTTGGATTCACAAATGTTTACTAGCCTCACCTTGTTGTTCAAGTCGTAATTGCATTTTCATGTGCCCTGCTCGCGCTTATGAGCCTGATGCCAGCTTCCATGCTTTTAGCTCGTTCTATAAGCCCTCATCTTTGTTCTCATCATCGCTCAGCCTTGTATCATTTTGCCTTTGCAACTTGACACCCTTTACCTTGAGGAGACATTCCCCGAGTGTCCTTATATTGCTCATGTTCCTTGCATTATGCATAGGTCCGTTCCTTGCGCATAGAACTAGTTTCGCCTGCCTATGACACTCGTCTCCTAGCATTTAGAGCATTCTTTCTGTTCTCCTTCGAGCTCGTTAAAAACAGTAAGGAGGGAGCAAGTTGACTTTTTCGGACTCGTTAAAACTTCATGGGAAATATTTTGAGTTTCTTTAGGCCCAAGTCTGACTCCTCAAAATAGACTTGACTACCGAGTAAACTTGTCCATTCAGGCTCGTTAAGAATATGTGAATGGGCATCCACATTGGTGGTAGGTTATCTCTTTCTCGGACCATGTGGAATAATACAAGAAAGGATCCCTCTCTTTTCTTTTGAATTGAGAAGAGTATTCTCAGGCATAGGTTTATCTCTTTTCCTGACCTGAGGGACTAAACTTACGGAAAAGGAACCCCTGGTATGAGCTTAGTTTTCTCTTTTTCGTGCTCTGAACCAAAACATGAAAAAGATTTCAAGTGTACTTTATGTCTTTGTCATGCTCGTTAAACCCTAAAGAACAAAGCATCGAGTTTATTGTTGTAAGCCCCATTTCTCGTAATCAAATGGATCTTTTTGAGTGATCTTGCCTTCCTTCACACTCGTAAAACTCAGGCTATATGTTGCTTTTGAAGGAGCATTGGGTAGGTGGTAATTTAACCTTTTTCGGACCTTCCTGACTTAGTACGAAAAAGGTGCACCTTTTCTTCTTCAGAAGTTAAGAGAGTTCTTCTTTGGTATGTTTTATATTTTTTCGGCCTTAGTAGACTAAATTGTATGAAAAAGGACCCCCCTAGAGTCTTCTTTGGAGTTTTTAGACTCTCTAAATTATGAAAACACCGTCGAGCATGTACTAGTTTGGGCTCGTAAAATCCATGAATCAATGCTTTATCAAGCAATATTCTTTCTTTTCTTCGAGCTTGCCAAAAATGAATATGGTCCCGAGTTTGCTTTCCTGGACTCGTTAAACCTTTACAAGAAAGAGGAGAAGGGAAGTTCATTCACATGTTTTTTTACATTATGGCAGCAAGTCTTGTTTCCTTGAACATAGCACCAGGGTTGTCCTTCTCCATACCCGCGAATATGTCCCTTAACATTTAAAAATGAAAACACGCAATGATTTGAGATTAGTTAAGCATTGTTACCTTAAGCACCTTAACTGTCTCAACCTCCTCAACCTTCGAAACTGCCTTATTTCACCCATATAAATAGAGGTAGGGAGGCCCATGAGGGGGGACTTGGAATTTCTACATTGCTATGTTGGAGGAATCGGGACTCTCTTTGCCCACACCTTTTCCCTAGAAGCATTCTCTTTGTGTTGCAGAGCTTGGAGGCTAAGTTCTTTGGAGAAGAGAAGCAGCAGAACCAGATCAAGGTTTCATGAGGTGCCAAACTTGAAGAGAAGGTATACTTGTACTTGTTTTCAAGATTAATAAAGATGTGATGTCCTTCTTCTTCCCAAATCATTGTTCAATGTGTGATTGAATATCTGTTTCTGATCATATGATGATGTTATTCAGATCATTAGTTCATGTTTATTTGATTATCATTGTCTTATATGTGGTCATAATGGTTTGAGAAAGGTATAACTTGTTTTGCAGGTCTCTTGGAGTGAGAGGAGCAAGAAGAGGATTGAAGAGAAAGCTTGGACCAGCCTTCAGTTTGTCAGGTGTGGACCTTTCTCATCTTTGAACTTGCTTATGTATGCTTTCTGAACATTATGCATCTCTCTTTCAACCCCAGTACATTGATGGCCTCTTAAAACCTAGCCATATGATACTTTCCATTACAACAATCTTCCCTAGTTATGCCTTCAAATTTGGGAATGTCCGAAGGTAACTTGGTTGGAATAGGTGGCCACATAGTATTGTGTTTCACTGGGTCATTCATTAACTTTTTTAATTCTGGCAAGTTCAAAATTTCCAGAAACAAAAGTTTGGGCCTAACCGGAGACTTAAAACTATAAGTTTGGGAGGTAGAAGGAGTTGCCCCCTGGTTCCCAAATGTAAAGGTGGGGTTTCACCTAGTTGCCGGTTGTGAAGTAGTTGGACTACTTTGTAATGTATTCCACCCATAAGTTAGTGGATTATTTTGGTACGGTGCGGTATAAGTAGTTTTATCTCCTCTAGATGAAACTGGAGTTTGAAAGACTGGAGCGAGTATCCATCCTATAAAAAGCAAGCAAAGATATGTCATGAATAGAGCTGAAACCAAACTTTGGAAACCTTGGCCATAGGTGTTTGTATTTCCAAACTGCATGCCCACATATGTAGGTGTAGGACCTACATAAGGAGTGGGTGGGGGAATATTCCCCTCATTCCAAGTAAGTCCCTAAACGAATTAAGAGGATCCAATAGGACCACTCTGTCCAGTGTGTGTGAAAGAGGGGGAAGCAAAAGGTGCAATAGGAATACTAGTGACCACCCCATTATAAGGGCCTACTACTTTCATGGAAGTCGGTGGTTTAACCACCCGACTACTTGGAGTTAAAGGGGTATTAGGTATATTTATTCTAGGAGTACCAACTAGGAGAGGTGGCACTCCATCAACTGAAATAGTCGAAATGGGGGTAGATGGACCCTTTGTCGAGCTAGCGATAAGTCTCACGAGAACACCAATCACAGGTGAATCAAATGGAATAACCTGGATGATCATAGGATCATTTAAGTCAGTAAGAGGTGAATTAAAGTTTCTTGCAAAATCGTCAACCTACAAGTATTCTATCTCTACTATGGTTGTATCAACCTGGTTTGTCCTAAGTTCCAGTTCACTTGGAACTTCAGTGATTCCTACCGATTCAAAATAACCTTCTGTATCTAATATCCACCTTTGAGGGGGTGGTGGAGGATCCACTGTAGTAGTTGGAGGAAAGTTTTTCAACCATTGTCAACCTTCTGAGAAATTCATCCTCCATGGTTGAAAATTGACTCTTCACATGCCTTAAGGCCGACTAAACACAAAAAAAACAAACAACACTCTCTACAAATTTTCCTAAATCCAAAGTAGACACAAAGGGTATAATATATGATTTCCAAAAGAAAGCTGAGAGACAATTACTTGGAATCCTTGTAGATGTTCTTAGGTAGAATCAGAGGAATCAATGAACCACCCTCCCACATCTTCTACTACGGTTACCTTCCAAGCCCATCCAAGTTCAACCATAAATACCATCACAGTGTACCTGTGTATGAACCCTAGATGTCAAAGAGAGTAAGGGATACCACAACTATATTGACAGTATGGGGACACTTGAAAGCCTTTCTTTGTAATCATGGGTAGGGTAGTAAATCCCAAAACCCTGTCAACACTGACACTGCTCGGGGCCCAAGAGGTGGTATTGACAAAAGTCCTCAGATGTGCAAAAAACTTGGTCTATTCTTTCGCAAGAAATCAGAGGGTTATCTCCTTAGTCCAAGCCTCCACGTGGCCTCGTGCTTAGCTCCCATATGAGAGGAGATTCCCAGATACAATCAACATAGAAGAGGATTTACCTATTGATTGGCCAACTACATCTGAAATCAAATACTTGTGCAAAGTTTAAACTCCCTAATCCACAAGTCTAACCTAAGCTAGTTGGTGTAGGAGCTTAAAAAAATAAAACATACTAATAATTTTTAATTATATCTTTCATTTTAAAAGTATGATTTTAGTCAGAGGTAAATGGCGTGAGACTAGTGTGATGTTATAGACTCGATAAGAAAAAGCAAAATGATGTATAAAGCAAATTTCAAGGTAAATTATGACTACTGAAACCAAAATTCTTTTCTTTTTGTAAATAGAAGCTAATGAATTTATAACTAAGTGGAAGAAAGCTAAGCCTTCTTCTTATAACTTTTGAATTTTTATTTGAAAAATATTGAAAAGAAACAACTAAATGCAAAAAGTATAAAATGTTTTTCTTCTCTTTTCAAAAACTTAAAAAAATATAATGCAACTAAATGCAAGTTTTGAGCAAGTTCAAATAATCAAAGCATATAAAAAGTAAAATGAGACATAAAGGACCTAAAGTGACCTACTTTAACCAACAAGAAGAAGAATAGGGAAAAACCTAACTTGGAGAAATGATTGAACCCAAAGAGTCCACTAGATTCACAAAAGAAGAGTGACAAACAAACACCACAAAACGCATCACAGAGTATAAAGCATCTAAATATCTGATCACTGACCTAGACACAAGTGCTCAAACTTATAGACCAAATATGAGGACCACCTACACTTCACAAATGAAATAAATTCAAATGAAAGGCTCAAAGGCTTGGTGAACAAGAAAATGGTGTGACACAAAAACTTCAGACTCACAAAGTCATGCCATAAACAGGAGACTTCCAAACAAGTCAAAAGCCAAAGAGACAAGGATAGGAAAAACATTATCCAAATTATAAGCTTCTATAGGACACACGTGACTGTGCATGAAGGAAACACGCATACGACACACGACTGCCCAAACAGAAAATCGCATGTACAAGGTGACACACGTGACTGTGCTAAAAGAATCCCGGATGTACTGCTAAAAAAGTTTCAAAGAAAAAGAGACTACCAGGGAATTATGGGAACACTACAGTCTAAATCAAAAGTAATATAAAAAGAATCACACTCAGAATCAAAATCAGAATAAAGACTAGTAAAGGGACCTATAGGATGGACCCACAGCAAGCTGGACTCCCCAGCGGAATCGCCAATTCTATTATATAGGACAGTATACCCTTATAACTTAGGGTATGGGGTTACTAACTTACTAATAGGCTTGCAAACAATCAACTTTTACAAAAAAATGAAATAGGAATAGGAAGAGAGTTTGGCTTACCCGATTTATCACAGTTGATCCAAGCTTGGTCTTCTCCTACTTCAACCTTCTCCAAATATTCTAGGGCTACTTCTCTTCACCTGCAAAGAGCCAATTATTCAAGAAATATCTCATACATATATATATCAAAGGTTAGATTAAATGCATATTAATATCATAATTAGAATCATTCATTAACCAATATACATGAGAATATCACAATACAAAGATTGGAAGAAGAAATCTCTTTATTAACAAATAGTGAATAGGTGAGAATACAACCCAGCTTGTGACACAAGGAATCCTTTGCAACTGAGGACACTCAGTTCTGCTTCTCCAAGACCCTAAAGGGATACAACTAGCATAACTTTTCTCTTCCCAAATTTATTGATTAGCCCCATGCTAAGGCCTCTATTTATACAATGGGAAATAGTGTGGTTTCGAAGGCTAGGATGGTTCAGACAGTTGGGATAGTTATGGATCAAGGACCAACTAATCTCATCTAATCATGATTTATATTTTTTTAATGTTTAATTAAGGTACATGCAAGTACGTATTAATCTTGCACATTGATCTAGGGATTGAACATCAGTCTCATCAAAGATTAATCAACAAATAACTCATGAAATGGTGTAATCGGTCTACAGAATGAGTAGTCGCTTTGTATAATCAGATGAAAGAATGATAATACAATACAATGTCATGCTACAAGCATGAATGAATGAGCAATTTAAATCCTCAAGGAGGTCATTCGAATTGAATGAGTGAGTCTATCTTAACTGAATGTAAGCCATAGTCAACACTCTAGTTAACCACTAATCAAAACCCTAATTGACTCAACTAAGCCCTAACTGAAGTCAGAGTGAAATAAATGACTGAGTCTCAACTGAAAGAGATCAGACACATGTCATAGGAAGACAACCATCAAGTGCTAGCACTTAAATGACTCCAATGAACCCCGATGAGTTTAACTGAATTTGAAATGAACATCAGAAGTTGGTGGAGGCACCCTTGTTGACTCAAGTTCATTAATTAATCATTAAATAATCAATTAAATGAAAGGAGGCACCTTCACTGCCATGTTAACTGATTGTAACCATTAGTTAGCAATTAGGTGCATTAATATCACTCAAATCACCCCCGGAGTGCTCCAGTTAGCCTCCCCTAATGTAGGAGAAGGCTAAGTTAGCCTCCTTGACTAAAGGTAGGCATGGGTGTGACTAGATGATGTCAATTAATGCTTCACTGATGTCAATTAATGTCAATAATACTTAGAATAGTGGTTTAAGTAGGCCAATTTGACCAAAAAGAGTGTGTATGGTGGTAAATGTCTCCAACACCCCCCCTTAAGCTATACTTAGGAGGAGTTAGAAAACACAAATGCATAAAAATGCTAGGGCCCCAGCAACAAAGGCCATAGGTCACCCTATACAATAAATTAACTGCTTAATATAACCAAGGAAACAGGGAAAACCTCATGGGAAAAATACCCCCCCTTAAACTAAGCAGTAAATAAAGAATTGGTTCTTCTATGTGGCAGCATCCTGAGACTATGCATGTGAACCTATGAATCCAAAATAAATGAATATGTCTGAAGGAATATTCCACTTTGGAAGAATAATTATGTACTCAACTGAATAAAAAATATAAACAGCTGCATGGTGAAAACTGGACCCATGTAGAGCAGCTGAAATCATCTAAAGAGAGAGCAAAGGTTCTTGAGGATTTGAACCATGTCTAGAACACTCAAGAAATGGCTATGTTGCAGCCTTGAACAGCAAACCATGAGTGGTAAAATCAGCCCCAAATATTAGGAGCAAGTGTCCAAGCGGATGCATAATGTCTTCCTCTTTACTAGTTCTGTGACGAGATGAGCATGTGACCAAAGGTAGAGAAGCCCTGGGACTGTGGAGAGCGAATGCTTGAGATCCATAATCTGATATATCTTCTATAATATATAATGAATCACATAATAAAATATCAGCAACCTCATTTGAGGAAACTAACACCAAATCCCTATCGGTAGTTGTGAAGAGAAAGTGCGGTACTTGATTTTTCACACCGGAATTGGTGAAAGCAGCTACAAGCATGACTGAAAGATCTTGGATTTTAAAATATGAACCAAATAGTATTAGATAAGAAATTAAATCAGATCTGAATAATATCACAGCAGATCCAAAACTGTGAAATGAAATAAAATCCCCAGCAGCAATTTCGAAGGATACTTGCGGTACTTGTTTCTTCACACCGTTGATGAGAACAACTACAAGCAGTACTGAAGCTTTATGAACCTGAAATTTTGAAGCAAGAAATATCAGATCAGATCCAAATAATATCATATCATATCAAATAAGGTTCATATCATATCCAAAATTATGTTCAACCGAGACAGTGGATGCACAGTTGTCTTTTTCTTCAAAATTCTGAATTTTGGTGCATGCAATCCTGCAGGATTTTGCTGGAAGATCTAGATCATGGGGAGAAAATGTGTCACTCTTATAATATGAGATTTCTTCCAAAATATCCATTTTTTTACATATTTGCACACCAGCAGCAACATTAGAGGGAGAAAAATCAAATTTCTCTTCACTTTCGGAAGCAATTACTAGTCAATTTTGCACAAAATTCAAAGGAAAATCACCGGTGAATGTTTGCATGGAAATGCAACAGTATTTTTTTTCAATATCAGAGATTGAATGTCTTCTTCTATTTCAGAGATATGAGGAGATGAGATATCAGAGATCTCATGAACTTCCAGAGCATCAGGAGAAGGAGTCACTGCATGGAGACTTTCTTCAATTCGAATTGACTGTGTAGAAGATTCTGCTTCATCTTCATCTTGAACAACTTCATCAGAGAGAGTAGAGGCCAAGACTTTTGAGTAAAGAAATCTTCTGGTGCTGGATGTGATATCCAAAGTGCTATTATGATCCTCATTGTGCTTGCCAAAGGTTCTGTCCAATTTTGTCCAGATATCCTTTGGGTATTCAGTAGACATATTGCCAGACATATTGCTCCAAAAGCTCTATCACCGTCATTTAGCCAGTCATTCTCATTCTCATAAGACTCTTTTCCAAGTTGAATAGACACCTCATAGAGACATTGTCTCTTCAGAGATGCAATAATCTTCAACTTCCATTCTGAATAGCTTGTGAATGGGGTGAGAAGAGGGATTGATGAGTCCATTCAAAGTTGTACCTGTTAAAACCTACAAATCACAACAAAAGGGGCACCATAAGGTCAGATAGCCTGCAAATTTTAGGATTTCATCACACCCAGCATATTCAAGCAAGCAAGCTTGATCAACAAGTTCTTTACTTGGGGTATCAAGTGGTAAGCCTTGGCTTCTGGCGCGGTGCTGGATTTTTGAGCTATTGCTCAACTTTCATGCAGAAATCTGTCAAAAGGCTTGTTTTTGAGAGATAGAGATTCATCCAGCCATGAGCTATGATACCATATTAATATTGCGCATTGATCTAGGGACTAAACATCAGTCTCATCAAAGATTAATCAAGAAATAACTCATGAAATGCTGTAATCGGTCTACAGAATGAGTAGCCACTCTGTATAATCAGATGAAAGAATGATAATACAATACAATGTCATGCTACAAGCATGAATGAATGAGAAATTCAAATCCTCAAGGAGGACATTTGAATTGAATGAGTGAGTCTAGCTTAACTGAATGTAATCCATAGTCAACACTTCAATTAACCACTGATCAAAACCCTAATTGACTCAACTAAGCCCTAACTGAAGTCAGAGTGCATTAAATGACTGTGTCTCAACTGAAAGAGATTAGACACATGTCATAGCAATCCAACCATCAAGTGCTAGTGCTTCAATGATTCCAATGAACTCCGATGAGGTTAACTGAAGTTGAACTGAACATCAGAAGTTGCTGAAGGTGCCCCTGTTGACTCTAGTTCTTTAATTAATCATTAAATAATCAATTAAATGAAAGGAGGTGCATCCATTGCCCTGCTAACTGATTGTAACCATTAGTTAGCAATTAGGTTCATTAATATCACTCAGATCACCCCTGGAGTGCTCCAGTTAGCCTCCCCGAATGTAGGAGAAGGCTAAGTTAGTATCCTTGACTGAAGGTAGGTGTGGGTGTGACTGGATGATGGCAATTAATGCTCCACTGATGTCAATTAATGTCAATAATACTTAGGATAGTGTTTTAACTAGGACAATTTGACCAAAAAGAGTGTGTATGGTGGTAAATGTCTCCAACAGTATGTATATAAGCAAGGTGTGTATGACATGCTTGTTTCTCAAAGGAAAATCACATGTTCAATGTATGCATGGGTTGCAATGCACATAATCGCATGTGACACATGAGTTGCAATGAAAATAGGCCTGTGTGCAACCCTAAAATCAGAATAAAAATATATGAAGATTGGTCTGAAGACTATGCATCAATGGCCATGAACATTTATAGTGTTTTAGGAAACTTCAATATAAATTTTCCTTTTGTGTCCCAACATAGTGAATGTCAGTACTCGGATGGAGAAGTTCCATTTAGGTTGATAACAACACCTTCAGTTTTGCAGATGATAATCCAATGATTCATAGTGTGCTACAACATATCTACGATGTTGTTTTGAAGGTAGTTCCATTCGTGTATCCACTGGACCCACATGAAACACCAATGATGCAGTCATTGATGGATTTCTACAATGTGACAGGAGGGCCTAATGATGGAGATGACCCATGAAATGTTAACATACTAGAGTCCAAAGGAATTCAAGATATAGTGGCACCATAGATGCTGAAAAACAAAGTTAACTAGCCATTGAAGATTCAGAAGCTCAACATTGGGATAGAGGAGGAACCAAAGTTCACAAATATTGGAGACTACTGGGATGAAGAAACCATGGTGAATATTATTGATTTGTTCCATGAGTTTCATGACTTGTTTTCAACGAAGTTTTCTAAAATAAAGGGGATATTAGGAGATTTGTGAGAAATGGAAATCCCACTCAAGCCATATGTGAAACTTGTGAAGTAGTGGCCATATCACCTGAGTTCGCCATACACACAGAAAGTAAAGGATGAGATTGACTGAATTTTGGATGCCAGAATCATTGAACTAGTTGAAGAATTAGAGTGGATTAGTCCTATGGTTGTACAATATAAGAATACATGTGAGGTTCATATCTATGTTGATCTTAGGAAGCTGAGTGACGCGTTCCTTCATGATTTTTTTCCAATGTCGTCCACCGATGAAGTGTTGGAAGGATTGGGAATTCAAGAAATCTATTTATTCACGGATATATTTTTTGGCTATCATCATTGTGAAAGAGGATCACCATAAGAAAACATTTGTTATTGGATGGGGATGGTTTCAGTACACAGTGATTCCATTTGGACTCAAGAATGCATCTATGATATTCTCTAGGATCGTAGTTGTTGCATTCAAGGATTTTATACAAACATTTTTGGTGGTATACATGGATGATTGGACGGGTTATGGACTGGTAAAGGACCACGTCGCAAATTTGTCACTGATGTTGGAGCAGTGTCAACAACACTAGATTTCATTGAATTCAAAGAAGTGCATATTTTATGTGCCATTTGGGATGTTTTTGGGGCACATTGTCTGTAAGGAAGGATTGTTGGTCGATCCAACCAAGATTGCACTGATTCTTAACTTACCGCCACCCATGAATGTGAAACAACTTAGAGCAACATTAGGCCATATAGGATATTATTGCATGTTCATTAGAGGATATGTCATGATCAAAACACCTATGGAAAATATGTTGAAGAATGATGCACAATTTCAATGGATTCATGACTGTCAGGGAAACTTTGACACATTAAAGATGAATATGGCTACAACACCAATACTTATTTTTTTGGAATAGACTAAGGAATTTCATGTTCATGGGGATGTGTCATCAATGGTGCTAGGAGTAGTATTGGAGCAACTAGGTGAAGGGGATATTGATCACTTGATTGTGTTTTCCAGTTGAAATATGTCATATACGGAGAAGAATTACACAACAACAGAGTGATAAGGATTGACAATGGTCTACGCATTATACAAGTTTTGACACTATCTATTGGGAGTCCATTTAAATATGTTCATTGATCACTCTGTGTTGAAATACGTGGCGAATAATAATTTGTTGGGGTAGAATGCATTTTTTTCCTACTTCTCTTCCAAGAGTTGGATTTCGTGATAATTGTGAATACATAACACTTGAATGCAGGGTCTGACCACTTTGTCAAAAATAGAGATAGGTGAAGAACCAATGAAAATTGAAGATGGGTTACCCGATGCATAACTATTTAGGGTTGGAATGGTTGATGACTACTATGAACAAACAATTTAGTTTTTAGCAACAAGAACAACACCAGAAGGGATCATTATAAATCAAAAGAACCATTTGGTTGTTCTGTTAGTTTTTCAACATTAAGCTAGCATTATTTAGGATCTTTAATTGAGAGAATAACAAGTATAGTCATCAAACACAAGAGACAATGAACACAGTGTTTTTCCTTGAGGAAACCATAAATGGAGAAAACCCTACAACTTTCTTAGAGATAGAATCAGCACCAAAATAGTAAAATCCCAAAACAGTAAGTGATCTCTCGACAGTAGTAACCTTCTTCTTTTCTAGACCTAGTGTCTTCTCCTTCCTCAACTATGCGCTACACTTGAGTGTGTATTAGTTGTGTGTTAAATAGAGTGTCTAGCTCCCTATTTATACTAATCTCGACATGACTAAAACCCTACCAGGGCCGACCTCTACTAGGAGAGTCTAATAACCCTAGTGCCTCGACACTACGGGGACTTTAACCCTTAGGCAATAAGAGGGTACCCACAATGACTTGACAAGAATTGCTTACATCATTGATCCTCCCGATCAGAAAATTGGCGCATGACAACATGACTCAATTAAATTATATATACATCCTGGAATAAACATCAGGTTACAATACATAAGATACATAGATGAATACATTCTGAAGTTACAAATACATCAACACTCCCTCTTAACTAGGAAGGTATTCTTTCGACACAATTTTCAGCACTTGTCTTCTTCTCTGTATCAACTGGATCATCTTGTCATCTGCATCTTCAAGTCTTCTTAGTCTTCAAGTCATATTCGTATTTAAGTCATCTTCATCTTTAATTCTAGATCATCACTAGATCTGGATCATCATTGGACATTATTACTGGATCTGGATCATCACTCGATCTGGATCATCATTGGATCTAGATTATCACTCGATCTGGATCATCACTACTGGATCATCATCACTGGATCTCGATCATCACTGGATCTAGATCATCATCACTAGATCTGGATCATCACTCGATTTGGACCATCACTCGTGCTATCTCATGATTCTTCTTGTCATAGGAAGTTCTATAGAGCCAGCCCTTTTTCATGCTGGTTGTAGGCCTAGCCTCCATGTAGGTATTCTTTAGCACTTATATCTGACCTACTCGTCAGAAAGGCACAACACTCATATCCATCTAGGCTAGAAGACATCCTGCACACAATGATGGAAGAGTTCTGTACTTCCATCTAGGCCGGAACACATCCTACACACAATGATGGAAGATTTCTGTACTTCCATCCAGGCTGGAACACATCCTACACAAAATGATGGAATATTTATATACTTCCATCCAGGATGGAACACATCCTGCACACAATGATGGAATATTTCCACACTTCCATCTAGGCTGGAACACATCCTGCACACAACAATGGAAGATTTCCACACTTCCATCCAGGTTGAGACACATCATGCACACAATGATGGAAGAGCTCTGCACTTACCTTCATCTAGGCTAGAACCACATCCTACCACAATGATGAAAGATTTATGTACTTCCATCCAGGATGGAACCACATCCTACCACAATGATGAAAGGGCTTTGCACTTACATCCATCCAGGATGGAACACATCCTACACACAATGATGGAAAGGCTTGCACTCATATATGATCTTGTAGGAACCAATCCTACAGTCACATCAGAATGGCACCCAATCCTCGACTGAGCTACCCGGTAACTAACGAGGTGCCTCCATTCTCTTAGAGAATGGAAATTGCGCTTACATCCAACCTGCTCGTCGAAATGGCCAACACTCACATTTGACATGGAAGGAACCTAATCCTTTAGCCATGAAAGAATGGTTCAGTCCTTACATATGATCAAGTGGGAACACATCCCTCTATCACATTGGAATGGATTCTAAGTCCTAGACTAAGTTTTCCTAGTAACTAACCAAGTACCTCCAATCCCAGAATGGTAGTTTCCCTTACATCTGTCCTGCTCGATAGAATGGCCAGCACTCATATCTGACATGAAGGAACCAATCCTCTCACCATGACATAATGGCTCAGCCCTTACATCTGACCATGGAAGGAACCAATCCTCTCACCATGTCAGAATGGCTATGGGTCTCATCACTTTCCCTTGGAGGAAACCTCGATCTAGAGAACACCAATCTTCTTCCTAAAGTACTCAAAATTCATCCTAGCTAATGTTTTCATCAATACATCAGCTATCTATTCCTCTGTCGCAACATACTAGAGCTTCACTGCTCCCCTCTGCACCATATACCTGACATAGTGGTACTTGATCTTGATATGCTTCGACTTGTCATCGAACACTATATTCTTTGACAACTTCACGCAACTCTGGCTGTCACAATGTATACAAGTAGCATCCAACTGGAGATCAAATAAATCAGACAGTAGCTTCCTCAACCATACTTCCTCACAGCTAGGTGAACAAGCTGTGGCATACTCTACTTCAGTTGTACTCAGTGTCACACAAGATTTCTTCCTGCTAAACTAAGAGATCACACCTGATCCCATACTAAAAAAAACACCCTGAAGTGCTCTTCTTATCGATGGCACTACCTGCCCAATTTGAATCAACATAGCCCTCCAGGTTAATATTCTGATTCACATCGTACTTAATCCCATAATCAATTGTACCCTTCAGGTACCTCAGAATATGTTTTGCATCAATCAAGTGAACATGTCTCGGATCTGTCGGGAACTAACTCAAGGTGTTCATAGAAAAGCGAATGTCTAGTCTCGTGTTCATGAAATGGATCAAGGACCCAATAGTATGACGATACATCATAGCATCAACTGACTCTGATGAAGCATTGTTCAAGAGATTTAGGTTCGATGCCATAGGTGTTGCCATAGCCTTGCATTCCATCATCCCAAACCTCTTCAGGATCTCTACTGCATACTTCCCTTTTCCAGGGAAGATTCCATCTACACTCTGCCACACCTCCATACCTAGAAAGTAATGCATCATCCCCAAGTCCTTCATTTTGAACTCAACAACAAGATTTTTCTTTGTATCAGCAATCAACCCATTCGTACCTGTCACAAATAGATCATTTACATATAGTAGAAGCATCACTGGGTTTCCATCTTCAACCTTGTAGTAAAGGTTGGAATATCCTTTACTCTTGGTAAATCCCAAACTGGATAGTGTTGGAATATAATCCATTGGGATTATATTTTGTAAATAAATAAAGGAAAATGAATAGTTATGTAGGAAGATGAAAAGGCTGGGCGGAAGATGAAACTGAATCAGCATTTGTAAATGTATAAATAAATGCTTTGGCTATGAAATAAATGAATCGGGAGTTATTTTACCCAACAGTGGTATCAGAGCTGCCTGTCATAACTCCTGCCTGCCATACCTCCATTCTACCCTTTGTCAATTTATTTCAGACTGCCTGCCCATAGTCAGTCTGTCTCTGTGTGCGTTTCTCTTCTCCCAGCCTACGCGCATTCATGTATGCATTATTCACATGAGTAATTAAGCCAACGTTAAGGAATGTTTTGAGTGTCTTGTTGATTGAAGTCATTACCATGCTGTGCGTTGAGCAAGCCTTTCCCTTCTCCATGCTGAATACAAGTGTGAGGTTCTTCACTCACATTTAGACTCGACCTCCATACATTTCACAAGCAGTCTTCAAGCAAATGCTTGATTCTTCATCGTAGTCTCTGACCGTTGGTAAAACCTAATTTTTACCCTAATTTTTGTGTATTGGAGCTGTGAGTTTATTGAATATATGCGTTGATATGTGAGTTTATATGCTGCATATATATGCTGTGATTATTGAGTATATATGCTGCATGATTGTTGAGTATATATGCTGCGTATATGTGCTGTGATTGTTGAGTATATATGCTGCCTTTGGAACTTTTTTTGTTGCAAAATTGTGAGAGTCCACCCATTCTGCCTTTGCGTGTGTACTGAGATGTCCACCATCTACGTATTTGTGCTGTGACAACATTGTTTCAGGAGTTGCGAACCCATGGAAACCCTAATTTTATGTAGCTTATGTTGGTAAAGGCTACATCATGGATGGTGTTTTCTCTTGTGACCTATGCGTACACTACTCACTGTTTTACACTTTATCTCTCTCGGAGTTTGTTGGTGTATACAAGTATACAAAGAGAGTAGGAGTCCTCAAACTTGCTACTGGAGTTATTCCACTTGGTGAACGCCCTTTGCATGAAGACTGTGTGAAGACTCGCACCATTGCTCAGTCACGTGAAGGCACTCTTTTGAAGGCTGCGTTGAACTGCTGCGTGAAGGCACTCTTAGTTAGTCACATGGAGGAATATACATTTTGAAGACTGCGTTGGCGTCTTGATCCTGCAAGTTCATTGAAGAACGATGATTGGAGTTTGAAGGCTCATTCCTTTTCATTTGCATGAAGGAGAGAATCGATGCTCTCCCCCATCACTAAGATTCTTGTTGGAACATGTGAAGAATATTGAAAGTGATTTCTGAAACTCATGCTCTCATACATTCACGTGGAGGTAAACCTTTTTTTTGTTGGTTTAAATGGATCGTGACTACAAAATATATGGTGACTGATATATATTGTGACTGATATTGTGAGCACCCTCCAGCAAACAAGTAATCAAAATACACGATATAGCAGCAGAACTCAAAATCACTTTTATATTAATCATAGGCCACTTCGAGGGGGTAACCTCCTTTGAGCAAGCTCAATACAAAATAACTTCACGGTGCCTTCCTTGGCCTCAACACACACTTATATACTAAAAATAGGCACCAATACTATGGGTCAAAACCATGGGCCAATATAAACTATGGGTCAACAAATACTACAGGCGGCTTACAAGCATATGCACCCAACAACAATAACACAAACTATGGATCAACAATTACTATGGGATGACTTACAAAGCATATGCGTCCAACAACAATATACTAACATGGTAAAGAGAAGGATTGACATGGGTTCCTAACATCCCCTCCCCCTTAGAAAAAGTTTTTTCCTCAAAGCTTTAGATGTGGAAATTGTCACTGAATCTGAAGGAGTGGGTCCCACATAGCATCCTCGGGCTGCATTCTATTCCATTGAATTAAGACCTCTGTGATAGAGCAAGAAAAAATCTGACGAGTGACACTTAACTAACCCGTCGGTTAAGTGACACTTAACTAACCGTCGGTTAAATGTCAACCGTCGGATAAGCGACAAGTATAACCGTCGCTTAAACCATGGCTTTAAAGAGTAAGCATCGCTTAAACGACATATATAGATTTCGCTTAAGCGACGGATATCAGGACAAGGCATCGCAAAAACTACAGATATAGCTGTCGCTTAAGCAACGGATATGAAGACGAATCGTCGCATTTCTGACAGCTAGATCTGACTTTTTTTTTAAAAACCTTTAATATCCAGCCAGAAACTGTCGCTTAAGCGACACGTGTTAACAAGAAGCGTCACATTTGCGACAGCTCGTTTTGATTTAAAAAAAAAAACTTGCATATCTAGCCAGGAACCATCACTTAAGCGACGCGTATTAACAAGAAGCGTCGCAATTGCGACAGATAGAGCTGTCGCTTAAGCGACGGCAGTGAATTTAAAATAAAAAAAAATATTAAATATCCATAAGCCCCCAACCTGCCAGAATATCAACAAGTTGGAAGCATTGTTTATGTTATTGAATGCATTATTTACTTGTCATATTGCTAAAGTATATTTCATTTCAAGTCTCTCATGGAATGAATGTGGTAACCCTAATTATAACTTGTAGCATCTTTTGATCTACTACAAGTTGTAAGTATTAAAGCTTTCATTACTTTATCTTTTGTTTATACTTAAGTGGTTTTATAAAGTATTGGGAGACCTCCTTGGCCTTGGAGAGTTGGGCCTAAAGTGAGAGGATAATCGTGTTGAGGTTACAGTGATACATCTCCTTTGTTATCCCAAGGTTTTATGCATGGGTTGGGATGCCATTGTTGCACGACCAACCATTATGCCCTTCATCAATTCGGTAAAATGGATGATGGATTGTGTATACAACCCTACCAGGGATCAAATTTGAAGTGCAGGGTCCCATTTCGCTTTGAAGGGTTAGTAGATAGTGAGGCCTTCAATGCTGATATGCAAAAATAAATCATTCTTTTCATTTGAAAATGTAATAGTAAATCCATGGGTCATTATTGTTTTTAATGGATTTTTATTAAATGTTATTAAAGTTGTAATTTAAAAAAAAAATCAAACTTATCTAGTCATCAAGATTTTATCTTAGTTAAATTTTATAGATAAATTCATAAATTCTTAGAGCCAAGATTAAGATATCTTAATTAAATTTTATAGATAAATTCAGAGTTTACCTCGAGTTGCCATACCGAAATTACCAAGGTTTCCATGCAAAAAAAATTGAACCACCCAACTATACAAAATCCACCATTCAACATGCCGAAATTACCAAGGTTGCCATGCAAAAAAAATTGGACCACCCAACTATACAAAATCCACCATTCCACATTAACACCAAGGAACTGCAGCCAGTGAACGATGAATGCAATATTAAATTGGCATTGTAATTTGCTAGTAGAGATCGAAATTTCCAATCTGTGACCTGCCCATTCAAATCTGTTCTCTCTGTATACCTTTGGACAGATTCAAATCAGTAAGTGCAATCACGCATCACATTACATGGGTCACAAGATAGGGTGAGAAAAAGACTTACCAGGTATGTTGAGAGCCAAAGTAGCCCAGAAGCCAATATTGGCAGTAAGTGAAGGAAAGAAGACAGACCAGAACATGCCTTGCCGAGCACCTCCCTTACCGAATTGTGATGCCATGGAAAGCATAGGGCCAAACCCACCTGCATTCACATAGGCCCATAACAACAGAGCCCCAGAAAGTGCAATCAAGATCGGAGCAGAGTACTTCTCCAGCTTCTTGATGCTTTCCATCCCATTCCACATAATTACTAGCTGCAAAATCCAGAAAGCCAAGAAGCATGCAAATTTAGGAACACTGGTTCCAAGCCATGGAATGAATAGGCCTGTCATCTTCCCCTTCAGCAGGGCATTGAGGAGCACAAATATGGCCTGCCCACCAATCCATGTCTCAATGCCAAACCACCCACAAGCTACCAACACTCTCAGAATTGTTGGTATATGAGCCCCTCTGATCCCAAATGAAGCTCTGGACAAAATCGGGAAACCCCAAAAATGGATAGTGAAATGGGCACAATACCACCAATTTGTGCAAGAACTTCAATGGGATTTGAGATTACACACCCAAAAATTACTTCAGTAGAGGAAGTTACAGGCAGACCCAAAAGTGTAAATGCTCCCATGAAAATAGGGAGACCTACTTGCCCAACAATCTGATCTGCTTGGCTCTTGGCATGCCTGGTGAAATCTGAAATGCAAATAGAAATGGGAGGATAATGAATACTTTTCACCAGGGGACTACAGGGCTGTTTCATATTGTTAAATAGCATTAGATGCCCTCTTTGCTGAGATTTAGAGAGACATTATAAAGAGAGCTAATTACAGAAATTAACTACCTCATTA
>LPNX010711129.1:4263-75481 GCA_001517045.1 Pseudotsuga menziesii
CATACTATTTATCTATTTATGCACAGTAGGATATAGAGATATAAATGAAAAACCTGTTAAACTGCTGTGGACAACAACAACAATGGGAGGTCGTTCCTCCCTACCAATTCCTGGAGAGCGCTCAAACAACGACTTCTCAGGACCCCCGAGCTTGATCTGGTCTCCCTGGATTGGAACTAGGTGCAACAAGACATATACAGTCCTTCAGCTCTATATTAACTCAGAATCTTTGAGACAGTTTCCACAGCTCAACTAGCTGTACTCAGCTTCAAGTTCCTGCAAACATTCACTCACAATCACTTCCTTCTATTTTCCCTCTTCCTCAAATGAAAACTCCTGAATCCCATTCAGCTGAATGAATTCTTCCTGGAGTAAAAACTGAGCAGCCTGAGCTTTCTTCATTGAGTACTTTTAAAGATTGCCTAGGTCTTAATTGGGATAACTGTCATTTAATGAGCCACCTGCCCACATTCCACTTTCTTGGGGAATCATGACCCCAAATATAGGGAAGTTGCCACCTGCAAATTTAGGAAGTGCTTGAGGATGCTGCCACTTGTCCTTTGCCTCTCCACCTAGTTCCAATATCCAGTTTGACCAGTAACCTCTTTTAACAGCTCTCCCATGCTGTTGTCTCCATAATATATTTATTATTAATAAAATATTTTCAATTACACTCCATAACTGTTGACTCTGCTGAGTCATCAATCCCTACTTAGAATTTAATTTAACATAATGTCTCAAAAAATAAAATAAAACAATTACATAATTTCACAAAATTGGGGTATGTGACAGCTGTGATAATTGATCCTTTGGTATTCCAATATGCTAGTGGCATTCTTCTTCCAATATTAATTCACCTTCCTTGCTGATGGCTATGAGAAGCTTCTCATGAATTGTCTTCTTGAGCTTGTGCATACTTAGGATTTATGGCTAACTCCACCACAAGTGAAGCATTTCAAGGTGTGACAGTTAGCAGCAACATGCCCAATTCGGTCACATGTCCAGCATTCAACAATGTTATTGGGACTTTCACCACATATTTTTCCATGGAATGTACAATCCATAGCCTTGTGACCAAAACCATTACAAGAATAGCAATAACCATTGAATCTATATTCATACCTGGATGCCTGGTTCCACTTTGAAGATGTATCTTTTTCTAAACTTGCTCCAAGAAGTAGGACTAACTCCCTAATATCCTTCAAGTTTTATGATGTCTTTTGCAGTTATGTGAGGAGCATCTTGGCTTGTATCTTTGGAGAATGAGGGACCTACTTCATACTTGTTAGGTGTCCATGTGTCTACTAAGGACTTTTCTTTTCTGCAGCTGCATCCAAGGCCATATTTATCAAAAGGTGATCTTTGGCAGTCCAAAATCTCATCCAAGATGATTGATTTGTTCCTGAACTTCACACATGCATTGGATTTTTTACTTGTTTTTCCGAGGCCAACTACTTCCATCTCAAGCTTTTTACATTGCTCCTCCTTCTCATCCAATTTGTCCTTCAATACTTCCTCTATCCTTTTGGCATCTTTTAACTGATTCTTCATCTCAACATATGCCTTCCTTGTTTCTTCAAGTTCTTCACCAGACTCTTCTTGTTCTCCTATTTGACTAATCAATTCAATATTTAGTCTTTCAACTTCATCTTCTTTGTCTTTCAGTTCATATTGAAGGATTGTCTTTTTGAGATTGAGTTTCTTGAGCAGATCCATAGACTTCTCATGGAAATTTGTGAAGGACCCCAAAATATTTCTTTTAAGTCTCAGATTGTATCTAAGATCAATGTCTCCTAAAAGGTGTGATAGGAATTCTTTCTTAGAATATTCAAGATCACTTTCAGTATTATCACAATCATTGTTACTATCATCAGAAAGGTTCTTACCTTCATTGGATTTTGATGCGTGTTCCTCATTTTCTTCTTGCTTTTGATCTTCAGTAGACTTGACTTCTGTTTCGTCTTCTTTGTCTTGTCTCCTCCTTTGGTGTTCTTCTTCCAGCTTGAACCAAAGATCCTTGGCAGAGGTGTACTCCTTTAAGCTTTCTTTGATACAGACTAATAATCCATCTATTAGAAACTTCAAGGAAATTCTATTGTCTTTTTTAGTTGTTGTCTTTGTCTTATTGTTGGGATGCACATGTGGATTAACCAAAATTTCCCAAACACTAAATTTCTTCAAGTAAGCTTTCATCTTACTTATCCATCCAAAGTAATAGAGCCCATAAAGTACTGGAACTTCATCATTGCTAAGGGACTCTGACTTTGCATCCATTGTGTGTCCACTGATCTACTTCAAGTTGGTTAGAATTGTGCAAAAGGCCCTCTTTGATTCCAATTGTTAGACACAATGGCACACTGAGAGGGGGGGGTGAATCAGTGGTCCAACACTATATACAATTTCAACTTTCTTCAACTACTTAAAAAAATATCATCATAAGTACATCAACATCAATCAATAGACAAAACAAACACTTCATAAGATGAATTTGTAAACTTTATTATATTAATTCCAAACGGCTACAACCATGGGATTAATCAATTTCAACTGAATCAGAAGCACCAAATTCTATTCCAAGACACAAATTGGTCTCTTCTTAGATCCAACTAAGAAAAGATGCACAAGATCCAGCTTGTATTTACATATGAACACTTGTCACATCATATATTCCAATTTTTTCATACATCTTGGCTATCACCATCAAGTACAAGATCATCCCTTCCAATTCATATTTTGCACATCATCCTGCCACCTTGTCATCTCTTCTCATAAACTGGTCATGGTCATTTCTTCTAGTTTGCAGCTGTTTGTACAAGAGTCTGCTAGGTGCATGCAAGTAATCAAGGGTTTACCAAAAACTTTCTCAATACTACAGTTCAAGGCAACCTATCCACTGCAATCACTAACATGTCAATTGAACTTTTCACTTTCATGTTTGTCTCCTTAAGAAAGTGTTTATGCCAGAAATTATTTCCATACTACAAGAAAACAAGCCAACATAATTTCAAATATTCAGTCAAACAAAACTAGGTTTTTAGGGTTTTTAAAGGTTTTCTGGTTGTGAAGTTTGGTGACAAGAGGGACTACATTCATAACCCAAATAAGAACTAAATCACAAGTAAAGAAAAATTGAGATGCATAACATAATAACCATGTATCCAACAGAAAATAACATTGAAGTTCATCCACAAATGGCAAGCACTACAAGCATAAAAACTATAAACCAGCAATGAAATTACCAATTGTGTAGCTAAAAAAGCTAGAAATGAAGCCAAAGAACAAACTGAAGGGTAAAATGGAGCATATATTTCATAATCAGTTCCTCAAATACACATGAGAGTCATATACTTAGCTTATCAACAAGTCAGAAGACCTCCTCTAGCCATCCAAAAGTCGAACCCTTAGTTCTCTTTGTGACCTCCCTAAATACTATCTTTCAAAATTTAGTTAGAGGCTAAACCCTAACTTCTTTTCAGCCTACTCATCGAAATGGTTTTATCAAAATAGTAATTACGAAAGTAAAATATTCTTCAAAACATAACAAGTAACTTATTTTGCTAACAATGCTCATATATCTTTAGCAGCTTCTGTTAACAAAGCTATCCCCTCTAAGGCTTGGGCCTTTCTCCTAGCTTTATGCTGCTCTGCTTCCATCTCTGTCATTCTTCTAGTAAGCTCTTCATTTTGTTGATGTAGATTTCTGATAGTCTATTTTAATCCTGCAAATTGTAACTCTGTACTTCTTTTCCTTTTTAAGGCCTCTTTGGAGACTGCAGTTAGTTCTTGATAGTGATTATTCACCTCTTCTAGGTCTTCTCTGAGTCTCTTATTAGCTATAATCAAACCATCACTTATCTCCTGCATATACTTTACCTGATGTTTATACTGCTTGATAGTTCTCTATAAATTTTCTCTCTCTGAGTCAAATGCCTTGCTTCCTGTTGTACTTTGCAACTCATTAGGAAGCCATGGAATGTTAAGTTTTCTAAAGATTTCCTCATCTTCAAGCATCAAATCTGTAGAAGTATCATGAAAACTTGGGTTTTCTTGATTATCAGTTTCACCAGGAACATTTTCATCAATCAAAGAGTTCAGCACATCCTAGAAATTTGTCTATCCAACTGAGCTCAGTGGGCTCGGCTCTATTAGTCTTCCCACTCCTCTTCATCTTCTGTGTGGTTTTCAAAACCTGTTAGTAACTTCACAGCCTATTTTCTTCAAGTTTTCACAGTCTTGGTAGTCAATTTTCCTTTGAACTCTCACAGGCTGCTTGTCCTCAATTTTACACAGTCTATTCTATCACCAATTCAAGAAGTGCTTTGTGCCAAGTTTAAATAATTTGGGTTAAACACAGCACCAGAAATCTCTAACAGTGTGGTTCTGAACTTTACTAACATCAAACGATGCTCATTTAGACTTTTGGACTAATATCTCACCATTGAAATTTTGTTGAATAAATAAATTTATGTTTTCATCTAACAATTTGACATCATAAGGCTTAGCAGAAAAAACCCCAATTTTAACAGGTCATGACCAAGGTCACACGAGATACCTCATTCAAAACTTGATGCGGGTGTTAGAAGTTGATTCCTGGACTGGCTAAATGTCGAATTGAACGCTCCAGGTGTCTTCAACTCTCCAACTCACCTCTAACTGTCACACTATGAAACCCTAATTCTTCCTTCAACTGCCAATTTCCAATTTTTTAGCAATGTGTCTCCACCCCTGCGTCCACCAGCTTCGTAATATTCAGTTTGAGAACCTCTTTCCTAAAAATCTCTCCTTATTCCACTCTCTGTCATGATTTTCCATGCATTTACATCTAACTGCCATGATCTCCCTCACGCAATGACCAACACTTGTTTACATGATTATCCTAGCAAGACACGTATCAAACCTACTTATTGATGTGATTAGTCACCCTAGGAACAAAATCATTGAAGAAATCGATGTGAAAAATGACAAATTGAGCACTCCCGACTTTCTTGTAGTGCCAGTGCATTATTTTTACCCTTGCGCTACAAGAAAGTTCAAAAATCTAATTTGTGTTATTTGATCAATAATCTAACTTTAAAACTAGGTTTATATGATTAAACCTTCATCTTAGTGTTATTCATGAAACCGTTAATCAAAATATACTCTATAGAACCCTTCAGGACATAGGAAAAACAAAAATGATGAAAAACCTAATGGCATAAACTTAAAATTGAGCTCTAAACCAAAATTTCCTAGAAGTAAGCAAATAAGCAAGCTTAAAAAACACAAACAAAATATAAGACTGAAGAAAGCAAATTCATGACTTAACATCTGGCTCCTGCTGCGGGATGAAGTCCTCCTTGTGAGGCTTCAAGAACCTGTAGACCAGTTCCTTCTTTTCTGCTACCTACTAGTCTGCAAAATTTCCATTGGGTTATGGAGTCCTTATTATGTTTTACTCACACTGGTATATGCAATGAAAAAGTAAAATTCTACTCAAAAACTGTAGAAATGCTTGAGGAATCGTCCATTGACTGGACTTGACAATTCCTCACCTTCCAAAGACTGCAGGACAAAAGTGTTATTTTCCCAAATCTTAGACACTAGGAAAAGGCCAAACCAGAGGTTATCAAATTTTTCATGTTTCCCTTTTTTCTCTTTCCTGGCATCCCACCTCATAACCATATCACCAATTGAGAAAGTGTTATCTTTGATTTTCCTGTCAAATCTGTTTTTAATCTTCAATCTGTATAACTGTGCCTTTTCTTCCACTTTTTCCCTATTCTACTGCAACTCTATCATCTCATAAATCCTTTTCTGCATATCATTTGGTTCTTCCTGACAATTCTGAAGAAACTTCATCACTGGAATGCCCAATTGAACAGGAAAAACTACATCTGTACCATACACTAATTGGAAAGGAGAAGTTCCAATTGCTTGTTTGACTATTATTCTATCAGCCCATAATGCATACTTCAGCATAGAATCCCATGATCTCTTATTATGTTTTAGAAACTTTCTGATACTCTGAATGATGTTTTTATTTGAGGACTCAGCTAAACCATTACCTTAGGGATAGTAAGGAGTTGAATGTTTCAGCAAGATACCATTCTTTTCATAAAATGATTCCATTGCCTTAGACTTAAAAGCCTTTGCATTATCTGTTACTATTTTCTGAGGACACCCAAACCTACTAAGGATATTTTCTTCAATAAATTCCATAATCACTTTGTTTGTGGCATTCCTAGTAGGGATAGCTTCCACCCATTTGGTAAAGAAGTCTGTTGCAGTTAGAATCCACCTGTGTTGACTTGAGGAGAATGGACTTATCTCTCCTATAAAGTCCAGACCCCATTGTTGGAAGGGAGCACTTACTGCAATAGGTTTTAGGGGCAATGCCAGCAATTTTTGTTTGCCAGCAAACTTCTGACAAGGGATACATGCTCTTACCTGCTGATATACATTTGCAAACAAAGAGGGCCAATAGTACCCAACTCTTAAAATCTTGTATGATGTTGCCTTCTAGTACTTGTGACCTCCACAAGCATCCTCATGAGATTCAGAAATTACTCCTTCAATTTCATATTTATCCAAGCATTTGAGTAGAATACCACCTGGGTCCTTCCAGAATAACTGCTTTTCTACTAAACAATACTTAGTAGTTCTTAGCTTCAAATATCTAGAATTTTTTCTATCTAAATTCTCAGAACATTGCAAATACAACAGAAAATACACAATGTCTGCGTACCATGTGGATGCTGAATAATAGTCCATAATCTTTTCTTTTTCCAACATTGCTTGATCTTCTTTCTGAGCTAGCTCTTCAGCCATCACATATAATCCCAAATCTTGGCAATTTGATTCAGCCAGTAGCTTGGCTAAACCTTGTCCCTTGACTAGTTTGGTAGGTTTGATATCTACATCATACTCCATGATTTTAGCAATCCACCTGCCTCTTTTCCCCTCACTATCAGGCTATGTCAAAACATATTTTACAACAGCATTAGACATATATGAAATAAATTTGGAATGCAAAACATAGATTGTGAAAAACTTTAAAGCTTTTACCAAAGCATAGGCCTGTTTCTCTAAGATACTGTATTTTAATTCGGAATCTTCAAGAGTTTTGCTGAAGAATGCAACAGGTTGTTCCAGACCCTCCTTATTCTTTTGTAACAAAATAGCTGCTAGTGTATCCTCTGATGCAAATGAGAATGTTGGAAATTCTCTGGTAAAATCTGGACTTACTAATACAAGGGATTCAATCAGAGCTATTTTGATTTTTTCAAATGCATTCTTTGCTTCAGTGGTCCACTTGATTTCTTGATCCTTTTTTAGCATGGCTGTAATCTGCTTGATAATCTCAGCAAAGTTTGGTATAAACCAACACAGAAAATTAATTTTACCGATGAAAGATTGGACATCCTTTTTACTTCTTGGTAGACTTATCTTCAATATTGCTTTCACCCTTTCGGGGTAAATCCTTATACCATCAGCAGAAACTAAATGACCCAGTAATTGGCCTTCTTGTACAGCAAAGTGTGACTTCTTTGGATTCAAGGACAAACCAAATTTTCTACATTTCAAAAAAGTCTGCTTCAAATGCTTTAGATGTTCATCATCTGATTGTGAAAAAACAGTAATATCATCTAAGTAAATTATCACAAACTTGTCCTTTTCTCCGACAAAAGCTATATCCATAGCCCTCTGAAAAGTGGCTCCAACATTCATTAGACCAAAAGGCATCTTATCATACATGAAAGTTCCCCAAGGAGTGGTAAAAGATGTTTTCTCCTTATCATCAGGATGCATAGAAATCTGATTGTACCATGAGAAACCATCAATCATTGAGATCCTCTGTGCTCCGACCACTTTCTGCAATATTTTCTCAATTTTAGGCAAAGGATAATTATCCTTAAGTGAAGATCTGTTCAAATTTCTAAAGTCGATACACAGCCTGATTTCTCCGTTATTTTTCCTAACAGGAACTAGATTAGCTACCCATGAAGAGTACCTGAGGGGCACTATGATCTTGGCATCCAATAACTTCTTCACTTCTTTTTCAATAACAGGAAACAAGGCTGGATTAATCCTCCTTAATTTCTGACGAAAAGGTTTAACATTCGGTTTTAAAGGGACTTTATGTTGTATAATTCCAGTATCATACGTTCTTAATTCTTCATAAGACCATGCAAAAACATCAACATGTTCCTTTAACAATTTTATGTACCTATTTCTTTGTTCAGCTGTAAGTCCTTTCGAAATTTTTACCATTCTAGGATGTTCTGCAGAGCCAATGTTACAATCCACCACATTCTCTTCTGAGGACTGTACAATAGGTTTTAAAAGTGTATCATATTTTGAAAATATCATTTCCAAAGGTACCAAACCTTTTGGGATGAAATTACTTTTTAATTCAATGATTTTGTGTCCAACTATTTCATTTTCAGCAATCTCTTCCACCTCTCCATCCCCTTCATCTTTCTCTTGATCAATCAGGGAATTAGAAACTCATGTGTAAGCTCTAAAAACCTTTTAATTTCAATGTCATCTTCAAACACTCTCCACTACTTTACATTATCAGGTACAGACGGTCTGTACCTAACTTCAATGGGATACCTCAACTGTGTAGTCTTGGGGATTCTAAAGTGTGTAGCAACCAAGGCCAATGAATCTACAGTCTGATTATGGTCTCTTGGAATATAAGTAATGTTAAAGGCTACAAAATAATTTTCAATCATGTCCCATACCTCATTTCGATAGACTTTCAGTAAATCCTGTTTCACTTGATAGTTGTTCTTCACCTGCTGAACAACTAATTCGGAGTCGCCAAATGCAGAAATCTGCTGAATGCCCAAATCTTTTGCAGCCTTCAATCCTAACAGCAAAGCTTCATATTCAGCAGTATTGTTTGTAGTAATGAACTCTAATTTATACATCAGCTTTACTGTTTCACCTCTAGGGGATATAATAAGAACCTTTGCTCCAGCACCTTCTTTGCAAGAGGATCCATCAAAGTATAATTGCCAAAGCTCATCCTCCTGTTCCCTGCTACATTTTACTAGTTGTTCCCTTTCAACCTGTAACAAACCAGCAGTATTGTCATCATCACTAAAATGTAACATGCAAGTACCCAGATCCTTATCAACAACATACATAGGATGGTTGGTAGGGTTCTTGTCATCTGTTACAATATAGGAAAACTGAAGCTCTATGTACAGCCTTCTGTTTTCTCCTCCAAACATAGGAATAGTAGCATATGATAAATCCATTTGTAAGGTCCCACTGACTTTCTTTGCCCAAGATATAGAGAGAAGTAACCCAAATTTAGGTGTAATATCAGCTACCACTACATCCATGATTACACTTTTCATGGGTAATTGAGCCAAACTGACAACCATGTCCTTTATTACCCCTAAACACTTCACAGCTCGTGAATCAAATGCATACAGATCATGATAGGGTTTGGTTATACTCAGACCTAAAGCCTCCATAACAGCCTTCGGCATTAAATTGTGTGATGCTCCCGAATCTAACAAACAATTATGTATCATTTGTTCATGAATTGTCAGAGTAATGTAGAATGGAGGTGAAGCACCTACTTCATTCTCAGTTTTTTCAGCCAAGGCTGATCCAATGAAAATCCTAGGATTTTCTTCTTGCAAATTCACTGTATCAGAAATAGGCTGATTGTTTACTGAATTAATCATCTTAAGAACTGATTCTTTATAGGAAGTATTTTTCATAAGTTCAGTTAAAGGCACATAAATCTTTAATTTTCCTAATTCATTTTCTAGGATGAAATTCTACACAGTTTTATTTACCTCTTCAACCTCCATGTTGTTCCTTTGTTTTTCTGGAACTTGTTTTTTCTCTGACAGAGGATCAGATTACTGCTTAGTAGGAACAACTACCTTCTTCTTTGGGATTTGTACTACTTGTTTTGGACCTAACCTTAGATTCACAGTCTTCTTGAGTTCATTTTGACAAACATCAGCAGTTACAACAGTCATTTTCAGACCTAAATCATCCTCTGTTTTGAACATATCAGCATCATAGCATTCTGCGTTTAGAAACTCCTCCTTAGTGACAAAACCCTCAGACAATCTTTCTCCAAAATGGTTCATATCCTGATCTGTGTCTTCAAATATCACTTCATCATCAACCTCTTCTTCATCAGCAACATTGTTCTGAAGAGGTGGTGGTACTCTTTGGTCCTCAGTTTCTCTCATTTCCCGCTAAATATCATTATTCATTTGTTCTATAGGTATGAAATGTGGAGCAAATTGTCTTCTTGAAATTGGTTCTGATTGTTAGGGTTTCTTTCACCTTCTTGAACAGGCTTGCTAAAAATTTTCTCTAGTTCTAATTTGTTTAATTTTGCAGTCAAAATCTTCACCAACTTGGCCATCTCATCAATTTTCCCTTCTACAAAATGAGAAGTTGAACCTCCTAGAGCTGCTTCTTTCTTTCCTTTCCTGTCATAGATTTGCTGAGTTGTTTCCTTATTCAATCTATTGGAAGCCAATATGTTAGACTCTACCTCCAATGCTCCATCCTGCATATTCAGTAAAGAAACAGGTCTTCTTTCTCTTAGTAGTAAGGAAAATTCATGGTCGAAATCATTTACATATGTAAGTTTTGCAGATGTTTCTGAATGCTTTATTTCTGCAGGAATTCTGTTGTACATTTTGTTAAATCTCTTTGAAAAGTTTGCAATAGTTTCATCTTTTTTCCTCCTAAGGGCTCCAAACTCAGTTATGTAATATGTATGGTCTTTGGTGTCACCCCATTGTCTCATGAAGAGATCACAAAGCTCTTCAATGATAGTGATAGAGTTAGCAGGAAACTCCCTAAACCATTTCCTGACATCTCTATCAAGGCTCTGCACAAACATTCTCATCCATACGTCCTTGGCTTCAATGTTTTGGTTATCAGCATAGCTAAGAAAATATTCCCAGTGTTCTTCAGCTATAGTTTCACCCTATCCATTAAACCTAGGCAAGTATTTATGATAGTCACCTCCAGGCAGTGCATTTAAAGGATGAGGCAAAACCAATGGTGCATATCTACCAGCAACCATTCGGTCCATCATGTCTATAGGCTGATTTTGGGCTTCCATTTTAAGGTTGACTGACTTTGGTGATGGAGAGGTTTGGCTGGAACTTGGCTGAAAGGGGTTTTTACCTACTTTCAACTAAAATAGAGGTATCTTACCAGGAGAGACTATTTTAGTTTTTCTGAAATATTGAGGATCAGTGAAAACTTGGAAGTTACTGTCAGGAATTATAGGCTTTAACCAAGGTGAATTTTCTTCTTCTTTTCTCAACACAGATGAAGGTGATGAACCATCCAACTGGTCAGGGTCACATAGGGATGGTAATGACTGAGACCTTCTAATCTTCCTTGCTATCTTCATTATCTGTTCAGGGTCTGTAACACCCAACTGCAATGGTAAAATAGGTATGTTTCTAGTTCCAATTCCCCTAGTAGCCACTGTGACAAACTGGTGAAAAGTAGTCTTAAAGATATGCTGGTTTAAGTTCACCTCTTAAAACCAGTGAAATGATGAGTATCCCAGGGAAAAATCTGTTTTCAACTTCGTTCCCTGGCAACGACGCAAAAGATGTTTATGCTAGAAATTGTTTCCAGACTACAAGAAAACAAGCCAACATAATCTCAAATATTCAATCAAACAAAACTAGGTTTTTAGGGTTTTTAAAGGTTTTCTGGTTGTGAAGTTTGGTGACAAGAGTGAATACATTCATAACCCAAATAACAAATAAATCACCAGTAAAGAAAAACTTAGATGCATAACATAATAACCATGTATCCAACTGAAAATAACATTGAAGTTCATCCACAAATGGCAAGCACTACAAGCATAAAAACTATAAACCAGCAATGAAATTACCAATTGTGTAGCTAACCAAGCTAGAAATGAAGCCAAAGAACAGACTGAAGGGTAAAATGGAGCATATATTTCATAATTAGTTCCTCAAATACACATGAGAGTCATATACTTAGCTTATAAACAAGTCAAACGACCTCCTCTAGCCAGCCAAAAGTCGAACCCTTAGTTCTCTTTGTGACCTCCCTAAATACTATCTTTCAAAATTCAGTTAGAGGGTAAACCCTAACTGCTTTTCAGCCTACTCATCAAAATGGTTTTATCAAAATAGTAATTACAAAAGTAAAATATTCTTCAAAACATAACAAGTAACTGATTTTGCTAACAATGCTCATAGATCTTTAGCAACTTCTGCTAACAAAGCTATCCCCTCTAAGGCTTGGGCCTTTCTCCTAGCTTTCTACTGCTCTGCTTCCATCTCTGTCATTCTTCTATTAAGCTCTTCATTTTGTTGTTGTAGATTTTTGATAATCTGTTTTAATCCTGCAAATTGTAACTCTGTACTTATTTTCCTTTTTAAGGCCTCTTTGGAGACTGCAATTATTTCTTGATAGTGGTTATTCACCTCTTCTAGGTCTTCTCTGAGTCTCTTATTAGCTATAATCCAACCATCACTTGTCTCTTGAATATACTTTACTTGATTTTTATACTGCTTGATAGTTCTCTGTAAATTTTCTCTCTTTGAGTCAAATGCCTTGCTTCCTGTTGTACTTTGCAGCTCATTAGGAAGCCATGGAATGTTAAGTTTTCTAAAGATTTCCTCATCTTCAGGCATCAGCTCTGTAGAAGTATCATGAAAACTTGGGTTTTCTTGATTATCAGTTTCACCAGGAACATTTTCATCAATCAATAGTTTGTTTTCTGAATAAGAAACCTCTATTTCATATTTTTGTTGTTCCTCTAACATTTGACCTCGTATTTCCAAAAACACAGCAGACAATTTGGTATGAGTGAAGCTAGATTATTCTTCTATTTTCAATGGTTTTTTCCCTTTATTATCACCCTTGCCAAAATCCATCTTTTCATCAGAGGAAGAATTATCAATCACAGTTATCCCTTCTGTATTCAACTTAGGGTTTAATAATTTCTTCATGTTTAGCCTTAATTTGTTTTTGGGTCTAGTCTTGGGTCTCCAGCCTGGAGCAAGCTCTCCTACCATTTTTAAACTTTTTCCTTGATGAATGACAGAGGAAAATTCCTTAAATTTAAGCTTCCTTTTCATTGGTACTGCTATCCTATCCTCCTGACTGTAAAACTCCTTTTTTGTGCCAACCCTAGTCTTATCAATGACAATCAACTTATCCTTTTCCAACAAGTATGTTTCATCTTCATACAAGACTGTAATTGGACTTTGCTTTTGGATTTTAGTGTTTTCTTCATCACCTGAAATCTTCTCTGTAAGTATAATCTCTTCATCAACGAATGTTTCTGCTGGTGCTTCATTCTGAACAGGTTGAGTCTCCTTGTGAATAAATTGCAAATTTTTGTTCTCACTGTCATCTGGATGCTGCTTAGATTCACAATATTCTTTTGTAGGTTCTGCAACTTCCTCTAATTTGACACATTCTTCATCTTCAACCTTCAATTTTTGTCTTAATTTTCTGATCAAGGTTTGTCCCTTATCAGCTTGCTTTCTGGTAGACTGTCCTTCTTGGATATTTTGGAACCCTGACCAAAAGAGAAAGTATTCCCAAGTCTTTCCTTCTTTCTGCAGAACACTGTTAATAATAAGTTTGATATGTCCAGGGTGAAAGATGGACTGTATAGTATGGTCTTGGTGTTCTTTGATTCTGCTAGACATCTTCTGTAAGCTCTTTAGCAGGAAAAAAGGCAGATTCATCTTTGATTCACCACTAAGGTGTTGAAGGAACTTGAAATGATACTTGAAAACGAAGGCATACCCTCCTTCACATGTAATGTAACTTTGTAGAACCTGGATAGGTTCTACCCATTCAGCTCTGAAGTTATGGATGGGCATCTCCTGATAACGGTATATGAGTGGGACGATAGAGAAAATCGCAGTTATCGCCCATGACAATAAGGAAATTGTTAGGAGAGACCATCTTTGCTATTGTGTAACTCTGGCCATGAATCTTGATAACTGGACTTGAGTTCTGCACACAGTGGATCTGAAAGTGAGGGAGACCGCATCCACCATTTCGTAGACCAAAAGGATACGTGATATTCAGAGTCCCACATTGACTAGTATCTTCGCAATACCGATATTGTGCATCCAAGCTGTTCAAGGAGCAGGGGAAAAGAGAGGCACAGCAAGCAGTAACGATAAGGAAGAGGAGGTGTCCAGGAAGGGAATTAACATATAATTCCATCGAGATCAGATAGACAAGATGATAGGCACAGAAAGGCTTCGGCCTTGGGAAGGCAAAGACAATTCCCTAACAGTAGCAAGAGAGTTTTTGGGACTTTCAAGATTCTAATTGCATTATGGCCATGGTTTATGACAAAGTCTTTGAGTTCAACCACAACAATTCCGAGGAAGGGACAGGTTCTTAACCTTGGAGCAACTGTAACCAACAAAACATTCAACGAATAAATGGCGTTGGACAAAACCATCCTTGTAACAACGACTCTTCTTTTACAAGTCATTTTTCTTCGTGAGTGAAAGTGACGAATATAGGAATAGATTGAACTAAATATCAGTAGAGCTGGCCCAACATGTATCGAGTTTGTGCCTATAAAAAGAGTCACAATCACATAAAAAAAAGAATGGAAGTATGTTTTTTTGGCATGTTACTTTGATAATTTTTTCTCTTTTTAATTTAACCTACGTTAACAATGATAATAAAATCCCATAATCACATTTTAACCATAAGATTACTAGATAGGGTCCATTGGATGTAGCTTGGGTGGTTGGGAGGAATGATGGTTACCCTCTCTCCCGAAGTTCAATTCTTGTAAGTGACATGATGCTCTTGTGACCCTATGTAATGCTTGATATGCTCTTGTGGAGCCCATTTGTCACTAAATGTGTTGATGATGTATTATTATTTTTAGTGGAATAGCCCTCTAACAATTGGTGAACCACATTTAAAAAAAGCTTACTAGATACCATTAATTTTATTTGATTGTTATATATATATATATATATATCCATGGAGTTTCACTAGGTGGCAATGTCCCTGAGGTGCAAAAGCATTTAGAGTTGATTTTGCAATTGGAAAAAGCTAGTGCCAAACCTTTAAAATTAAAAAGTTGTGAAGGATTGGTATACCAATTCCTCATCTCCTCTCTTATGGATTTTTAGTTGTAATAATATGCATAAGGAAATCCCTCAAGTTGGAAAAAAAGTATTCATCAACTTTAATTGAAAAATAAGGAGTTCTACTATCAAAAGAAAAGAAAAAAAAGTATGAAATAGAATTATCATCCAATAGACCAACTTTGGTCTATTTAACCTTAAGAAACTTTCCTAGAATTTTTTAGCTTTCACATTAGTTAGCAAGTTATGAAGAATTGTAATGTTACAAGTACATATATGCATATACATACCCAAGTTAAATGGGTTTTATTCTTTAGAATTTATTAAATGGAGGCGTGTGTATCAATGTTCTTTCGAATCATCCCTGCAAATAATTGAACCCTAAACTTCATAACAACAATTCACATGAAAGTGACACTAAATTGCTTCAATAACCCCTATTTCTGAATTATGTGCAGCCTAGGGGGATATAGTTCATGTAGATTAGAAAGCATAGGGTGGAGAGTAAACAGATTTGTAATGGAAACAATTCAACAAAATGGAAAAATAAAAATATATGGCATCAAAACGCTAGTCATGCTTGAGAATAATATAAAGACTTGATATATCCCACACTTCTGATAGTAAGGAACTGTGAGAGAAACATGCAACCTTTATTTCAACACATTAAAATTTAAACGTTGTGAGAGAAACATGCAACCTTTATTTCAACACTTTAAAATTTAAACGCCATCCTGGTGGGTCAAAATTGAAACACCCCCGTGCTTTAAAACTGAAATGCCTCAGAGGTGAAAACTAAAGAAGTAGGCCAAAAACCAGATTCTTGGATTCGACTTTGTTGGGCTCAATGAAACTTCATTTACTAATTACTAATAGTAGATGGTTAAAATTTTAAACTCAAGGAGAATATAGCTTTGGGGGTACCACATATTTTCCGAAGGGATAATTTGATTTATACATGGTCGCAGTTTTTAGTATCCACCATGTGAATTACCTTAAACGGCTCGCCCGCTTAAATTGCCACCGCCTTCCCATCAACATCCCACTAACCTCAAAATTCAAGCAAAGAATAGACGCGGTAATATCTACCCCTCCGAACTAGGTACACACATTTTAATTAATAGGCATTTGCGATCCCTACTCAATCACGAAGCCCGAACCCTCCTTAAACCCTAATAAGACTGCAATAACTACGGTCTCATTCAAGCATCAACTGGAACTTAATTATCATGTTGTGTTCGACTTCTTTATTGGTTTCGTTTTGTAAACATGTGATTACACCCGTCATGCTTATAAGTGAATAAGTGAACATGTAGTATCAAGATATGAATAAAACCCATTTATCTGGAATGAATTAGGTTTGTATTAATATAGAAAAACACAAACGTCGCCTTACAAGATGAAAACCGTAGTACAAATGAAATCAGAGTAATAGGTGAAGTATCATACTTCTTAGGGGGATGCCACGACATTTGTAACAATAATTTTGGTCAGGTCGGAAGGCATATTTTTTATGAATGAGCTAGCCATGTTTCTCTCTTGGTTGGTGTGAATAATGAATGAATTTTCAGGGAGCCATTATTGCATCTCCTCGCATTCATGTTTAATGCCCATAAATAATTTTTAAATGGGTAATTTATGGAAGTTTGGTTTGACATTTCGAATGCATATTTTCATTGCAAGGAATGATTAGATAAATACCCACAAATACCTGCATCGGATCATGTGAAACAAAGGGAGAATTCCCTTTAAAATCTTTCTCTGTGTATGCATTAGATTTTCTGATAAAATACGACCTTGACTCGAGTCTCAAGAAGGCCCCCAAATATTTAAGCATATATTTCTTGTAGCTTCCAATGACTAAAGCATGTATTCAACAATGTTAGCCAACTTTTTCTTTGAAAGACATTAGTGATTTCTTTTGGAGAATCTAAGCGAAATACTATATACACTGTATTTTTTTATCAAACCATCTGCAACAATGGTCTACCCACTGTATTCTCGTCCACATACTGTAGGATGTCCGACACAAAATAATCGTTTTCTGCTTATGCCAGCTCGCCGTTGGGCCTTGGGACACAAATAACCTGGACTACGTAACCTATATGGACAAATGGGTAGAAAGGTAAATCAAAATTAAGATAACCCCCCCCTGAAAGAAAAAAAAATGATACAAACTATAGCAAAAAAAGTTGAAATGTGAAAAATTTAAACCTGCCTCCTAAATTAATTCAGCTAAGCGAATCATATATATCCCTTGTCGGGGACATAATAATATAAATTTATATTAATAATAGAAATTAATTAAAAAAATTCATGTCAACTTGTAAAATTAAAAATTAAAACTAGTATCCATCAATATTAAATCTTGTTCTATAAAGTATTGAGAGGAATCCATTTTAACTTAGGTGTAAATTAAAAATTTACATCTCAAAAAATTATATTCTTTTAGATCTAGGATTAAGATGGCTTTGTACGGTTAATAGTGTTTTTATTTCATTTTTATTTTTATTTTTATTAGAAATGCTTTGTTGAATTTTTACCCCAATTTTGGGGTGGATTACCATCTATGTTTTTTCATCTATGGGCAAGGATGAGATTGATTCTATGGTATTTGTTTGAAATTTGAAATAAACAATTAGACGAAAAAATATAAAGAATAACTTGTAGTTGATGAATGGATATGTTAGCACTGGAGTTGTACCTTAGTTTTACCTTAGTTTTTCCTTATTTGTTCATATTTTCCTAGAATGTAATCATCTGTCTTAGGTTATAACCTATTATTTTCCTAGTAATCTTTTTATTCCCTTTATGCATTTTTATGATGAATGTAATAAAATGTGGCTCGTATTCATTTAATTCTTTCATAAAGTCTTCAAAGGAATGATTTTATATGTCAAGCTAACTCAATTTTGGGGGCATGTGCATTATGATCAGTATAAATAATATGGTACATTCTGGCAACGAAATATATGAATCTTTTGCAAGCTAGCACTACCAGATTGTCAAATCATTAAAGGCAATGGCATAATACTTGTCCTAGAATAAGCGAGTTTTAAATGAAGGAATGTTTGTTGATAATGACTGTCAGATATTATGCTTCAGTTGTTCAAGTTATGATGTAATTCATTTCAATCCTATACAATGAATTTGGAATTTTTTGGGTTTTCATTTAATGTAACCATATTTATCGATTTTGTCTGTCGTTTCATACCAAAAAACTTGTTCATTCTTGAACTCGTATTTATTCTAGGGGGATATGATCTAGCAGGGTTCGATAGCTGTCAATAGGAAGAGAATGAGTGGTAATATTTGCAGGTTTGAGCCGATGAATTTTAAATGGGCTGAGGTATTTCCTAAATGTGCTAAGCTGTTGATGGACGCATGATGGTACTCCTTCTTTGAAAGAGATAGGGGTTACAATGTTGAAGTAACTAAATATTTTTCTAAAAATTATACCGATTCATCTGTAAACTACCAAACCCTGAGATTTGAATTAAATGAAGCATTGATTGTAGAGGTAGTGGGGCTTCCTATTGAAGGAGATTAATGAAGGTTTAAAAAGCACCTATTTGAAGTTGATTTAAGTCTATATTTATTACCTGGTTATGAAGCTTTAGATTGGAGCAAATGTATTCATCTCAGCAATGTGAAGCATGAGTGGAGGGATGTGCTCAGCATTGTACAATTCTATATTACATGTGAGGTCCAATTTGCTACTGTTTTCAGGTATCATCTAAGGTTTACTTTTCATTTAAAGGGAAAATATAAGTTAAATTTACCCTGTTTCAAAACCCATTTAAAAACAATTACAAATGAAAGTGCTCTTTAAGTTACAAAATGAAGAGATTGTTGTTCCAGACACCCCCAGGGATGTAGAAAAGAAAGGTATGATTCAAGAAATTTCTTCCATGTGAGGTCCAATTTGCTACTGTTTCCAGGTATCATCTAAGGTTTATTTTTCATTTAAAGGGACAATATAAGTTAAATTTACCCTATTACTTGTTCAAAATCCTTGAGAACATGGATACGAGGGTAAAAAACCATCCTGATCACACAAGTCACTCTGTTTTCCATCATGGGATGGTTAAATTGTTGGTATTGACTAAACTAAGGAAGCGAAATCGCTCTTGGAAACACTTTTTAGTCTGGTTAGGCTTTGAACTAGAGACGCCTAAAACCCAAAATGATGTCAAGGTACATATCAATAGCGAAGAAGCAGATATTTCAGTCACCCAAAGGAAAATCAAAGGTAAAAATACAAGAGGACATAAAAGGAAGGTTGAACAAGAAATAAAGAATCCAGAAAGTGAATTTAATTCAAAAGATGACCCTATTTTAGAACCCATTTAAAAATAGTTACAAATGAAAGTGCTATTTAAGTTACAAAACGAAGAGATTGTTGTTCCAGACACCCCCGTGGATGTAGAAAAGAAAGGTATGATTCAAGAACTTTCTTCCAATATAAAAATTTCAGATACTCCTGGTTCAGAATTTCAGGGAACTAATTGAATGCAAAGGACTAGACCCAAGAAAAAATTAAGGATGAATATGAAAGCTGTTCTAGATTCTAAATTTTAGAAATATGTAGTGACTATTGTTGAAGATTCTTCGAGTGAGGAATATCCACATATTGCAAATATAAAATATACATTGGGTCAAACCTGGGATACATTGAGAAATATCAAGAGGGCGTTCCAAAATTGCCTGAAAAAGATCATCAAGACAAGGGTAAACAAAAGATCTATGAATTTTAAATGGGCATGAGTTCAAAGTCGCCAAATGTGACATTAGAGGAAATTTGGGGTCTAAAATGGGCCTTATAAGAAAACGTGCCAACAATAAATTTTGTGAGTTGGAATTTAGGAACCAATAGAATTTCAATAAAATGAGTAAACCATAATGGTTCAATTGACATCGTTGTCATAAAAGAAAACTACTTTTTTGTTCGTATTTTTGACATATCTCCCTATGTTTTCACACAAATTTCGAGCAGGAGAGCTCATTGGATGCAGAATTTAATTCCACATCCAATGAATACCCACACTGCATACTTTTGACAGACCCCGCTATCCCAACAATAAGAAATACCTGAAAAAACATGATGATGACATCATCATCACGTTTTTTCAAGTATTTCTTAGTTTTGGGCTAGAGGGGTCCATCAAAAGTATGCAATGTGGGTACTCGTTGGATGGGGAATTAAATTCCACATCCAACGAGCTCTCTCACTCGGAATTTGAGTAAAACCACAGGGAGATATGTCGAAAATACGAACAAAAAAAGTAGTTTTTTTCATTCTTACTCCAAAATTAATAACTATTATTTTATTATTTTAACTATAATTTTATTATTTTCCTTAGGAGGCCCATTTTAGACCTCAAATTTCCTCTAATGAAGAGTTGGAAGAACAGGAGAAGCATGCTCCAAGCTTGAGTATAGAAATCCCTACACACCAAACCTCCATAGAGACATTGTCAGGAGTTGAAGTCCTTAAGAAATCGTTACAATATTATAAATCTCAAAATGGATACCTTAATTATTCAAATGACCAGTTAATGCTAACAAAATAGGAGGTTGAGAGAAGATCTAGAGGAAACTATTGTCAATTACCAAGAGTTAATAACATCTTCAAAGGAAGTTTTGAGAAGAAAGAAGCTTACTCAACAACAAAATGAAGAACTTATCAAACAAAATAAAGAACTCCAAGAAAAAATTCAAAGGATGGATGCAAAATACACTCGGTTGCAGAGAGGTCTCAGGCATTAGATGGGCTTACAATGTTGGTAGAGGCAACAATGAAAATATTATAATTCATGTTTCGATTCAAATAAAGATCCAATTGTACTAGTCAAGCGCAAGATGAAGATCAACATTTCCAAAACTTCTAGGATGATGCATCATCAACATCTATCAGTTATTAATGATAAATAGATGTAGGTGACATATTCTATGTTTACGAGTCAAACTAATTTATATGTAAATATTCTATATGATATCTCTTTCCTATTTTGAGTCTTTTTAATCCTTAAAATTCGGATCTCAAAGCTGGTACCTTCAACTTTTGTATGTTTATAAATATGAAAAAAAAAAGTAGAGAAGGGGTTGGGAATTATTTGTTGGGATCAGGTCACGAGATATCATAATATGCCATTAGGCATGTTTTGATCTTTTATAACTAAACTTGAAGATTATTTTTGGAATGATATTATATATGATATGAGCCTATTTTATTCATTATCATGGTAAATGTTTATGATCAATGTGATTACCTTGTTTATGGCTCAATTATTTGATAAAGTTTTTGTTTTAGAATGCTCATGAGTAGGCTGACATTTTACTATGATTTTCCTGTTCAGAAAGTATTTTTATTTGTGAATTTGATTGATTTTTAAGATCTAGAATAGGATTATATTATTGTTAATGATATATCCACACAATATTTCATATTACTAATCCATTATATCATTATAAATTGTTGATTGACTGCCTTTAAAACTAATACCCTTATCATCATCATTCCCTAAGAACCTTATAGAAAATGGTTAAGTCTTAGTTATATATCCAATTCATCCAATTTGTATAGACTTTGCATTTTCATAGTCTAGGTACAAACTCCAGTGAAAACATCTTCTGGCATCATTTTCAGGGATGAAAAACTGAAAGTAAAATTTTATGTGGGCATTATTGTTTTTAGGTCTGATTTTGGAGGGTGAACAAGATTAGTAAATTTTGTAGACTACATTTTCACCTGTATTTCAAAAATTCACAGTGGCTTCGAAGGGAATTGGAACTAGGGGAAATACTGCATCTCCTTTGCATTCAAGAGTTTCAGATACGGAAAATATTTTAAGGGAAGCTAGACAAAATCTTGGTTTTGCATCATTAAGTGATCCTTGGTATTCTTCAGATTCAAAAACCCTCGGTGGGTTAGATTAGGGTTTTCCTTCTTCCAATTTATCAACTTTTGAAGAAGAAAAGAAGCAATATTTATCTATTACTACTCATGAGTTTCATTTTTTTAATCCTACCCAAGTTGACAATCTTAAAGTTTATTCTAATACCTTGTCATTTGAAGACATAATTTTTTTATTATTATAAATTATGAAGGATTTGACTTCTTAAATCCTTCGTCATCACCTTATACACCCGTCACTAGTAAAATTCCCATTAGTAAATTAAAGGTTAAAGTACTTCCTTCTCCACATATTTGTTGATTGCATGGGCAGACCCGGGTTAACTATAATCAACCAACAACACCCCTAGCTCGCTGGCCCTTTCGGCGACAGACTGCACAGCGGCCTGAAGTCTCACCCGAAGTGATTCTAATGGGTTGGCCAAGGACTCAAGCATCTTGGACCAGGTTCCGTGGAAATCCTACTGGTGGCCCACAGCTCTCCTAGCTGCGATATCTCTTTCCTGTGTGCCGCGCGATCTTCCACTCGTGATGTGCGATCTATTCCCCACTCATGGCCCTTCTAGCCACGACGTCTCCACCCTTGAGCACGTCATGCGGATTCTTCTCCCGTCGCACGACTCCTTCCTTCTCACAATATTCCCAATCTTACCGCATCGCTGTGCACCATGCGACATGAAACTCCTGTTCAACTCTAAGTCCTCAACCTACGGTATCGCGCACCGCAGCTCCTCTGCCGATGCGGTATCACCTTCTTGCGATACCCTCCTCCTGCGGCTTAGCGCAATTAGCATTGTTCGTGTCAACGCGCAAGACCTGATACCCAGAATGTCTTACTGTGATTAATTAACTATCTAAGGCAAGCATAAATAAGTCCTTATACGACGTGCCAAGGGTTTCAACTTGTATATATCTTCCTGTAGTGCTGTAACTAAACAACTCATTCATACATTAACTGTAAGCAAATTGCATAACATAACGGATAGATGTAGAAAATAAACACGATATGCAAATCAATCACAGAACACGGGATTTTAACGTGGTTCGCCCCCAGGATGGGAGTTACGTCCACAGAACTGTGCTTCTCTATTATAGCTTAAGGGAAGGAAAACACAGTTCTGCTGCGCCTCATATGCAGCTCAAGATCTTCTCTCTTAGATATTTCTTCTCTACCCTTACGTTGTCACTCTTACAACATACTCTTCCCTCTCAGTCGATCCCTGCGGATCATTACATGCATGCTCTACAAGCCGGCTACTAGTTTTAGTAAGATTGCTACAACTAGAACCAGAACCAGAGCTCGCCTTTTACAACAGTCTACTTATCCTTATTGCCTATTTCAATCACGACTGTCTCACTATCCAACCAACTAACCAACTAACCAACTAACCCTTTTACAATACAAAATATATTCTTATATAGGCAGCCCGAAGGTCGTGCCATTACAACACTGTGGGCCTGTCCCAACAGTAACCCAAAACCTAACTAGTGATAGTCGGTCCTCTCTGTCCTTGAGGTAGCCGCTTCCCGTCACACCACAGCTCTCTGTAGTCTTCCATGCTTCCCAGCACTGATCATGGGTACTATGCACCGCTTCGCTTTTCTGTCCTTCGTCTTCAATTCTTGAGCCTTGTTGCTCCTTCTTCTTTATGAGGGTCACTGAGCCCTCCTGTCTTCCGCCGCTGCCTTCAATGCAGTGGGTGAGCTCTCTCTTCTCGGCCGCTCACGTACCGTTGCCTTCTTTACTTTTCTATCTTAAAAGTCATGGTTTTCGGCTCTGCTCTGCAGCTGGAACCGTGCTATGGCGTCGTAGCTCCGTCTCATCTTCTTTCCACCAAAACTTATCTTTCCGCCAAAACTAGCAGCTTCTTCTGTAGCTGCGGGACCCTACTCCAACAGTCCCCTAACACTTACTTGTGGCTCGCCCACGAGCCACTACCAGCGGGCTTCTCCTTCGCCTCCTGCGAAGTGCGCTGTAGTTTTTCCCGAAGTCCTGCGACTTCGTTCTTCATTAGCTCGACACGTTCTCTTGCCGAGTCAAGCAGGGCTTGATCAACTTTGGATTCATCTGTCTGGTCAATTTCTTCTCTTACAGTGGTGAACTCCTTCATTTTCTGCTCGGCTGTGTCGACCAGCTCAGTGATCTAGTCCTGATAGGGTTGAAGCAGGTCGCTAATGTGGACCTCCTGTGTTCTTAGCTGCTACGCTTCCTGCTGCAGTTGGTTCATCTCCTTTGTCTTCCTCATCTTCTGGAGAGCGGCTAAGCTCTTAATTTCTTCTTTCATGGCCGCTGCAGTAGCCTCTGCCTGTTGTATATTCTGTTGGATTTCTGCTCTCTCCGGCAACTCATCTAACTCAGCCCATGTGTCTATTGCTTCCTTGAGTATCGACACTGCTTCTTCAATGTGAGATTTCACCTACACAGAAGTGAGTCGAAAGGCTTCGACTCACTCTTTCTGGTCTGCCTCAGAGGTGTCTCGGATACAAGCTTCAAGCTTGACGATCTGTACTTCGTGGTCTGCCTTCAACCTGGCCACCTCTTCATCCATTCTAACCACAGTTTCTTCCAGAGCCTTTGCTCTGTCTGCTACTCTCCTTAGCTTCTGGGGGGTAGGTAATGCGAACTCAATGTTACATTTGGGTAGCTCTAAGGCAATACTATGTAGTGCCTGAGAGAGTTCCTGATCCCTGTCCTGATATGTTTTTAACTCGTCTACCTTTTTCTGATAGTCGATAGCGAGTGCTGCATTCTGCTTCTTCAGCTGCGTGTTCTGCTTGTAAGTCGCGAGCTCTCTTTCCTTGAGCTCTGCGGTTAACTGTTGTTGGATCATGTATAATTGGTCAATGTGGAATTCCGCAAGGTTAACCTCAATGGATTTCCCCAATTGAACTGGTAGGTCCTTCATTGTCGCAGGGAATCAGATACTCCCTGGTGGAATCAACACGGTGTTGAGGCGATCCGTCGCTAAGCTCTCTTCACGGGATAGTGACTGTGTCGAAGTTTCTCCGACGGTCGCCTTTACTGATGGAGTGTATAGCATGGCAGTCTTTTCTGTGAATGTTTTTAAGTAAAGAAGCTGTTTTTCTACTGTGATCTGCATCTTTTCCTGCGACGACTTCACCGCGTCAAATGAGTCCTTTAATGTGTCGCACGTTCTTGTTGCGATGAGTTCATAGTCATCATCTGTTAGTGCAGTTTGTGGGACTGGTTTTGAAGTTTTCTGCTTCTTTCTCTGCTGTGTCTCTGTGGTCCCTTGGCTTCCATTCTTTGTTGTAGGTGTCTCTGCTGATTCTTCTGGTAGGTCTTTTCTCTTTTCGCGTGGCGATGGCACTTCTGTTGTACCTTGTGCCTGGGTGTCCAATTTTTCTTTGCCCTTTTCTGGTGGGTCTGTCTGGGCGGTCTCCATTGGCAGTGGCATGGTATCTTCGTATTCTTGTCGCCATTGGTCATCAAATCCTTTGATGACATTCTCAACATCCTGCATTGTCATTCTGAACCAGCCAGGAGCCCAATCGTCCCTTTTAGTCCTTTTAGGCCTTAGGTAGATTCTATGGCTGTCTGCCATAAAATTAAGCCGGTTATCATATGTGTCCACAGTCTCTGTACTGATCCTTGGTGATTGCTGGATAAGGTTCTTCAACATCAAATAGTAGTCATAAAATACTATCGTATTAACCTATTTCCTTGCTTGACTGTTGGTGTCCCATAAATTGGCATAGCGCACACCCCTGGGCGCTCCTCCTGCAATCTGTGGGAACTGGTTGTTGGGTAGTTCCTTCCATGCGACGAATGCACACAATATAAGCAGCCACGAGAAGTGGAAAGGGTGGTTGGCTTGATCTTGGGCTGCCAAAAAATATTCCTGAAACATATTTAATAAAAATAATGACCAATTGAACTGCTCTCCTTCTGTAACTTGTATGGCCAGATTGATCACCGATCCTGTGACTTCCTTCGGTCGGACCTTGGTAAGCAGTCTGCCTGCAAGCAGACTGGCTATAAATCTGAGTGTCTCATTCTGTAAACTCGTGATATCATAAGCCCTGCCTCCTCGTTGTAGCTGATACTTTTTAACTAAGGCTGCTGGTAGTTTGGAATCCTTGGTCTTTCCTGCTATCTGTATCTCGGGATCTTTACCAGTCTTAGACAGGCCGGTAACACGGTGTATCAAGTCGACATTGAGGTCGATTTTGTGACCTATCCAGAGATATCCTCCATGTACACACGACAGGAGGACACGCACCACAGCATTAACCTCTGCGCTACGTCCAAAATGGGGTAGTCTCAACACATTGAGCAGACCTGAACGCTCAAGGATCTGGACATGTGGCATGGGGACGAACTCTTCTCTACCTGTCCTTGGATTCTTCTCAAGCACAAGATACGCATCTGACTTGAAGTGAGGGTACGTCTTACCGTCCCCCAGGTTGTAATCCATAAATTTGACAACACCAGCATATCCTACTAAATCGCCATTTTCCTTTACTCGAGAATCTATTGGCGGTATGGGCACAGGAAGCTTACCGCTCTTGGAAAGTCTGATGTCTGGAGCGCCTTCAAATCGTGGTATGAGGTAGTCCGTTGCACTACGGACTTCATCTTCCTGCTCGAAACCGGATTCCTCTATGAGCTGGGAATGGCTTCTCGTATTTGGTGGTTCTCTGGTTCGGGACGAGCTCGGTGGGTTAGTTGTAGATGGTGACGCCATAGCTCCTGCAAGGCCGTGACGCTGAAATATTCTCAAAATGTTTTCTAGAGGCTCGTCCTTGGACAGGACCCACTCAGCATAAAATGGCGGACGTGCAATGGCTGCAACTTCTGAAAATCACAGCATTCTATAACAACTAAGCTCGACACAGGGAATGCTTAACACTTATTCTCCAGCTCTCGGTTTTTCTGCAAGCATAACCGTCCCAATTGAATACTTTCTGTTTTTATGTCAAATACGATAATCCTGGACATAACGGTCGTCTAGACTGGGTGCGTTGGTCGTATTAATTTCCCAGATAGGACCAGACCCGTCATCCAATCCTCAATTAATGCTAAAATATTGATAGAATTTCCCTCGAGAAGTGTGTGTACAGGCGCCAGTCTCGTCAGAGATTTACCAAATCCGGAAAAAATTATTATACTGTTGCCAAATCTACGGTAGGGGATACCGGTCATTTCTTCATTAACTACCTCTCAGACAGTGACTTGACTAGCCCACTGTCGGTTGCAAACTGAGTACGTGGCACAGGGAAACATCATACTGCTGCGATGCAACTCCGCATCACCTGCGCAAATAAACAGTGTCAAAAAGTTTTTTTTTTTTTGGTGCGATTCCTCACAACTAGACTATCTTCCGGTGTAGACTGGTTCCCGGTGCAATGCCTCCTTTCAACTACACTGGACATCTGCACCGTGATAAACTGGTTTAAGCTAGGGCTGCGAGGTGAGGTGGATATCACTATAGAGCTTAAGCCTACTGCCATTAATCCATGTGGGAAGAAGCTCCCCGTTCAATTGGCTAAGCTGAACGGCACCTCCCTCCGTAACTTGCTGTATCTGATATGGCCCCAGCCAATGTGTCTTGAACTTCCCTGGAAACTTAATGAATCTGCTGTCATAGAGGAGTACTAGGTCTCCAATCTGGAAAGTCTTACTCTTAATGTGTCTGTCATGCCAAGATTTTTCTCGTGCTTTCTGCACTTTCTGATGGAATCCGGTGATGAATCTGTCTTCTTCTAAGGCAAGAAGCTGTGCTAGACTTTCCTCAACTGTGTCTATGTCAGTCATCTCAGTAATTTGAGCGATTCTTAAACTGGAAAGAATGTACTCCATAGGCATAACAGCCTCCTGTCCATATACTAAGCTGAAAGGTGTGTGTCCCGTAAGTTTCTTGCATGTGGTTCTGTATGCCCATAATACAACGTTAACTCTGAGGTCCCAATCATTCCTTTGGTTATTACAGATTTTAGTAAGAGCATTTTCTAGAATCTTATTGAAGGCCTCCATCGTACCATTAGCCCGTGGATGGTAGGGAGTGCTCTTATAGTGCTGAATTTGGAATTCTTCTGTCAAAGCCTCAATGGTGTGGTTCAAGAAATGTGTGCCTTGATCGCTCATCAAAATTACTGGGCATCCAAATCTACTGATGATGTTTTCAAATAGGAACTGTGCAGCTGTAGCAGCATCACAATTTCTTACTGCTTTGGCCTCTGCCCATCTGGTGAGGTACTCTATTCCAGTGATAATATATCTCGCACCCGTGCGCTTTCCTGGTGGGTTGATAGGACCCACAAAATCTATAGCCCATTTGTCAAATGCGCGCAATGTGACCTGCGGTCGCAGTGGCATTTCATCGCGTCGCGAGGGTTTTCCTACCCTCTGACAGACATCGCAACATCTGCAAAAGTCCTTGGTGTCTTTATGCAACGTAGGCCACCATAATCCTTCCTCTAGGATTTTCTACGCAGTCAGCTTTCCAGCGAAATGACCTCCTGCGGTTCCTGAGTGTGCCTCTCTGATAATAACGTCTTTTTCATGTGGCATTACACATCTGCGTAGAACTTCATCCGGGCCTAACTTATATAGGCATCCTGCAATGAGGGTGAAGTCTGCTTCCTTCACAACCAACTGCTTCTTTTGCTGCTTAGTGAACTCATCAGGTGCTACTCTTGTAGTGAGGAATTGAATAATTTCGGCATAGTAGTCATCTGCGATCTAGATAGAGAACAATGGTGCATCCGGTAGATTGTCATCTAGGTTACTTGGCTCTTCCCCTGAGTCTATACGCGACAAATGATCTGGTCCAGCATTCAATCTTCCTGGTTTCACAATGATTTCAAAATCATTCTCCTGGAAGAGGAGTAACCATCTGCAGATTCTCCCCCCTAACACTGGTTTATTGACTAGGTACTTCAATGCGGAATGGTCAGTAAACATTTTAAACGAGGCGCCCAATAGATAGTGCCTGAACTTCTACAGCGCATACACCATAGCTAAGCCCTCTCTTTCTGTTGTGGTGTAGTTTTTTTCTGCTGTTGATAACTTTTTGCTGGAATATGCGATGGGATGGTCAAGATCCCCTTCTCCTGGCTGTGTCAAGACGACTCCTAGTGCGATGCCCGATGCATCCACGTGTACATGAAATGGCTTAGTCCAGTATGGAAACACTAGGATGGGTGCGGTAACCATCTTTTCTTTGAGCATGTCTAGGCTCTGCTGACATTCCTCATTCCATAGGAATTTTACATCTTTCTTCAGCAATTTCTCCATTGGTGCTGTAATCTTTGCGTAGCCCTTGATGAACTTTCTGTAGTACCCAATATGACCAAGTACTGTCCTTAGTTGCTTGACTGAATTGGGTGCTGGAAGGTTTACAATGATGGCGATCTTCGCGGGATCTACCATCAAGCCTTGTCTGCAAACAATGTGACCCAACAAAATACCAAATGGTGCACAAAATATACATTTCTTCAAGTTTAGAGAAATATGGTACTGCCTACATTTCTCTAACATCAGTCTTAAGTCTCCTATATGCTTGTCAATTAGTCCAAATACAGTCCAATCATCAAAATATACTTCTAAGAATTTATGAATGTATTCTTTAAATACAGCAACTACTACTCTAGAAAATATAGCTGGTGCATTCTTAAGACCAAAGGGCATTACCGTATACTGGAACGAGCCCCATTCTGTTGCAAAGGTGGTCTTAGATCGATCTTCTGGATGTATTCTGATCTGATGGTAGCCTGAAAAGCCATCAGTGAAGGAGTAGACCTCCTGTCCTCCCACGTTGTCGAATACCTCATCAGTGAACGGTGTCGGAAATGGATCATGAAGTGATGCATCGTTGAGTTTTCGCAGATCGACACAGATTCTAATGTCTCCTTTTGTTTTCTTCTCTTGGATGACCATGGGGCTAACCCATTCGCTTTCTTCTATCGGCTCAATGATGCCTACTGCTAGCATCTTATCAATTTCGTCCTTGACTTTTTCTTTGTAGCGCGGATTCAATCTATATGGGCGCTGCTTGACTGGTCTAGCGTCCTCCTTCAATGGTATCCTCATAACTCCCAGGTCTCTGACTATTCCCTTCATTTCTGTGAACTTAGTGGGGAATAGGTCCTGATAGTCATGTAACAAATCTGCAATCTGTCCGACTGTTTCATCGTTCCAATAGTCTCCTATAGAGGCAAACTTAGGTTCTGCGTCTGTGCCAATATTGACTTTTTAATCTTGATGGGCTCGGTGATTGCTGGAGTCTCTAGCTGTGGTCCTCCAACATCACGAGTTCCTTTTGAATGCGGAATGTTGGTGTTACGAGGGTCCTCATCCGCCTCCTCTGATTCTGATGTAAAATTATAGCATTCCAACGCCTCTTCTAGCTGGATAGTCCACTCAGGTTGGACTGGTACTGAGATGGTGCAATCCTCAAATATCTTGGTCTTGATTATGTCTAGGGCCTGAGCAATACTTGGATGTTCTGATTCAAATGCAAAGGTGAGCAGGAAACTGTCTGTCATAAGTGACCATGTAGTCGTCCCCTTGCGTAATTCAGTCTCTGTGTACCAGTTCCTTGGAACTGTGTCCAATGTGTGAATGAATCTGTGTACCCATTCATCCTCTGGAATGTCCAACCAGCTCTGTTGACATGTCTGAATGTGTGCTCTAGGATCAGTTTCTCCTGTGTACTTCTGCTGAACATACTCTTTGTCAACCGAAAATCTGATCGCCATCAATCTTTTAATATCATCCCATGATGTGATATTTTCTTTATGCGCGTACCACCATCTTGCAGGTGTGGCTCGTACTGCAAGGTCCATGGCTGGGATCCTCTGTTCGTAAGGCATCTGTTGCTCAATCTGCTCAAGGAAGTCCTGTATATCTGTCAGTCCATTATATGATGGAGGGTTAGTGACTTCTACTCCAATCCATCGCAGTGACTTACTCATAAACGCACATCTACGAGCTGAGACTTCGTAAAGTCTGTTCTGCCAGTTCTCTAGGCCAACATCGGAATCCGATGCACATGAGCTGTCGCATCGCCAACTAATGTTCCCTTCTGCGGTTGGGTTGATGTAGTTGTTCTGGTTTGCATTCATCTGGTATAGGCTATCCATGTTATGTGCTTCCTCCTCTGCTCGTAAGGGTTCAATATACCTAGGACCTTGGTAAGGATCCAGCGGTGCGATGACCCGAATCTGCGCATCCTCAAAGGTTATTTTTCTTCTATTTAAATCGATGACAGCCTTGCTACCGATCGCCCAACCGATACTTAATAACATTGGATATGGTTGACTGTCTCCAATGATTTCTATAACCTCAAAGTCCGCAAAGCTGCGTACTTAGTCAATGTCAACCGGCACCTATGCTAGTCGACCCAGTGGTGATACTCGCTGTTGGTTAGCTAATCTCAGGTGGATAGGTGATATGTCTAACTGAGGGCTACCCATCTGTTGCCATGTCTGCTTAGTTATCACATTCACCTCTAATCCTAGATCTAGGACAACCTCATCCATTTCAAATTCTCCAATCTGTGCTGTAAGCTTCATCTCCCTTCCGGTCCTGGTATGTCCTGTAATATTATGAACAGCGCGGTGTGCACTGTCCGATAGAGAAGGTTGCTGACACTGATCGATGATGCATTGTAGCTCTCCAATGGATTTTTCATTTCTCAAGAGTTTCAAACAACTGCGTAGGAAAGATTGTACATTTCCTGTCGATTCATCCTCGTCGCATCTTCCCGATGTGGTAGCCTGCGGTATCTGTTCTGGGTTATCGACACAAGGTACTTGCTGCTGTACGCCCCTAGATGGCGGTATCCTTAATCCTGATTATGTAAGTTCATTGAAGGAAGCCTTGGCTTCATGAAATGTCTCTTTATTCTTCTATAGGTCGAGTGTTGTGGCTTTACCAGGATCTCTGTGTACCCACTCCTGACTTGTGTTCTTTTCGGTCTCCTGCGATGTCCCACTGGTGGAAGCACCGCTACGAGTCACAATGTTGACTCTCAGTTCTGGCTCTTCCTGCTCAGCAACAATAAGCTGGACGTTCTGGTGTACTGCTGGCTTAGGTTCTTTGATCTTAGCTATCAGGATAGGACACTCTTCTATGGTATGATCGTAAGATTTGCAGTAGTTACAAGTAGTAGTGGGGCTCTGACTGTCCCTAGCGTAGTGTCCTACAACTCCGCAATTATAACAAGTGATTGGCCCACGACCTTGGCCAAAACCTCCTCCACGTGCAAAGCCTACTCCACGGCCTCGTCCTCTGAATCCTCCTGCACGGCCTCCGTAAGCCTGATCCAGCTGTGGTCCTGCTGCTGGACCCGGTGTTTCTGATTGGACTCTGTACACATCATGTTTTCTATCTAACATGAGATCATAGGCTCGGCAGTCCTGTTCATCATGCCCGATGGACTTGCAGAAGACACAGTATAGGTTCTTAGGTGTCTGTACATACTTCTGAATCAAAGGGCATTGCTGAGGCGGATGTCCTTGTGTTTTACATATTTCACACCATGGCCCTTGTGTTCTTGGTAAGGGGTTAGGAGCCCCTGATGCTAAATATTCTGTGAAGACTGGACAGTTGTCTTTGGTATGAACCTGTGCTCTACACTTTATGCACCATATGTCTTGCATAACCTCTTTCCCTTTCTTAAGTTCGTGTATCTGTAACGTGAGGTTGGCCAACTGGTTCTGTAGGGTTGTCATGCCTGTGGTAGTCTCTGCTAGAGGTGAAGCCTCTAGTTTCATTGCCATCTCCAGCGCTTCATCTTGAGTAGTGAGTTTCTGCTGCATTAGTGGCAGTCTGATGTGAGGGAGCAGCGCTGCAATAAACCATTCCTTATGCTGCTCTGGCGCAAAGTCAAAGCTTACTTGGTCTATCAGGGCTTTGAATTTCTGATCAAAGTCCCATACTGATTCTGATGGAAGCTGCTTAATATCCTTGAGCTTTGTTATACACTGAGATTCAGACTTAGGTTTGTTAAACTCTTTGATCATGGCATTCTTGACCTGGGAAGTGTCTTGGGTAATGTAGTATACTTTATGTACCATGTCAAGGCTCTGTCTCTGAGTGTGGTGACCAACTGTACAAGTTTAAGGTTATCATCGTTGATTGTTTTAATGGTCCACATGGCTTCACATAGGAACCAATGTTGTTCCGAGTCTTCTGCTCTTGTACCTTTAAAAGTAGGTAGCTTCATGTCATCTCCCATTCTATTCCTTTGTGGTGGGTTCTGACTGATTGGGTTACTACCACTCAGCGGTGTAGGTGAAGGTGATGTAGCGGGAGTAGGTACTGGCTGTGAACTACTAGATGGAGTACCTACGGGGTTATTCTGAGTCCCTGTCTGTTTCTGTGGGGTATAGGGGTGGTAAGGAATACCCCCCTATGGTTCTTATGTGGTACTAGGACTCTATTGTCTAATACTGTCTGAACTATCTTCAAATACAGGAGAGCTAAAATCTACTTTATACTTCTTTCCACTACGTGTTCGTCCAATGTCATCAAAATCACTTTCAAACTCTTGTGACATTACTATCTTTACTTATTCATCTGAAACTAGATCCATTGTTCCTTTTTCATATAGCAGCATCTTAAGGGACAAGTTTAGAGATCTTAGGTACTTACCACGATATCCTCTGAAGAAGTACCGTTCAGCTGCGCTGAAGCTCTTTCTCTGGTCAACTGCAAATTCTGTAACAAAGCCTTCTAGCACACTTGTCAGCCAAAATTCCACTGCTCTCGTAATCGGATTGTCGAGGTTCTGCACGGTCTGAATCAGCTCCTGTGTCCAGACAATGTTTCTTTTCTTCTTGAATGTGTTCCTATCTGTCAACTTGGATAACCAGTCGAAAAGCTCGTTTCCATAGGTTGCAAAAAATATAGCTTGTATGTCTGAAGCGATATGGTTTTCTAACCAGGCCTCTGTGCTCAGTTTAGGGCTCTGATTTTCTTTCTTGGAAAACTCCCTTAAGTCTGAATCCAACCACTGGTGAAACTCTTCTCTGGTAGGATGCCAACAGAACATTAACTCCCAGTCGTTTAAACCGGCAACAGAACCATTTGTTGATTGCATGGGAAAACCTGGGTTAACTATAATCAAGCAACAACACCCCTAGCTCACTGGCCCTTTCGGCAACAGACCGCACAGCGGCCTGAAGTCTCAGCCGAAGTGATTCTAATGGGTTGGCCAAGGACTCAAGCGTCTTGGACCAGGTTCCGTGGAAATCCTACTGGTGGCCCACAGCTCTCCTAGCTGCGAGATCTCTTTCCTGCGCGCCGCGCAATTTTCCACTCGTGATGCTCGATCTATTCCCCACTCATGGCCCTTCTAGCCACGGCGTCTCCACCCTTGAGCACGTATTGCGGATTCTTCTCCCGTCGCACGACTCCTTCCTTCTCACAATATTCCCAATCTTACCGCATCGTCGTGCACCATGCGACACAAAACTCCTATTCAACGCTAAGTCCTCAACCTACGGTATCGCGCACCGCAGCTCCTCTGCCGATGTGGTATCACCTTCTTGCGATACCCTCCTCCCGCGGCTTAGCGCAATTAGCGTTGTTCGTGTCGACGCGCAAGACCTGATACCCAGACTGTCTTACTGTGATTAATTAACTATCTAAGGCAAGCATAAATAAGTCCTTATATGACGTGCCAAGGGTTTCAACTTGTATATATCTTCCTGTAGTGCTGTAACTAAGCAACTCATTCATACATTAACTGTAAGCAAATTGCATAACATAACGGATAGATGTAGCAAATAAACACGATATGCAAATCAATCACAGAACACGGGATTTTAACGTGGTTCGCCCCCAGGATGGGAGTTACGTCCACAGAACTGTGCTTCTCTATTATAGCTTAAGGGAAGGCAAACACAGTTCTGCTGCACCTCATATGCAGCTCAAGATCTTCTCTCTTAGATCTTTCTTCTCTACCCTTACGTTGTCGCTCTTACAACATACTCTTCCCTCTCAGTCGATCCCTACGGATCGTTACATGCATGCTCTACAAGACGGCTACTGGTTTTAGTAAGATTGCTACAGCTAGAACCAGAACCAGAGCTCACCTTTTACAATAGTCTACTTATCCTTATTGCCTATTTCAATCACGACTGTCTCACTATCCAACCAACTAACCAACTAACCAACTAACCCTTTTACAATACAAAATATATTCTTATATAGGCAGCCCGAAGGTCGTGCCATTACAACACTATGGGCCTGTCCCAACAGTAACCCAAAACCTAACTAGTGACAGTCGGTCCTCTCTGTCCTTGAGGTAGCCGCTTCCCGTCACACCACAGCTCTCTGCAGTCTTCCATGCTTCCCGGCACTGATCATGGGTACTATGCACCGCTTCGCTTTTCTGTCCTTCGTCTTCAATTCTTGAACCTCGTTGCTCCTTCTTCTTTATGAGGGTCGCTGAGCCCTCCTGTCTTCCGCCGCTGCCTTCAATGCAGTGGGTGAGCTCTCTCTTCTCGGCCGCTCACGTACCGTTTCCTTCTTGACTTTTCTATCTTAAAAGTCATGGTTTCCGGCTCTTCTCTACAGCTGGAACCGTGCTACGGCGTCGTAGCTCTGTCTTATCTTCTTTCCACCAAAACTTATCTTTCTGCCAAAACTAGCAGCTTCTTCTATAGCTGCGGGACCCTACTCCAACAATATTCAACTACCTTCTCCATAGATTCAACCACCTTCTCCATATATAATTCCAAACATGGCATCTCAACCTCCTAATAAGATGGATGCCATAATGGCTACTAGATATGCCCCACTAATGTTAAATCAACCTCTTAATGCTCTTCCTCAAGGGGATTATCATAAATATATTCCAAGGTTTAATGGTCAAGGTGAAGTTACAGCATAAGAACATTGGAATTCTTATTTTAGCTATGATAACAAACAAAATATTGAAAATTAGGATGTATGGATGTGAGTATTTGTCCAAAGCCTAGATGGGGAGGTGAGGAAATGGTTTAGAGAATTGCCACCAATTTCTATAGATGGAATAACAACTTTGGAAGAATTTTGTTTGAGAAAATGGGGAGATACTAAAGATGACCTTTAATACATTACTGAGTTTGGATATTTGAAAATAAAACAAGCTGAGACAATTAATTTTTTAACCAAAAGTTTCAATAAGATGTATAGTAAGATCCCTGCAGAAATTAATCCTACTGAGACATCTGTAAAACTTACTTATGAAAATTATTTTGATGTTGAGTTGTCTTTATTACTAAAGGAAAGGATATCCATTACTCTTGTGAATATGCAAGAAGCAACTTTGGAAGTTGAGTCAAATTTGATGGCACCAAATAATTTGAGGGATAAATCAGAATATCATGGGGATGACAAGAAAAGGAAAACATAAATGCTACCATCTATTTCGGGAGCAAAGGTAATAGATAGTAAGATGGATGAGATTACCAAAATCATTAAGAATTTATCTCAAAAATTAGTAGGATGGAAACGGAAAATAAAACTCAAAATATACATACTCAAGAGAATGATAATCAGAATCCCAACCAGTTTAGAAGGCCATTTAATCCTAGGTTCTTTCCTACATATAGGAGAAATAATGAAGATAAAAATATACAACCTCCTTTTCATAATAATATGGTACAAAACGATGAATATAATGAAATAATTGAGCTGGAGGTTGAAGACTTAGATCCAAACATTGAACAATTGGACGATATGCCTTGTTCCAATTTTTTAACTAGGTATAAATATCAATATGCAAAAGTTTCTTATTATCATGAAAAATATGATTTTCAATAGGTTTCATATATCCCAGCTATTTTCCATGCAGTCCCAAAGACTTATGGCCTCAGATCTGAAATAAATCGGTCTTCACAAGACATGCAGAAAGCAAGGAATGTTCCTGCAAAGCAAGGATTAACTTTTGAGAAGAAAAAATATCAATAGGGAAATAAAGATAGAGCTAAAGATATGGAAGAGGTAGGTGTATTTTCTTCTAATTTCAATATTGAACATGAAATTAGCAAGATCAAAATTCCTATTCCATTTACTGAACTCATTAAAAATCATTCATATAGAGATCCTACTCTCAAAATTTTAAATCCTCCAGTTAATTCTATCCCTTCAGATGTGGTTAATTTACAATATGAAAATCCAACCATAATTTTTTGTCCCAAATAATTTGATCATCTAGATAATAAGTTAGAATTCCCTCCACCATTTTATATTAATCTCATAGTTCATGATCAAATGTTACATAATTGTCTTCTAGATTCTAGTGCTTTGAACATTCTTACGCCCAAGGAAGTTATGGAAGCTTTAAGGATAACTGTCACCAATCCTTACCATGATCTATATGATTTTGATTCTAGAGAAATTAAATGTATTACGATTATCAAGGATCTTGTTGTTATCCTTACACATTTGCCAAGGAAAAGTGTGCTAATGGATGTTGTTATAACTAATATTGCTCCTAAATTTGGTATGTTTTTGTCAAGGTCATGGGAAAAGAGGGTAGGAGGAATCTTGCAGATGGATATTTCTTATGCTACAATTCTGGTATTCGGACGGAGATATAGGAGATTGTACATGGAGGTACAACTTTCTTATTTGGTAAGTGACAATAAAAATCCTACGAATCATTCGATCTATGCAATTCAAGAAGATATGGGTTCTTGTATGGTACATTTAATAACGATATAATATGGGGCCTTGGCGTTGAGCTCCTCACCATGATTTAATAATGATATTTACATAACTTACAATTTTAAGGCAATAGGGTCAAAATAAGGATATTACATGAAGTAACAAAATATTTTGCTAAATATTATATAGGTTCATCTTTAAACTTCCAAACCCTGAGCTTCTAATTAAATGAAGCATTAAATGTAGAGACAGTGAGGATTCATGTTGAAGGAGAATAATGGTTTAAAAAGCACATGTTTGAAGTTGATTTAAGTCTGCCTTTGTTACCAGGTTATGAAGATTTAGATTGTAGCAAAGGTATTCATCTCAACAATGTGAAGTAGGAGTGGAGGGATATGTTCAACATTGTATAACATTATATTACCTGTGAGGGCTGGTTTTCTATTGTTTTCAGGTATCATCTATGATTTCTTTTGCATTTAAATGGATAATATAAGTTAAATGTACCCTATTACTTGTTCAAAAGACTTGAGAAGATGCCTACAAGGGTAAAAAACCATCCTAATCACACAAGTCACTATGTTTTCCATCATGGGATGGTTAAATTGTTCGTATTGACTAACTAAGGAAGTGAAATCACTCTTGGCAACACTTTTTATTCTGGTCAGGCTTTGAACTAGAGATGCCTGAAACCAAAAATGATATCAAGGTATAGATCAATAGCGAAGAAGCAGGGATTTCAGTCACCCAAAGGAAAATCAGAGGTAAATATACAAGATGATAGAAAAGGAAGGTTACAAGATGATAGAAAAGGAAGGTTGAATAAGAATTAAAGCAGCCAGAAAGTGAATTTAACTCAAAAGATGACCCTATTTCAGAACCCATTAAAAAAGAGTTACAAAATAAAGTGCTATCTGAGTTACAAAATGTAGAGATAACTGTTCTAGACACCCCCAGGGATGCATAAGAGAAAGATAACATGTAAGAACTTTCTTCCAATATAAGAATTTTAGATACTCTTGCTTCAGAATTTCACAGAACTAATTGGAGACAAAGGACTAGACCCAAGAACAAATTAAGGATGAATATGAAAGTTGTTCTATATTCGAAATTTTATAAATATTTAGTAACTATTGTTGAAGATTCTTCGAGTGAGGAATATCCACAAATTGTAAATGTTACAAATAAAAATTCCTATGGCTTGGGGTACCACAACAGATAGAGTAACCGTAGAAATCAATCCTTTCCCATATGCAAGAGAAACAAAACATCTAACACTAAAGGATCTCGAAACATACCTTATTTCGGATGGTTGATGTAGATCCCTGTTGAGCTTTTCCACTTTCGCTTGTATTAGAAATTTGCTCTCTCAACATTCAGCAAACAAGACAAGCATGCTATATAATGGTGTTATACCTACTCTGGCATATATATAATCAATAAAATATAATCATTTAAAAGCATCCATGGATTCAATATTCATTTAAATACACATTATTGGATAGGAAAAGATATTTCTATTAATACAAATAAGAGATTACAATAGTGACAACCTTTGTTGGCACGTCTGCAAACCGGAGAAACTGAGTCCTCCACCTGGGCCTCCACCACTTCAATCCTCCATCTCTCGATAGCAAGCTCACAAACAAAGGCAAGCTTGAGAAGAACACAAAGTGCTACAAGGGACAAAGGGATGCAGACTCAAGTATAAGCTCCAGAAACAATGGACTATAGTTTTCTTGCTCTTCAATTCCTCTCCTTTCAATGTATCCAAAGGGTTCCTTATATAGTGCTTCAATGGGGTAATGGAAGGTCAAATCCGAGTGATCTCAAGGCATATGGAAGGCCAAGAGACAAGTGACTTGGATCCACATCAAGGAAAACTTCAAAACTATTTGGCCTTTTGCACACATCCCGATGTACGCGGGTTTGAGGGTCATATCTGCGTATATACATGAGAATAGGTTTAAAAGTCGCATATGGAAAATAATGCATGTTTTTAGGGATGATCTTGGAAACATCAAAGGTACAAAAATGGTCCATGGGGTCCAAAGAGTCTGCAGAGGGATAGGGAAGGCCATAAATGTGTGATCCACCATGTGTGGTAAAATTAGCTGTAACATATGCCCCCTAATGTGTGAGGTCATAGGGGTGATACGATGGCCAAAATACATTACATGTCCATCCCAGAAGTAGAGTGATGAGGAACCAAGTGGAAGAACCAGCCATCCAACAGTATGATACAATAATCAAACTCTGCACATAACTGCAAGTACATACAGTAGTCCCAGATACATAAGAGTACAATGGCCATGAATAGACATGATACAAAATATGACATGTGTGGTCATCGTCATGTACAATATAGATAGATCAGAATATCCATGATGAAGATATACAAAGGATCATGATCTCCATGATGGATAAAGATATCTGACATATACTGGAATCAAGTCACGATAGCTGAAATATCATGAACATTGGCATGATCAAGGAGGTAGCATATATGAAATGCCACTAGTCTGGAAGGTCTTCTACACAATCCGCCACGAGTACATGTCCTACTATGTGAATAGAGGTGTTGAGGTCGAACATAGTAGTCCATCGTTTGATTACTGGTCATTGATGTATACCGTTAACAGACGCGAGATCACCCAACGATAATGAAAATGGGAATCAAGGTACTAGAGTGCAAACTAACAAGTGTGAATAAATGTGTTGAGGTCGAACACTTGAGAGAATCCATTGATCAAGGGACATTGATGTATTCCCAAAACTGTTGATGGCGAGAGAACCTACCACTAATGACTACAAGTCTCAAGGCACTCAAAATGACTCTAGATTCCTATCCTAGAATAAATGATCTAAAGTCGATGGGATGAAATCCGCTGGAAGGAGGGCATTAAGGCATTCCTCATCATCCAACACGAGGTACTTAACAAAGCTGTATAATGTGGAAGGACTCGATCATAATGTGCATGGATCAATATCAGTACCGGGAATGGCCGACATGCAAAGTCAAGAGAACTGAGGAATGGCCGACTTAGGTTTCAACTTCCTTCAAACAAGAGCATAAAGGAAAATGGTGACTGAATGTAGGTAGCATAGAATCAATATACAAAACTGGGACATCTCTGCGACACAGGAGGCATCGATAGAGGCTCCATAAGGACTGGAAGCTTAACCAGTCGGTGGAGATAAACTCAGAGAAACAAGTACAGCTCCTAAAGTCAAACTATTAACCCAACCAATGAATGTGATATACAGTTTGTTGTTCGAAGGCAACATGACTAGACTGCTGCCAAAGATAATGTCTTTTTTTGTCCGGCTTTTTGGTTTTTTTATTTTTTTTGGACTTTTCAAATATTTTGAAAAGCTTGAAAAAGAATAAAAGTGATTTATAGTTACAGACTAGGAGGAGACGAGTGTCAAGGGACAAACAAACTAGTTCCAACCAGTAGAACATACATATGCTCAATGCAAGGACACATGTGTAGGATAATGATACTCGAGGGAATGTCCCCTCCCAGTAAAAAATGGGGAATCAAGCTGCAAAGGATATGTAAAATGGCTCTACATGGCTAGACATGAGACATGCTTGGGATATACAGCTGATAATCAAAGTCAGGGAAGCTGGCATAAGGCTCAATAAGGCAAGAAAAACTCATGATAATGCAATTACAACTTGACATAAGGGAGTCCTGGGGAAAAAAGGCCAGCAAAAAGATCAAGAGGAGTATGAGGATCTTGCGCAAATTCATGGCGATACTATACAAAGGACTCCCACACCCTAAGGGAAAAATGTCGGCATGGGAACCAAATGCAAAACAGGAGCTAACTAGGGCACCCATGTACGGTCAAGCTTTACCATTCACATCATGTCACTTCTAAAAGCAACAAGAATGTTCTGTGACAAGATAGAATGGGTTCGTAACTAAGGTTATAATGAAATGGTCATAAGTTCATGCAAAGTGCAAACGGATGTGAAACCTAAAATATATGCCAGTTTAGACATAATACCTTAAATCGGCACGAAAAGGTCAAAACCATGGTCAAAACGACGCTCAAAATGGACTCCTACATCATCAAATTAGTCCAAAATGGTCAGAAACGGTCCAAAACTATAGAAAGTGGGTAAAAAATTTCAAAATTTTAAATTGTTTTTTATAAATAGTAAAAAATTCAAAAATTCCATATCATTTGAAATTTTTACCCTTTTGAGCTCAAAACTTCCAACGTGAATTCCGGAAGCTTCGTTTGGCGAAATTCGACACCGTTTGTTCTAGGTAACTCCTCATGTCTTCCTCTTCCCATTTCATGCAAATTTTTTCAGTTTCCATGGTCAATTTAATTTTCTAGGCCAATCTAAAATAGGCGTTTCGACCCACACGGATATCGGGTTTTTTTCCGCATATAGGGCTGGACATACGCGGAAAATCCTCCCAAAACCGCGTACATACGCGGCTATTTTGCAAACAGTCACGTATGCGGCTGCGCATAAGGATTTTTAAGGTAAATGATGACCAAAAATCATTTTTTTATGTGCAGGATGGTTCTAGAATGGAGGGAGAGGGAACATGGAGATGTAGAAGAGGTTGCTCAAGGTGACTTAATGGCCCAACAAGCTCTACGTGCATGCGTTTTGTATAAGTTTAGGTGTCTTGGCAGCTTGCGGGCCAAACCATGACTCAGAGTCTTTTCACATTGACGGGATATCTCTCACTATAGAAATTAAGGACATATATTTTATTACTGGATTATCCCGATGGGGAGAGGTGGTGAATCTACGCTCTCGTGGGCCTGAAGGTCGCCTTACTATTGATGAGTACATTGCGGTGTACTGCTTTCTGGACACGTAAAAGGTAGGGAATCAAATCCCGACAAACTCGATCCAGGTACTGGGACTGAAGGCCATACTATTGGCACTCAACAGGATAGCCGGTCTAGCTTCACTCCACCAGGCCTCACGGCCATTGATGTTCTATGTGGTGGAGTGTATGAGACCCACAGTATATGATTGGAGCACTACACTATTGAGTAACATGAAGCAACAACTCAGTGACTACAAGATGGGAAGGGTGAGAAACTTCAGTTTCGGCAGCATACTGAGCACGTTCTTCTTTGAGAGTGTACTGGGGCTAAGCCCTAGAGTGGACATTCCTCTGCACAGAGTTCAAGATCCGGCCCAACGAAGTTGGTAAAATGTTATGCGCAGACTGGGCGGAGGTAGGGTGGCTAACACCTACCCAGCGGACTTCTTTCCATGGTGGCGGCGGTAGATCATTGCCATCGATGACTACCCCTATGCAGGGATATATTTCAGAGGAGATCCAGACATGCCCCTACCACTAGGAGTGACATATGGTGATGTAGGTAATGAATCCCAAACCCTCTTTTTAAGTTTTTTGAATTATTAATTTTTTTGTGTTTTTTGAAATATTGACTCAAAAGACATGTTTTGGTGTGACGACACATAGTGACAATCTGTCATGTGTATGCAGATGTTGGACCACGACGACCTGATGGTTTCCCTCATAATAGACAGAGGGGAAAAGGAGATGACATCATGGGTGTGGATGCGGAGCAGACGCTCCAAAGCATCCACACAAACTTTGTACGCTTGACACATAGGGTACCCATGGCGCAAGTCGAGGACTTGCCTGAGGCCATGCAGTTCCAGGTGGTTGGTGTACCACAAGCATGGGTTCAATTATTTCGATGACTAGCTAGAGTCGTGTTGTGCTACCATGATCAGAACCCCCCTCCTCCTCCTCAGGCTTAGAGACCCGAGAGTGTTTCATTTTTGTACTACCATGTATTATATTTTGGTGGCTCGGAAGCCCCAATTTTGTATAATGACACTTATGTATTATGACGTCACATTTTGGATGAATTTTTTTTATGATGATCGATTTTATTTATTTACATGTGTGTAAAAATGTATGTTTGTGATATGCTTATGGTATATTAAACAAATGCCAATATAACACATAGTTAGCATATGAGTCAACAACTTGATTAAAAATTCTTGAAACATGTATGTATATTATGTTCTCAAATTGTCATTCTAGCAATCTCACACATAAGAATATTTGTAATAATGTCGGATCCCTAATACGATACAAGCCATTAAGCTGTGAAACCACTAACTGCAAATCAAGATGTACCTCAAGAGAGAGAACACCATGTGAAATTGCATCCCGCAATAACTCGATAACGACAATATATTCAACAATGTTGTTTGAAGAAGGTCGTAAACATACGCCTCCTGAAGACAATACCTAGCCCATAGGAGGATAAATCACCAAAGCAGCAGAAGCTGAGTTTTGAGTGTGGCGGATATCACCATCAACGAATCCTATGTAAGCAGAAGACTCCATTGACATCTGCCATAAGAAACGAAAGCTAATCAAAAAACCCAATCACCATAAGAAAACCTAACTATGCAAAAACCTATACAATAATATACAATAATCATCCCTGGCTGAAGATCATGCATAGTGTTTTTTAAGATAGAGCCCATTTTTATGCTCTTCCAAGGCTATCCATTCATAATCCACCAACTCATAGGCGCCCTTCTCTAGCACACATTTGACTACGTAAGGACCATGCCACATGGGATTAAAATTCCCTACCCCCAAGGGTTCTTTAGCTTGATCCCATAAAAGGACCAAATCACCTTCACTAAACCTCCTTAGACGAATAGACTTATCATATTGGACCTTAATGTGGCACTTATTTACTTCTAGATCCACTAAGGCATCCCAACACTGCTCATCAAGCTGCTCTAAGTGGACCAAACGTTCCTCCAATGCGGAAGTGTCTGGTAAAATCTCTATAGCTAGCTTCAATGAAGGGATTTCACATTCAACCGGCAAGACAGACTCCACCCCATGTACAAGCTAATATGGAGAGAAAACGGTAGCAGTCTTAACCATGGTTCTATAGGCCCACAAAGCAGGATATAACATGATATGCCAATTCGTCTTGCTTTGTGCGATGGTTCGTTGGAGAATGGACTTAAGTGATTTATTCACTGCTTCAACCTGTCCATTCACCTGAGGGTAATAAGAAGAGGAGTGCTCCCGCTTATACCCTAACTTCAAAGCCAACTCTTCCATCATTCTATTATGAAAGTTCCTACCATGGTCAGTGACAAGCTCTTTTGGAATGCCAAACCGAGTGATAATTTGGTTGAAAATAAAATGTGCGGCTATCTCACCGTCGGATTTAATCGTGGGAATAGCCTTAGCCCATTTTGTGAAATAATCAACAACCACTATAATGTGATGATGCCCCCCAGCCAAAGCTAGGTTGCAATCCATGAAGTTAAGCCCCCACTTGGTGAAGGGACCGGTGGTGATAATCAGATGTAATGGGGCAGGATGCGAGTGCATATTGCATGCAAACACCTGGAAAGGGTGACACTTCTTGACCACATTGACATAATATTTGAAGATTGACAACCAAAAATATCCCTCTCTCAATATTTTTTGGGCTGTAGAAAGCCCAAATAAATGACCACCACATGCCCCTCTGTGGCAATCATTTAGCACAAAATCAGCCTCATCATGGGTTAAAAAATGGCGTAAAATGGAATCTACCCCACAGCGGTACAAAGTGTTATCCACTATAAGGTAGTTCTTAGATACATGACATAATCGTCGTTGCTCATCCCATGAAAGGTGAGTAGGGACCTTCAATGTTTGCAAATATATAATGATATCCCCATACCATGGGTCCAAAGTTGAGATAAGGAAAATATTCTTATCAACAAACGTATCCTCATAAGCCTCCTCCTCCTCCACACTTGGAAAATCATAAATGAGCTCCGCAAAAATTAACGATTTCTTCTATTTCACCGAAACGAACTCGAGATCGAATTCTTGCAAAATAACAATCCACTTATTATATTTTCCCCCGATCATCCTTCTAATGAGGATGAACTGAAATGGATTGACATGAGCCACCACCAAGGTCTGGCGAAGGAGAATGTAATGTCTCAATCTCTGAACCGCATGAACGGTGTCTAAGGAAAGTTTCTCCACATGAGAATAATGGATTTCCGCATTCAATAAGGTTTCAACTCAAATAATATATGACATGATCGTGGAGCTCCTAATCCTCCTGAACCAAAACCATACCAACCGTCTCCATGGACGCGGCCACATAAATAAAAAAATCACGGCTATAGTCAGGTGGACTAAGCACGGGGGCCAATGCTAAGGCTCGCTTAAGAGAATCAAAGGACTCCTAGGCTTGCTCATCCTAGCAAAAAGTAGTGTCCTTCTTTAAAAGACGCATAAATCCTTTAGTCAAATTGGAAAAATTAACCATGAATCTCTGCAAGAAATTTGCCATGCCTTGCAAACACTGAAGATGTCTAATATTACGCGGGGGAGACAATTGAGGTATTGCCTCAACCTTTAAGGGATCAACTCTTATACCCTTCGTGGATACAATGAACCCTAGCAAGAGACCCACAGTCACGCAAAAGATGCACTTATGAGGATTTAACCTAACCTAGTAATGGAGGAATCTCTTGAATACTAATCTCAAATGGTATGGATGACGCAATCTCAGACAAGAATGAGCAACAAGATAATCCAAATACACTTTGATAATCATTTTGAGATCATGAAAAATTAAGGTCATAGCCCGCTCAAATGTGGCTCCGGTGTTTTTAAGACTGAAAGGCATCTTCCGATATGCAAACATACACCAAGGACAAATAAATGCAGTTTTATGTTGATCCTTGGGTTTTTATCTGAATCTGATTATATCCAGAAAAACCGTCCATGAAGGAGAATACCTCACTTCTTGCACACTCATCCAAAATCTGATCAATAAATGGTGTGGGAAAATTATCCTTAGAACAAGCATGATTTAAATCATGCAAATCAGTGCATATACGGATCACTCCCTGCTTCTTATCAACCAAAATGGAATTTGAAACCCACTTCGTCAAGGGAACGGGATAGATAAAAATGGCTTTTAACAGCTTCTCTATCTTAGCCTTAATAGCGAGTGCTTTTCTAGGATTCACCACATGCAAATGTTGTCGAATGGGCTTCGCACTCAGATAGGTCTTAATTTCATGTTCAACAATACGAGGGTTGATACTTGACATTTCCACGTATGACCAAGCAAAGATGTCATGAAAATATTTAAATAGCTCAGTATACTCCTTGATTTCATCAAGGGAACAATCTTCCCTAATATAGACATTCTCAACTTTGCTAGGATCACGAGAAGTATTGATAGGAATAGTAGGTGATAAATTCGCCATGTTCCCATCAGCCGTCTAACCAGGAGAGCTCAATGGAACCATGGGACAACCAATCTTCTTGCTAAGAATATCCCTAAAGTCCTCACGCTCCATATGGTTAAGCTTGGGAAGAAAATAGGATCTATGGTGTAACTATTCCCAAGGTGGCTCAACCCCAAACATGGCCTCAATAATGGCTTCATTTGATGGAAAAACATCATCAAGGAAATCATGTGCATGAGAGGACTCAACTTCCCATGAAGGTAGCACATACAGGTCCTCCTGCTCCATCCGCGAAGAGGAAGGACTAGGCTCTGCAACATAATCAAGATTCGTTTGATATGCTATCATTGATGCAGGCAACGATACATCCATTTTGACAGGTCCATTCGAAGGACTCGGTCAAGGAAGAATCCAAGGTCTTCCATATGGGTAGTGCAAAAAGACACCAAATTCAACGAAGACGAAGCCCGACCAAAACTAGATCCGATCATAAGAACAGGCGCAGGACAACTAAAGGTCCACATAAGAGATGGATACATACCCACACCCACACTCCCAGTTGCCGGCTAAGAATGATCGATAATCGGGATAGAAGCTCTTGATGATGCACTAACACTTGGATTACGGAACGATGTCTGATCAATCGTAACAATATTCCCATTAAATGGAAAGCATACTTCTCGAAATAGAGAAGAGGCTACGGCTTGCATACTATACATCCAATTCCGGCCCAGTAAAATATTGTAGTCAAGGGGCGCATCAACCACCTCGACCTCGATCACGATGGTCTTCCCTCCCAATTGGAATTTAAGAGAAGGAAGAATCCCAAACCCTTCCAGTATGACAAAGACATCACGAAAGCAACAACGCCTTCGTCAATCACAGTGCTTTTGACGATCATATTAAGACACTCTGCATGAATCAAAAGAGACACATAATAAGGCAAGCGAGGTTGTAGTCCCATGGTTTCAAATTTGATGACGGAAGAAGACTTATCATCATTAATACCAAGAGCAGAAAGCAAGGCTTTCCTTTGCGGAGGACAACTCTGAAGTACTTCAAGTGCAGACATCACACATGGAGTTTGGCCCAAATCCTTGATAACGGAATAGTTCTGGGCGGCTCGGGAATTAGGATTGTGCACCGAATGCTTTAGGACTCCCTTAGGAATGCGAGGTGCAATTTAAATTTTATCCATAGGGTTTTTGATACGCAAAGGGCTCTCGAGTGGAGCGGGTTCTTTTCCAACGTTTGGTTGTGATGAACCATAATCTTTCACATGAGTCACAACCTTAGTAGCACGTACCATGTTGATGTAACCATGATCAGTATTGGCTTCTGGCAGATTTTGATCTTCACTCGATGCACAATGAGGATCATTGGTCCTTGATTTCATATTTTGATTATGGGGTAAAGGATTGGTTAGCACAATTGGGCCCTGTGCTATGAATCTTGAGGCATCTTCTGTATGAGGGCACAAGTGAGTGAGGTGGTCCTCCTTACACAATTTTCAAGGAAACTTTACCTTACATTTAGACTGCTTGTCCCCCCCCAGCATTGCGGGTGTTCTTGTCATTAAAATTAGCATTCTCGTTCTTGTTCCCACCCTTACGATTATTTTTACCCTTTTTCTTATTCCTTCTAGGCTGCTGGTTACCCTTCTGGTCCGACGATTGCACGGAAAGTACACTCGCCGTTTGGGTGGGTTGAGATGAATTCGTGGCTTGTCCTGAAGAAGATTGATTAATAGACAATTGGATCACTTGTTTCACAACTAAATCCACAGGTTTGGAACTTGTACAACCTACAATTCCATCAGCATGTGGTCCAGGCTTGATCTTGGGATTGAAACTAGAATGCAGAGCGTTAGGTGTGATCTCATACAAAAGTATGGATTGAGCATAAATCAAATCCAACTCTTGTGCCCTAAATATTGCTTGTTCCTCGTTTTGGACTTCGGATGTAGAAAAATCCTTTGCGATGTAAGGTAACAACGATTTGAGGAACCACTCAAGGAGAAATTCCGGTGGTATAAAGGCTTTAATCAATCTCTTCCATCTATGCCACTCTTGAATGTGATCCGAGATATGTGTGGCTTTGCCTTGTCAAAATGTGGATAAGAGTTCTTTATGAACGTCATAACGCACGGGTAGCTGAAAGTGATTGAGGAAAGTCAGGGCAAGCTCATCGAACAAAATGAATGCCCCCCTTGGCAACTCTATATACCACTTCATCGCAGGCCCGATGAGGGTGGATTGAAATAGCCTTAAACAGATTGAGTCGTCATGTAAAGAATTGGAAGAGCACCAAAGGTGAAAAGTAGTGACATGTTCACTAGGATCTTCTGTGGCTTTGCCCTCGAACTTGGGAATGTCTGAGGGAATCTTGTTAGGGACAGCCGGCCAAGCCGGGTCATGAGACACCGGATCATTCATAAGTCTTGATAAGTCAGGTAAGTTCAACGTTGCAAGGAAAGGGAGCCTAGGGTGAGCTGGTCTATGCCACGCTCCTTGATAGTTTTGGTTCATATAAGGCTAATTACTGTAAATATCATGGCCTTGGCCATAATATCCTCCTCCCATTTGACCCATGTAGGGCTGGATGGAAGCATTATGATGTGGTGTACCTTGACTATGTAGTGCTACAAAGCCATAATTAGAAGAGTAAGCAGGTTGTTGATACCCGTACCCATAGGGTTGATAGTTATGTCCATACTGCGGTCCATAAGACTGTCCATGAGAAGCTCCATAGTTAGGGATATGGGGAACTCCTTGCGATGGACCGTGAGACGATCCAGAAATAGGAATATGACCTCCTGAGACAACAGGAGGTACTTGACTTTGAGATACTACCTTGCAAGCAGTCACAGTACGAACATGGCTAGTAGCGATATTTCAGCCTGAAGGACCATGTGAATGAGGGGGAGGAAGGGTTGTCAAAAATGCATTCGAAGGAGTAGGGTTTGAGGACAAAGGGACATGTGAAGGGATGTAAGTGGTGTTCCCTATGGTCACTCATCTAGGTTCTGGTATCCGCATATGACTACTAACACTAGTTCCAGGATGGACATGTGAGGTAGCTTCCACCACCGGGATGGAAGGTGCAATGTGACTAGTGCTCCCAAATCTCTTCCCATGAAAAGGAATAGGAGTGCCCCCAGGCATAGTGCTAGTTTCAATTTCTGACTCGGCATGATGTGCCATATCGTGTGCAGGGATATCAGGCATGCCATAAAAAATATAACTAGTGCTTGAGGGCTCATGATGAGTCTCGTGACCTGGTAACCAATACCGATGACCTGTGAATGAGGGATCATATCTATAATGTGAAGGTATTTCTAGTGAAGGATCATATACAGGAGTAGGATCTACATCCCCAACCTCGTGAGGTGGAGAAGACATCTCAGGAATCGCATCCTCATGATCTCCCATCGTGTGTGAATCAATGTGATAAGTAGTCTGCTTGGACTATCTATTTCTCTCTCCCAACGGAGCAGGAGCCGTGGAAGGAAAAAGTCCTGCTAAACAATGAGAACGGCTAAGTGCCACACCTGAATCCACAATGACTCAACAAATGAAAAAGACTCTATCTAATTATGCAAACCCTAGGCAAACTAGAATGAACAGAGCATACACCTATACAATGTAAAGCCAAATCACAAGCAAACAAGGGTAGGATATGTGAGCTCCCGAATGAAGCAAGTATGTCTCTCCTAGGAGAGGCTTGAGACTCCCATACACAACAAGTGGAGGTTCGTAACCAATTATAGTGGCCCTCAATTTTAACGCATATAGTGATTGTGCTGTTCGACCCCTACCTAGCTAGGACACCTGCAAAATAACCTCTGCGAAGTACCCCCTCGATAACCTAGATAAGGAAACTAAGTTCACCTCAATATAATCAATGCTCAGGAGGACAGTCACAAGCAGGATTGACCATATGGGAAGGGTAGAAAAGCCTAAAACTCTCGAAAGAGCCCCCAGATATGAATATAATCCTGGAAATATCTTCGGTGCTACTCAGTTATGACCAGGGGTCATCCCAATCAATAACTGCTCACACTGCCTCGTGCTTAACTCCCTTGTAAGAGGAGGATCCTTAGAAACACTAATTATATAAAGGAATTTCACTCTCTCACCTGGACAGACACATAAATTTTTCGTTTAGTGGTCTTGGAGAATTTACTAACAATGAACTATTCCAAGACCCTAAAACCTAATCTTGTTGGTGCACCCTATAAAAGAAAAGAGTGTAATTCACTTTAATATGCGTTGATTTTAATTGGCTTGTTACTCAAAAGGGAAAATGGTCGTGCAACTAATGATGTTATGACGCAACAAGAAGTAAACTGCACACCTAACAATCAATGCAAACGCACTGTGTCAAATGAAAAACAGGGTATGCTACTACGTGAAGTGCAAAATTTTCGTTCAAATGAATATGCAATCATTCCTATATGAAAATTTGACTAATACTTCTCCAAGTAAACCTAATGCAAGTACCATGCAAAATGCAAAATGAAACAATGCATAATGATGCAAAAAGAAAATGTTTTTGTAGTTTTTCAATTAAAATGAGATAATAAAGCAAAAGTATGACTCTATAACCCCCAGAATCTGCAAGCACTATTAGACAAAACCCGAGCAAAGCACTAAGTTGAAAGAGGCCTAATGCACTAATCCCAAAACAAAAAATAGAAAATGAAATGACAAGAACATTCTCAAAAAATTTAAACAAAAGCGTCTCTAGTCAGAAACAAAGGTGTATACAGACTCCAGAAGCTAAGAAGACTCAGCAATTATCCAAACTCACCCAGAAACACTTAATCTTCCCCCAAAAGGAAAAACTCAGGGCATACGCGACTGTGTGCAGAAAACCCACGTATATACGCGGATATCCCAGTTAAAACCACGTGTACACGCGACTGTGAAGGAAAAAATCTCGTACAGGAAAAAAAAAGAGATAAAAAAGAAGGTAAATATACAAGTTGAGACAAAATTTACTCCTATTAGACACTACTAGGCAAACATGCCCCCAGACCCGACTTAGAAACAGAGAAATCAGAGCAATTCAAGAACATTGAATGCCGATAAAACCCTCAAAGGAAATGACTAGGATAGGAGTACTACAACAAACAGAGTAACCACAGAAATAAATCCTTTCCCACATGCAAGAGTAACAAGACATCTAACACTAAAGGATCTTGAAACATACCTTATTCCAGATGGTTGATGTAGATCCACGTTGAGCTTTTCCACTCTCGCTTGTATTATCAATTTTCTCTCTCAACATTCAACAAACATGACAAGCATGCTATATAATGGTGTTAGACCTACTCTAGCATATATAATCAATAACATATAAGCATTTAAAAGAATCCATGGATTCAATATTCCTTTAAATACACATTATTGGACACGAAAATATATTTCTATTAATATAAATCAAAGATTACAATAGTGACAACCTCTGTCGGCACATCTGCGAACTGGAGAAACTGAGTCCTCCACCTGGGCCTCCACCACTTCAATCCTCCATCTCTTGATAGCAAGCTCACAAGAAAAGGCAAGATTGGGAAGAACACAAAGTGCTCCAAGGGACAAAGGGATGCAGACTCAAGTATAAGCTCCGGCAAAAATGGACTATAGTTTTCTTACTCTTCAATTTCTCTCCTTTCAATGTATCCAAAGGGTTCCTTATATAGTGCTTCAATGGGGTAATGGAAGGTCAAATCCAAGCAATCTCAAGGCATATGGAAGGCCAAGAGACAAGTGACTCGGATCCACATCAAGGAAAACTCCAAAACTATTTGGCCTTTTGCACACATCCCGATGTATACGGGTTTGAGGGTCATATCTGTGTATATATGCGAGAATAGGTTTAAAATTCACGTATGGAAAATAATGCATGTTTTTAGGGATGATCTTGGAAACATCAAAGGTACAAAAATGGTCCATGGGATCCAAAGAGTCTACAAAGGGACAGGGAAGGCCATAAATGTGTGATCCACCATGTGTGGTAAAATCAGTTGTAACAACAAATATAGAATATACAATGGATCAACCCCTGGGAGACATTGAGAAATATTTGGAGTGCGTTGCAAAATTTCCTAAAAAGAAGATCATAAAGACAAGGGTAAATAAAAGATCTCTGAATTTGAAATGGGCATGATTTCAAAGTTGCAAAATGTGGAAGAGCTGGAAGAACAAGAGAAGCACACTCCAAGATTGATTATAGAAATCCCTGCACACCAAAATTCCATAGAGACATTGTCAAAAGTTGAAGTCCTTAAGAAAACATTACAGTATTATAAATCTCAAAATGGATACCTTAATGATTCAAATGACCAGTTAATGTTGGAAAATAAGAGGTTGAGAGAAGATCTAGAGGAAACTATTGCTAATTACCAAGATTTAATAACAACTTCAAAGGAAGTTTTGAGAAGAAATAATCTTACTCAACAACAAAATGAAGAACTTATCAACCAAAATAAATAACTCCAAGACAAAATTCAAACGATGGATGCATAATACACTTGGTTGCATAAGAGGTCTCGGGAATTAGATGGGCTTACAATATTGGCAAAGGCAGTAAGGAAAATATCATAATTCATGTTTTGATTGAAATGAAGATCCAACTTTACTAGTCAATCCCAAAATGAAGATCAAGGTTTCCGGAACTTCTAGGATGATGCATCATCAACATCTGTCATTTATTATTGATAAATAGGTGTAGGTGGCAGATTCAAAGTTTATGAGTCAAATTAGTTAATATGTAAATATTCGATATGATATTTCTTTCCTATTTTGAGTCTATTTGATCCTTAAATTTTGGATCTTAAAGTTGTTACCTTAAACTTTTGTATGTCTATAAATATGAAAAAGAAAAGTAGGAAGGGGTCGGGAATTGTTTTTTGGGATCAAGTCACGAGATATCATAATATGCAATTATGAATGTTTTGATCTGTTATAATTAAACTTGAAGACTATTTTTGGAATGATATTATATATGATATGAGCCTATTTTATTCATTATCATGGTAAATGTTTATGATAGATGTGATTTCCATGTTTATGACACAATTCTTTGATAAAGTTTTTGTTTTAGAATAATCATGAGTAGGATGACATTTTACTATGCTTTTCCTATTCAAAAAGTAATTATGTTCTTGAATTTGATTGATTTTTAAGATATGGAACAGGATTATATTCTTGTTAATGATATATCCACATAATCTTTCATATTACTTGTCCATTATATTATTATAAATTGTTGATTGAATACCTTTAAAATAATACCCTTATCCTCATGTTTCCCTAAGAAGATTATAGAAAATGGTCAATCCTTAGTTATAGATCCAATTCATCCAAGATGTATGGACTTTGCACTTTCATAGTCTAGGTACAAAATCCAGTGACAACATCTTCTGGTGCAGTTTCCAGGGACGAAGAAACGAAAGTAAAATTTACCCTGGGTATTATCATTTTTAGGTCTGATTTTGGAGGGTGAACAACATTAGTATATTTTGTAGACTACATTTTCACCCATATTTTAAAAATTCACAGTGGCTTCGAAGAGAATTGGAACCAGGGAAAATCCTACATCTCCTTTGCATTCAGGAATTCCATATCCGGAAAATATTTTAAGGGAAGCTAGACAAAATCTTGGTTTTGCATCATCATGTGATCGTCAGATTCTTCAGATTCAAAAACACCCAGTGAGTTAGATAATGGTTTTCGTTATTCCAATTTGTCAACTTTTGAAGAAGAAAAGAAACAATATTTATCTATTACTATTCCTGAGTTTCATTGTTTTAATCCTACCTAAGTTGACCATTTTAAAGTTTATTCTAATCCATTGTCATCTGAAGACATAAAATAAGAAATTCTAAATTACGAAGGATTTAACTTCTTAAATCCTTCATCATCACCTTATACACCCCTCACTAGTAAAATTCCCATTATTCAATTAAAGGTTAAAGTACTACCTTATCCACAAATTCAACAACCTTCTCCACAGATTCAACTACCTTCTCTACAGATTATTCCAAAGATGGAATCTCAACCTCCTAATAAGATGGATGCCATAGTGGCTGCTAGATATGCCCCATTAGTCTTACCTCATCCTCTTAAAGCTCTTCCTGGAGGGGATTATCATAAATATATTCCAAGGTTTAATGGTCAAGGTGAAATTACAACAGAAGAACATTGGAATGCTTATTATAGCTATGTTGACAACCAAAATATTGAAAATCGGGATGTATGGATGCAACTTTTTGTCCAAAGCCTAGATGGGGAGGTGATGAAATGGCTTAGAGAATTTCCACAAAATTCTATATATGGAATAAAAACTTTGGAAGAATTTTTTATGAGACAGTGGGGAGATACAAATATTATCTTTACTACATTACTGAGTTTGGAGCTTTGAAAAGAAAGCAAGCTAAGAAAATTACTGATTTTACCAAAGGTTTCAATAAGATGTATAGTAATATCCCTGCAAAAATTAATCCTACTAAGACATCTGTAAAACTTACTTATGAAAATTATTTTGATGCTGATTTTTATTTATTACTAAGGGAAAGGAGATCCATTACTCTTGTGAATATGCAAGAAGCAACCTTGGAGGTAGAGTCAAATTTTATGGCAGCAAGTAGTATGAGGGATAAATCATAATATCATGGGGATGCCAAGAAAAAGAGAAAAGAAACACTACCATCTACTTCTGGAGGAAGGGTAATATATAGCAAGATGGATGAGATTACCAAACTTGTTAATAATTTATCTACAAAATTCAGTAGGCTAGAAATGGAAAATAAAACTCAAAATAGACCTACTCAAGAGAATGATTATCAGAAACCCAATTAGTTTAGAAGGCCATTTAATCCTAGGTGCTTTCCTAGAGATAGGAGAAATAATGAAGATCAAAAGATACAACCTCATTTTCATAATAATTTGGTACAAAATGATGAATGTAATGAAATAGATGAGTTGGAGGTTGAAGACTTAGATCCAAACATTGAAGAATTGGACGATATGCCTTGTTCCAATTTTTTAACTAGGTATGAATATCAGTTTGCAAAAGTTTCTGATTATCATGAAAAAGATGATTTTGAATATGTTTCACATATCCCAGATATTTTCCATGCAATTCCACATAAGACTTTTGGTCTCAGTCTGAAATAAACCAGGATTCACAAGACAAGTAGAAAGCAAGGAATGTTCTTGCAAAGCAAGGATTAACTTTTTAGAAGACAAAAGGTCAACAGGGAAATAAAGATAGACTTGTAGATATGGAAGACGTAGGCATATTTTCTTCTAATTTCAATCTTGAACATGAAATTATAAAGATCAAAATTCCTAATCCATTAACTGAACTCATAAAAAACTAGTCATATAGAGAGCCTACTCTCAAAATTTTACATCCTCCGGTTAATTCTATCCCTTCATATGTTGTTAATTTACAAGATGAAAATCTGACCTCAATTTTTTGTAACACACCTAGAACTGAAAAATAAATATTTTTATTTATTTAAGAAAACATTATGTTAAATTTATTGTAAAATTTTTTATGACCAAGCTTGTCAAGGATGACTGCAATTGAAGAATTATTTATTTTTATAATTAAATAGAAGAGACACCTATCGAAGGGAGACTGCTGAATGAGAGTTCAATGAACCACTAGGAGGAATAAGCAGCTGTAGAAGGATGGTTGAAAAGTTGCAGCACTAGAATTTCACTTTCTAGCTGTTGCAGGAAGCATAATCCCTAAAATTGTGGTCATGTTCCTTGAGAAGGAGGAACTAAGCTGGTGGCTCATTTAATTCCAAAACTGACCCAAAGACCTAAGGTAATCTTATAAATACAATCAAATTGAGCAGGAGGCTCACTACTCATTATGTTTCCAAGGGAATGAACCTTGTGACTGTTGCAAACAGAAATGTCAGGAAGACAAGGAGTTTGATGAGGGGATAGCTAAAGTGGAATTATTGAGCTAAGTATGCTACTGAGTGCTAAGTTGTAGCAAGTTGATGTGTGGGATATTATCCAGTGATGTGCGTCCTAGTGGTTCAGTGAATAGGCTCGAGGGTCCTAAGAAAGTAACCTTGGTTTCTTCAAGAGATGGTTGGGTGGAACAGTCTCCTTTGGGTGTTTGTCCCCTTTTTCATATTATCCAAATTCTAAATGTCATTATTTGTTTGTGATTTAAGTCTAAGTTTGTATTTGATTTTTAAGTATGCTCACTAGTTGTATGTTGGATAATTGGATATGTTTTGAACTGTCTATCTAAAAATTTTTTTGGAAATTCTTTTAAGAGGAGAAAAATACAATTCAGTTTATTCAAATTTAAGGTTTAAATCTTACTGGTCTAGTTTTTTCTGCTAGGTAAATCTTTAGCCTAAATGATTTTTTTCTCTTTCTCTTTGTATATTTATTAAATTATCTCTACCTTAGTTATTTCAAACTACTATAATGTTAGTATTATTGGTAATTTCTTTATTAGTCTAGGTTTAAAAGAAAATAACATCCATATTTTAGTGAAGACTTGTGAAAATCCTATAAAAACCCGTTACATAGATTATTATAATATATATCTAATTACATAGATTTATAAGTAAATATATAAGACTAATAAATTGTAATAAGGACAAAACCCTTAGAGAGCTTCATCAGCTAATTATATAGTTTCTTAAATTAAACTAAACAATGCTTATTCTAAACATATCAAGGGTTTGAACCGATAATAGAAAATATACATGGTATATTGCATATATATTGATATATGTTTCTAGGGCTGCGTTTTGGCCTCATAATCAAACCCTAGATACAATTAGGATAAACAAAACTTCAAATTAAAATAATAACTGATCTAGGTTTACAAATCAATTACCGTTAAGGGTTCTTTCCACATAAGTTTTTTGTAAGGGCGGCATGGCCCAATCTCTTGTAAAACCATAATTTTGAATACCAAATCCAGATTATCGACAGGATGCAGCGTTGGTTACAGGATGTAAGTCGTTTTGGTATTTTCATCTGTAATGTTTTCAATCACAGAAGAAAAAAACAACAGGCTTAGGGATTATTTTAGTCACTTATAAATAAAATAGTTTTACCCTTTAAAATTTTAAAAACGAATTGATAGGGGCCTCACAGCCCAAACTATTTTTCCTAGTAATAAGATAGAGGCCTCACAGCCTAGATTCCTTAACATATATGTTACAAAGAATATGCATGGCGTTACGGCCTGCTAAGTAATGTGTTAAAGAAAACAATACTGTAAAATCAAGATCGTATTCAAGAATGCAAAGGCCTCATGGATTATGTTCCATTCATAAAACCTTAAAAATAAACTAATAAACAATAGTAGCTTTTGACAATGACTTTATATCCTATCTCAAAAACAAATACGACAGGGTAAAGGCCTCACAACCACCTTACGGTCTAATAAACTCCTCAAGGCCGCATATAGTTTTATAAAAAAAACAAAACGATAAATCCATATCCACTGAGGCATTTACATAACCAAATAATCAAAATCGAATACTTCTTCTACTTTATGCATCTATTACAAAAATGTACAGAACACCCACTTCCATAATAACATGTTCATTTTTAAAACAAATATATAGTGCTGCTAATCCAAGCACAAAATGGTGTCATATAAACTTCAATCTCTCGTGGGTTTCTTATAAGTCAAACAAACCTTACAATGTTAAAAACGACAGTAGTAGAAACTGTTCAAAGTACACCGTAAAAACCAAAAGTAACCCTGTCACTAAATAGATGTGGCATAGTCTATATGAATCCACAAACTAAGGGTTATCCCTCACAGTTCAGGTATAAATATCCTCGTAGCTACCAAAGACAAATTTATCACCTTCATGCAAAAGAAAAAGTAGAGAGGGAGTCCCAAGGTGTCATAAAAAAGGCAAGAACAAGACAAGGTTATTTAACCCACAGAGCCATGAAGGGCTAGGTAACAAGTCTTACCAGACTGTAAAATCTCTTAGCACAACATCCAACTGAAACATTTAGTCGCACAACATGTTTCTGGAACCCTCCGACACATGCAAAACTCATAGGTCAAACAATGTATTATATCGAATTGATCTATGGCATAAGAAATTGATCATTACGACTTCATGAGAAGAATTTACCTGTATCTGCAATTTTTTTCTACAAACGTAACCAACACCACCAGTGAAGTTTATAAATGTATAGGTAAGGAGGAAAGGGTGTCAAGGGTTGAGAAACTTGGCTCCTCCACCTTTGAATCACCTTTGAACTACATGAAAGAACAAACAAAAACCCAAGAGACTGCCACAGAGCAAAAACCAAAAGAAACAAAGATTCACAAAAAAGCTTCGAATGTTTTCAAAAATGCATTAAACCCCTAGGGTTTTTCCATAAGGTTATTGGCTTCCAGCTAGTGTACTAATGGCCTCCACATGGCTCATGTGTGGAAACATTCAATTCAGAGCTCGTACACATATTTCCAACCATCACTTCGTTAATGTATAGTCAACCTACATTGCAGATGAGAGCTTATGCACTTTTGTATAGTGCCATGCAATAATATTTTGTTTTTGAATCATATCATAATGTATAGTATGAGAGTTTTGGCACATTATGGCATAGTTCATGATTGCAAGTTGATAAGAGTATTGCAAAGTTCGTCATATGGTATAACATAGAATGTATTTTTTATGGCCCCTTTGATTAGGATGTTTGGTGTATCCTAGCCTAGGACCTTGTGTCCGTAGCTAGGAAGCTTAAAGCTTAATCATTTCCACCTGCACAAGAAAAGTGATATTTCTGCATTAGCCATAGAGGCTAAGTAAGGCCTAAGACCTTCTCTCCCAAGCTGATAGGTAGGGTCAAGGATTAAATACAAAAACAACGTTTACAACGAATTTTAAACGGACAATAAAAATATAAGAAGTTTACGAAACTTAAATAAGGATTCCTTTAACGCATCAAAGTATTGTCGTAACAAGACATGTTGTGGAAAACATTAGACAAAGTCATAAGAGTCTTGCAATCTAGTTTAAAGTCACATTGTTTTCATTGTCACAACTGATAAAAGCTTAAAGTATATTTATCTCATAGATTTATCTTCCTAGGTTTACCATTTACATTTAGTAAATATTTTTTTATTTTTTATTTTGGTAAAATGGGAGATGTTGCATGTGGTATCATAGGGAGTTTCCAAACACTAGGCCTGATTGGATCACTCACATACAAACAAGAAAACAAATATACTGCTCATGTTTTACATTTATTTATGTACAGAGATATAAAATTTGTTTTGTGGGAAAATGGAAGGTGTTGAAGCATCTGCTGAAAATTGATCTTAGCACAATAATCCAGACAACATTTATGTAGAATTGAATAATCCACCCTCAGATTTGCTACAATCAGCGAAGGAGTTAAAATATGAACTACAAACTGTGAAAAATGATAATGAAAGAATTTTGGACCTAAATCAGATTTTACCAGACAAATTACACAACAAAGAAAAAGATAAAATAAATTCTTATGAAACTAATTATGAAACTGTATCCTACAAACATAAGGGAAAGAAAGCAAAATATTTTGATAGTGAATCTTCTTATTAGGTTAATGCAAGGTTGCATAGGGGAAGGTATAAATATACAATTGAAAGTAGTGAAAGTGACCGTAAACCTACGAAAAGGAAGTATAAATCTTATGAAGAAATTTATGGAGAATTTAAAAAGATAAACCCTCCTATGTGTAACGGGGAAGTAGAAAAGGACGAAGAAGCCGAGGCTTCACTGTCAATAATGAAGAAATATTTCCATATTTATAACTACTCTAACAGACTAAAAGCTCAGATGGCTATCTACAACCTAACCAAAAAAGATGACATCTTGTGGCAAGACATAAAAAGAATCAAAAACCTTAAGGAAAAGTATCTAACTTGGAGAGTCTTTAAAAACTATTTTAAAAAGAAGTTTTTAACTGAACAATACTACGAAGAAAGAGCTAAAAATATTTGTGAACTAAAACTAGTTTCAATGTCAATGAAAGAGTTAATTTCTAAGTCTATTAAGATATGTACCTTATATAATTGATGAAAATCCTAAAATACAAATATTTTTAAGCTGTCTGCGCACTAGTTTCAAAAACATAATTGAGTTTGATAACCCAAAAACCCTTGAAGAGGTAATGAGAAAAGATGATTTCTGTTATGAACAGAGTAAAAGGAGAGAAATCTTACCTAACTAGAAGAATAAGAGAACAAATAACTTTGACCAGAAGAGAAAAGGGTTTAATTCTAATAAAAATTTTGGAAATAATTCTCAGAATTTCTCCAAGAATAATTATGAAGGAATAGATTTTGAAAATAAAACACAGCAAAATACCACAACACCAAAAGGAAGGGATATGCCTAACAATTTTGTTAAAAATAATTAACATAAGGAACATGTAAAGTGTTGGGAATGTCAAGGACCACATTATACCAAGTATTGTCCGAACAAGAAAGGAAACTTCAGCAACGTGCATACCATTTAGGAAGAGGAAACAGTTGGAGATGTAGCAAATGAAATGCCTAGAATAATTGCAGCCTTGGAGAATCGACAGGCTGATCATGAGACTTCCATGGTGGAAGTGCAAGGTATGATAAAAAAACCAGTCAGTTTCCATTCTAATTGATCCAGGTGCTACTTTAAGTTATGTGTCATGTATCATAATGGAAAAATGTAATTTATCCTTGAAAAAGTTTGAAAAATCTTGGCTAGTCCAGTTAGGTACAGGAACTAAAAGGAAAGTGGTTAATTATGTTGAAAACTGTGATTGGTTTATGAGTCAGTTTAAAACTCTCAAGTCAATTTAAATGTGTTACTGTTAGGATCTTATGATGTCCTAATAAGTATGGATTGGCTGGAAAAACATCAAGAAATTTTAAATTGTTTCTAGAAAATGTTTACTTGTTTAAATGATAAAAAAGAAAGGATTACAATTACATGAATACCTAGGAGAGTTTCTGTTAGACAAATTTCATCCTTACAAATGAAAAAGGCTGTAAGAAAAGGTTGTAAAGTCTTTGATGTACATATAATAAATAGTGAACAAATTGATAAAGAAGATAAGCTAAGATTCGATGATATTCCAATCCTACAATATTTCTCAGATAGCTCCACAGGTTGGTTATCCAATCTTCTCCATGGACAATTGTCAAATGGGGGATGGATCCAAAGTGGGTATAGAGATATCTCAACGTACACCGTGGGAAATGGTGTGGCAATAGGAATAATGGCAAGAAAGTATGTGGTATGTCTGACAACAAAATGGCACAGAGTAACCACAAGTGAATGGAAAGATGTCTTGGGAGAGCCCTTCACAATGTATTTATTGTATAGTCTTAGGGTTGTTTAACACATGGTAATGACCCGTGATATTTTATTTCCCATGGTATTTATCTATGTTATTTTGACCCTTTCTCATTTTTTATGGGTTTTTACCCTTTTTGGGAGAAAGTGGGGATAAACCATAATGAATGCTCACCATCCCTTCCTTAATGGGAAGGGAAAATGATGTTTTATACCATTTTAGTGGAAATACAATTGTGAAGGTCAAAATGTAAGGAATAATGGTGGGAATATGGTGTATGTATATGGTTTAAACCATGGAGATCTAGTTGAACACTTTTTAGTGTTAACAACCTATTTTTCACTCAAGATTTTCTCACAACTTAAACATCTAATATATCATCTCATTTAAGGAAAATATTTCAAATACATAATCCTATAATATCTCTTCCTCTCTTTTTTTATTATGTTTGTGCATGATTTAGAAACTACACGCTCATAGAACTAAATTGATCTCCAATTATTATGGCTCGGCAAATAGTGATAAAACCCCTTGTGATCTTTAGAAGGGAAAGGCAACTTCAGTAGAACATTTCATAATTTTTGGAAGTAAATGTTACATAAAAATGAATGATGATAATCTCAACAAATTGAATACAAGATTTATGAAGGAATTTTCTTGAGATACTATTGGGAAAAATATGTGCTTAATTTTACCTTACATAAATTATCAACTAGGATCAGTAAACTGATGAGGTATCATGCAAAATATATACATAACCATGAATCATTTGATCACACTTGCCAACCTACTGAAATGAAATCCTATATAGATCGAATGGATTCACTATGTCTACACCCAAACAATCACTCTTCCAAATATTCACTGTAAGCAAAAGGTTTTGTTCAGTGTTATCACAATGTTTAATTGACAATTTGATCTTGGTCTCCTAAATATATAAATAGAAAATAAACCACACTACAAATATTCAAAATGTATGAAAAAATTGTATGAGCCTCCTTATCCTAGGGATAAAGGAAAAAAGCCATGATCATCGTAAAGAGCACATCTGCAAATTCCAGTGGGCATAGTGATGGGAACACACGTTGGGTCTTAGTTAAGCATGAAATTTCATTTTTAAGGACATAAACCCATAACATTCATGATGGTATTTTATATTTACAAGTTTTATTTATGATGGACATGGTAGCATACACTATGGACTCTTAAGAGAATTTCAAGTTGTGTTTGATAACATGAGAACAATTCCAAAATATTATTATTCATATGCCATATTGTTATGTATATGTTTGAGGATGATGATAAAAGCATATATCTCACATGTTTTTGATGTATGTAAGTGATATCTGGAATTTTTTATGTATTTAAATGCTTAAAATGGTTATGGGTTTAGAATGACAAATGGTATGATTATTTTGTGGCAAATGATATCGGAGTTAAAGGAATACTATGTTAGTACTGGGAATTCATCCCCCGAGGGACAAATAAAATGGAGAGGAGCCCCCTATTTGAAATCTTTTGACCATTATGTTTCTAAATTATATATTTTATCTAAGTCTCCTTCTTCTCTTGCTTGTTTTGAGGTCATTAATCATGTAGTGTTTGGTCCATGTGGCCACATGACAAAAAATAGTTATAATTTGTACTAACTTAGATATGGTTTATGTTCCAACCATCATTGTGGTAAATTACGGAATTCCATCATGAAAGGGGAAAGAGGGGTTCCATTATTACACTCACTATGGTATGCTTTAAGCAGGTATGTTATATTTTCAAAATAATTTTCATCAATTGCACTTGTGTGTTGATGTTTAATCTTGTGTGTTGGAGTCTAATTGTTCTCTTAATAGTAGGAGTTTTGATTAAATGAAAAGATGGGAAGGTAAGTTTTGATTTTGTTTGCACGAGATATAAATTACTATTTGTTTTTTTGAAGCAAGAAGTTTTATTTATTCTCCATTAGCTTTTCTAACTGGTTGCTTGGTTGTAGAGAATAATACTAGCTCTCAAAAGTATTCACTAAAGCTTACTGATTTTTTGTTAGTTCCAAATCATTGTCTATTGTTTACATGACGACCAAACAATCTCCTGAATGCTATTTGTTCATGCTAGAACATATTTGCGGTCCAGTTTCTCGCAAGAATATGGGAGAACTCTTATGACATTTACTCTGGTGTAATGATTGAAAGAAACATCTTTATAAGAAATCATATGTTTTTTTATCATATTCCTATTGTTTTTAGTCTTTGGATGTAGCTAAAGTTTCATTACGCCTCTTCGTTTTCCGCAATTTGTCTTAATGAGGTTATATTTCATTAACTTTGACGTTTATAAAAAAGGTGTTGGTTATGTTAGCTGTATATATGTTTCTATTGTGTTAGTGTGGGTAGTTTTTTATATCTAACTTGCATGATACCATTTATATACATATATATATATATATATCATGAAATGCATGAGCGCTAAAGAAAGAATAATGGACCTAATGTTTTACAAGATCTCTTGTAGTGCATATTTAATTATATATTAGTTTTTATTTTGTTACTTGTTTAATAATAGAAACATAAGGGGTTATTCTTATGAAGATGGGAAACACTTTTTGGAAAGCAAAGGATGCAATTATGTTAAAAATAAACCTTGATCGATATTTTTGCAATCTCTTCTTCGATCTTTCAAAATCTCGATCAAGGGCTTAAATAAACACACAATCGAGCTATTTTAAAATGCTCGATCAAGGGTTTAATTAACCCTTGATTGAGCATTAATACCTTAATCGAGTCATTTCATTTTAAGATATCGATCAAGCTTAGAAGCTTGATCGAGGGTTTTATAAAGCTTAATCAAGCATCTACAATAATTATACGTATAAAACAATAATAGAACATGACTTATTTCACCGTGTCTCTTGCATAGAAACTCAACCAAGGACTAGAAGAGAACGGTATAGATACAATACACGAGTGATTGGTGATTATAGATGTGTTTGAAATCATATAAAATATGGAGAAGGGTCCCTTATACCCATTTTTCATGGTTTCAGTCAAATCTGTAACTCCAACTACTCTATGACCCATATCCACACATATAAAATCTAGAGGAAGTGGCGGTCCTAATGTTTTTGTGTTATTCTTCTTCAAGGTATTTACTATTACCCACAAGCATCAATTTCTTGTTGAAATTATGTTTTACTAAATTTGATTATCTTATAATTCTATGTTTGGTTTTAATTGAATTCAAAGAGCTTGATCCCATGAAAGTTTTAAATATAATAAATATTAATAAATTTATTTATTTACAAGGGCACTCACATAGTTAATTGTTGTGGGATAAGTTAATAATAACTATTCGATACGAGCTTTTAAAAACTTCAATTAAACTTTTTTGGGGTTTTTTCCAAAAAACAAATTCGTTATTTGGTCATTTTTAGTGTCTAATATCGCCTATATTTACATGAAATATGTTACACATTTCAGTGTTAATTTATGTTTCATATTTAACATTCACCTACCTATCTATAAACAGGTTTTTTTTCAAACCAAAACAATCACCTAGAATACTATACTTAAGTATAATATTAGAATCCTTAAAAAATACCCTGGTGCACATATTCGTGTGTGAACATGAATATGTGCATCCATTTTTTATATAATCGAAATTTCTAAAAGATCAATCGAGCTTTCGTCTAATCGCACATAAACCTTTGCTTGAATTTTATAAGCGTGAGTAAAATCTCGATCAAGGGTTTTACAAACCTCAATTGAGCTCATAGCTCGATTAAGCTCAATCGAGGGATTTAAAAATAGTATTTTAGCCCCCATTTTTGCAAATTTAATTTTACTAGCATCTTTTCCAAGCCTAAGCCCTGTCTTGGGATGCACCTTAGGTGGCGGAATTCATACCAATGGATTTGTCAATGAATTATTTATCTAGTGGCATATAATTTACATGGTTTTTAGTCCATACGATAATTGTTTTTTTTTCTTTTCAAACTTACACTTAAAAACCATGTCCACAACTTCTAACCAACACAAAGAAAAATCAACAACATAAAAACTACACAATCAAAAAACATATACGCCCCACATCAACATGACAACTTGAAAAAGAGTATTTTTTGTTTTTCGATTTTTGTCACTAGTTGAAAAAAGTTTACATGCACAACATGTGTTCAAAATGTTAATTAAAATTTTCAATGGCCATTTTCAAAAATTAATTAAAAATGTAATTTTCCAAAATAAATTAAAAAAATATTTGTGCCTAGGTGCATTTTGTGTAGATTATGTTCATATACGTTTTTACTAGAAATAATGCATTTATCACTAAATTACTTTACAAACACACAAACCACTTGTTAACTTTTCCAAAATTTACAAGAACAAACATATCATTAAATGCAATTTTGTCATATTAAATAATATTATTATTTATAAAAAATATAGGTGGAAAGACCACATAATTCCCTACAATTTGTTTTTTTGTTACATGTTGGAATTCACTAAGCATATTTGAGTTTTGAGATCTTTGATTTAATAAATGAATAAAAAGTTGAATTTTCACCATCACTTTTGGCCAAAAAGTATTACCCATGTTCATGGATTCACCCAAAAGTGAAAATTCTTGACTCTTCTTAGTTTAGTCGACCAAGAGGTTGAAAGGTTGATGTAGGAAGTTTCATTTCCTAGGTTAGCATAAAGCTTTATTGAAGGTTAATTTATTTAAAATTGATTCTCACTTTGAATTTTATGTCATTTTATCCTAGATATCATATCTACAAAAAATGAATTTAAAGGTATGGGTTGGTCTTGTACTCTTGCAAAATCACCCTAGTGGACTAATGAAGCCATGTGCGTGTTCAATAAGATGAGATATTGACATGTGTATGGACATTCAACCTATATCAAAATACATGGAGCAAACAAATCATCTCATTTGTTTCCAAAGTTTGTCCCTAATAGGTTGGTGATAACGAAGATCCCTTATTAAACCATTTTCCATAGTTTGAATGCTTTGTTGAATAAAGTTCACAATATTTTTTTGTCGTATATACCCTCTTTACGTTGGAATGTATGACTTGAATAATTCTAAATTTACTAATATAGAAGTTATTTCCATACACAAATACAACTTCCAAGAGTGTACAAGTAAAATTTATATTATCTTATATCCATGAGGACCAACGATGAGGACTAACAAGAAAAATGGGCCTTAGATTAAATGAAATCTTTTAAATGTTATTTTTAAACGTTATATAAAAAACCATTGTTTTAAAAAAACAAATGAAAAAATTTAAAAGTACTAGCACACTACATCACTCCAAGCTAAGTGAATAACACATCAAATAAAGTGAATGTACTAGCAGACTACATTGTTCCAAGTTATCTTAATAGCACATGGAACATCCCATTAGTAACATAACATGAAAAATATTGAACAATTAATATAAAAGATATTTTCTTTTAATTAGAAAAACAAATATTGTCATTAAGATCATTTTTTTAAAATTAAAATATTAAAATAATAATAAACGACCGAAAACCATAATCCTCTAGATTATCCACGAACTACTTTTTGTTTACAATTCAATAAATCTCATGCCTATAGACATGACTCTCTTATCAAAATGATGGGAATGTTAGACACAATGGCACACTAAGAGGGGGGAGGGGGTGAATCAGTGGACCAACACTATTTACAATTTCAACTTTCTTCAACTACTTAAACAAGGATTGTCATAAGTACATCAACGTCAATCAATAAACAACACAAACACTTCAAAAGATGAATTTGTAAACTTTATTATATTAGATTCAAATGGATAAAACTGTGGGGTCAATCAGCTTCAACTGAATCAGAAGCACCAACTTCTATTCCAAGACTTAGCTTAGTCTCTTCTTAGATCTAACTAAGAAAACATGTACAAGACCCAGTGTCTATTTACATATGAACACTTGTCACATCACATATCCAAATTTGTCATGCAACTTGGCTATCACCATCAAGTACAAGATCATCCTTGCCAATTCATCTTCTGCACATTAGCATGCCACCTTGTCATCTCTCCTCATAAATTGGTCGTGGACATCTCTTCTAGTCTACAGTTGTCTCGCAGCTGCAACTGTTTTCCCAAATTTTCGAAATTTTGGACCCTCGTCTTAATTTTTATCTTGCCTAGAATCGTTTGGATCCATGAACTCTATTTTTGTTTTCCCTTTGCTACAAGTTTGGATTGTTTTGAGGTTAACTGTCTTCATGCTTTTCGGAAATTTGCTTATGTTTGAAACTGCTTTGGGTTGTGGAACTTGGAGTTTGGTTTGAAATATTGCCCTTTGATCTGTGATTTCTTTCTTTGTTTCTGGAAGTCTATTTCTCATTTTCACCACTGTTTTGGAGGTGAAACAAACTTCATCGCTGCCCAGCCGAAAGTAACATTTTTAGTTTGGTTGTTTGGAGGCCATTTAAACAATGCATCGGAGCCATATTTCCTTATGGAGCCTCCGTTGCGGAAGCTGAATGATGAGTGCTTTGCCGGATAGTCTTGACTTCTCCGATGTCGTGTTGTTATTATTTTGACTTGTTTTGCATTGTCGAAGGTTGGTCGAAGTTTGAGTCGGGGTTGTTTGATCTTTATGAAGCCATTGTTTTGGAAGTGAGATAAGCTTTTTGGGCCGCTGCATGACCCTAAGTTTTTCCGAGCACTTAACGTTTTCACAATGTTTCTATGCCATAGTGGAAAGTTTATGACTTTGATCAAAGGTTGTAGTCTGATTGTTTTCCGCCATTGCGGCTCCCGAGCGAACTAAGTGCTTGCCATATAACTGCTTCGCCCGCCGATGCTTTGTCTGGGTTTCGCCGATATGTCTTTTGGACGCAGGGCCCGTAGTCTTTTCATCTTTAGCCATTGCAGTTGCGTAATGCACTAACCTCCTGACGTTGATGGCGTTCCGTTCGCCGACAGGGAACTTTTTCACCTGATGCTTTGGCATTTAGTTCTTCCTACTTCGATAGACTTAACGGTCTCATGGAACTCGTTGTCTGTCTAAAACCCGTCGTTGTGGCTATAAGTAAGACTATCCGGTCGATGTTTTAATGGTTCAAGCCACCGATAAGGTTTTTCCCGCTGTCTTGTGAGTTTTTAACCCCTTTGTGGGCGGCGATGGTTTTTTATTCTTGTAAAGGATTTCCCGACGAGAGCGCAGTACAGGGCCTCATTTTGATGATCAGTTTTGTTGTTAGTGTAGTTTAAGTTTATTAAAAAGATGCAGTCCTAATTAATGATGAATTTTTGTTTAACTGCAGACGGACTCGGAAGATTCTTCAAATTACTGCTGTGAGAAGACGTAGCTAAAGGATAAAGCTGAGGAAGTTGGTTGAAAAGTGATAAGCAGAGTTTGTTCTGAAATCAACGGATCTAAAGAAGGACAAATAAAAGACAAGGCAAAATCAATGGCAACAAAAGCCCAGGCTTGGAAAGGATCTCTCAGTTATCGAGTTGATCCCGTTTTATGAAGTACTCATAAGTTGAAATTTGAAATGTAACACATTATATGAATCATGAGTACTCACGAAAAAGACAAAATTGTGAGATTAAACGGTTTTGGGGAAGCCCAAGGGTTTTGTTGTTTTTGTATAAAGAGAGGAAAGTTAGAGAGAATGGGGGCTTTTTCCCTAGAAAAACTTGTGAGCCATTGTTTGTAATAGGAACTACTTCGTTTTACAATAAAAAATTGCAAATTTTTCCTGTTGGAGAAGGTGTTGTGCAGAATTTTCGTATGTGATAAAATGAACAATGTTAAAGGGGAACTATTTCGTTTTCAACTGTGTTTCATTAAATGCGAGAGCATTCTAACTTTCGGAACCTATGTTCTTATCTGAATGTTCTCTGGTTTATTCTATGATAATTTCCACTATGAGTAATGGAGAGTTTAATGATTGATGAGCTATCTTGTCATGTATATCTTATTCATGTTTATGTGTTTTGATTCTAAGAACAGCTATCTGTGATTTACCTTAACATGTGAACAGTATTACATTACTCATGAATTAATATTTTGCTCTCTAGAGACAGCTTAGTTAGTATGTATTTTCTAGTTGTGTATGATTTAGATGCAAGAGAGTCTAAGACGAGAGGTAAGAACCTGCGCATCACACCGTGACCACTCCTTGCATCCTTAATCAATCTGCATCTTAGATAGGCACTTGCATATCATACTTAGAGAAAAAAAATACAAAATATATACGGTGGACTGGGCCGCAACCAGTAAAACATTTTTTTTTTTATACTTGACCTACAATATCCGAACTGCAAACCGGACAGATTCACTACACCAAACAGTCACGAGCTAGTTGGGAACGTTGACTGGGGAGAATCCCTTGCTATTGTTGTCTACGAATTTCCAGGCCTCATGATCCGGAAACAAGATCTTTGCTACTCTATGACGTTAACATGAATTGCATAAAGAGCATGAATGAAGCTCACAAACTCATAAGAAGAGAGCCAAACAACATAGACAATACGCACATAAAGATAACAAGTTGATAACGGAGTTCGTCCAGGATGGACTACGTCTCTGGGCCTGCTTCTCAATAGGAGGGCCGATCTATAATCTCAGCATAAGGAAAAATACATGGCAATGATACAATGATACCTTGGCGACATTGTTCAGGAAGAGAACCGCTGCCCAAAACACAACAAGACTGCTTCCAGCAACTCCGAAGCCTGAAGACGGTGTAAAACGAGTATAAACACTCGTACCTTCCTCCTGCAGAGCTACGCAATCTCCCTTCTCTCCTTTAGCTACAAAGTCTCAACTCCAAGGCATGCTTGACAATGGCAAATGGGAGGGTTTATATAGGCTTGTATGGACTCCTCTCATATGATCCTCATGGTTTCTCAAGTTACAACCATTTTGCCTAAATAGGCATGTGGTTACAAACTCCATGTTT
>LPNX010711129.1:79519-115429 GCA_001517045.1 Pseudotsuga menziesii
AAGCCTTGACCCCTTTTTCCTCCATTACCAACGTTTCCATGGTTAAATAAACAAACCTTCACAAACATACCAATAAAGATATGTAGCCTAAGTGGTGAAGGTGGAGCATTTGTACGAGAGAGGTCATAGGGTCAAACCTCATGGAGGCCATAATTTTTGCCTTAGACATATTGGCCAATCCATGCTGCCACGTGGCGTCCCAGGATTGGTCCACCTCACTCCCAGTCAGCATCCAGTCAACCGCCAAGTCACTATTTGTATTGCCACGTCACCATCCATACGTCCAGTCACCATATGCCAGCTTGGATCCATACTGCCACGTGTCACCTTGTGGCTGGTCTGTATTGCCACGTGTCACCATGTCAGTGGTGCCACGTGGCACCCCATTTTGCCAAATTTGCCTATTTCATCAATACAACAAAACGCGATAACTTTCTCATACGGAGTCCGTTTGAGGTGAAACGAACGCTTCTGGAATCGTCTTGACGAGCCCTTCGATTTGGTGCTAGTTTTGCTGAGATTGGAGGAATTCAAAATTTTGCCTTCTTAGATCCTCCTGGATCACCTCAACAGTTTCTGGCACTAGAAGGAGGGCCGCCAGTGCATGGCTAGCCGAGGAAACCCGTTTTCTCGAAATAACTCCACCAGTGATAATTTTGACAGCAGTTTGTGTCTTGATCCAAATACTCAAGAGAATAGGGAACATCTGTTTGCTGTGGACAACCAAGTGGTAAATGATCTGAGGAGACACACCCGGGATTATGTAAAGAGTATTGGAGGATTACCCATTATCCCTGATTTACCCTGAAGAGAGTACAAGAAGAAAGACCGTCCCATCTTGGAAGATTCAGTGTTAGTTGGAGATTGGGAAGAGTTAGTAGAAGTAGCATTATAGGAGGTTGTTCAGCCTTTGAATCAAGTAGGCCCAAACACACCTTACGGTTCACCTGTTAATACTCCTATTCATTCACCACCTCACTCTCCACCTAGACTCATGGCAAGTGTAAACGTAAATTAGCCACCCAACCCACCAAATCCACCACCTACCTGGAAAACCAGATCACCTTTAAACCTAACACCTCCTTTGCATGATTTACCTCAATCTTTTGAAAAGATGTTGCCCAAGTTTGATCCAAATGAAAAGATGTTAGTAGATGACCACTTGCAACGTTTCTATTTGGAAATAGAAGGATTAAGGGCTGGGGAATATGAGGATGTGGTTTGTAGACGTTTTCCACACACCCTTAAAGGAGCAGCAGCATCATGGTACTTTGGTTTGCCTGCAAACTCTATCCCTGATTGGGATACCTTTGAAAGGATTTTTAGAAGTAAGTATGCAACCCAAAAAACTCATGCAGCTCTCATGAAAGGACTATGTGCCTTAAACAAAGAAAGAAAAGAGAAGGTGCATAGTTTTACCCAAAGATTCGCAGCCTATCTTAAGAATTTTTCTGAAGCTGACAAACCCTCGGATAAATTCTTGATTGAATATTATACCTCAGCTCTAGGACCCAAGTTGGCCATGTTTTCCAAAATAAAGGCCAAACATATGCTAGCAGAGACTTATGAGGAAGCGAAGAGAGTATAGGCTGAAAGGGAAAGTATCGAAGATTATCCTGAACGGTCAGGAGAAAAAAATGTTGGGAGGAAAGCTTTGTTGTTTATTAAGCCGAAAGAGGAGCAATCACCAGATTTCAAAGGAATGGCAAAGATGATCCAGAAGCTTTCTAACAGAATCATAGAATTGGAAAAGGAAAAAGAAGCCCAAAAGTTCTACAAGCCTTATTACAAGAAAAGGGAAGAGAACAATCAATCCCAACCCCCTCTGCACAGCCTTGCATCTATGAACTTAACGGAGGCAGGAATGGATAACTTTTACACTTTCCACCAACAACGCCATTCTGAAAAGAGTTGTCCTCAATGGATAAATTCAATGACGTTGGTTATGAATCAACTTTTGGATTCCAAATTAACTGAAGACAATGATGAAGAAGGGAAAGACAACAATAAATCAACAGAAAAATAGCAAGATGAAGCTATGGTTTTATGGGACTATGTATCATTGTTTGATGCGGAGGAAGAAAAGGATCTGAGACACGAGTGCATCCTGGAAACAAATGTAATGACAAGAAGCCATGGGTTGATTAAGGAAAATAGTTTTATGCTCCCGAAGATCAAAAGAATTCAAAATAATGTTAAGAAATTTCAAAATAGCTCCTCAGCTAATAAAATTCCGGAGTTTACCATCACCAGTCAAAATCCTAGACAGATCAACATGCCTACTAGGCCCAATGAAGAAAAAATAAATAATGTTAGATCGAATCTCATAGAACATAAGATGGATTATGACATTGTGGAGGATATCAAGAAGGTAAGGGCAAACATCTCATTATTTGAAATGTGCAATGTGCTGCAGCAAAAAGAAAAGCTATTGAAAGCACTTGAAGTATCAAAGGAGAGGCTTCCCACTGACAAGCAGCCCCAAGAAGAAGAAATTGGTGAAGCAAGTATGGGAGGTAAGCCTAAAAGCAAGAATCCACCTTTTCTCCTTACTTTTGAAATTTTCAACCATAATGTGCATAACTGCCTAGTAGACTCGGGAGCATCAGTCAACGTCATGCTGTTGTCGGTCTGCAAAAGGATAAATGGACAACCTAAACCATCTACCTAGAGGGTTGTTCAGTTGGATAGAATGAATGTGAAGGTAATTGGGGAAATGGAGGATGTTCTCATTCGCTTATCTTCAATTGATAAGGTGTGTCAAGTCATCGATATTGTGGTGGCTAACATACCGGAAGCTTATGGACTTGTTTTGAGCAGAGATTGGTCAGTAAAGTTGAACGGATATTTTTCCTCGGACTAGTCGCACTTGTGGCTGCCATATAAAGGAAGCCCAAATCAAATTAAAGTTTTGAGGGAGCCCCACATGAAACACAATGTTACTCAGTTCGAAGAAAAAAATGAACCAGTGGATTCTGTTTTAGGAAACTACTTTATTGAGCTAGAACCAGGAAACTATCAAGCGGAAGAAGCCAACGATACATTAGACGCTCAGCCTGATCTCCTTCAGTTTTCACAGGCTGATGAAATCAATTGTAAAATAGTAGACTAAGCTGTAGATGTAGATGTTAATTCTTGCACAGTAGCGGTTCGCGATTTTTGGATGCTTTTCTTTGATGGTTCTAAAACTTTAGAGGGGTCAAGAGCCGGTTGTGTCCTGATTGACCCTAAGAAAAACAAACATTTTCTTTCATGTAGGTTAGAGTTTCAATGTACCAATAACACAGCTGAATATGAAGCATTAGTTCAGGGATTAAGGAAAGCAATTGAATTAAAGGAAAACAATCTGAAAGTGTTTGAAGATTCTGAAATAATTGTAAAACAAATTCGGAATCAAATACATTGCATTTCTCCTCATTTAAAAGCTTATCAAAATGAAGTATGGGATTTACTTAAATATTTTAATGCATTTAACATTGTATTGATTCCAAGATTTAAGAATGCAGCAGCTGACTTGTTGGCCACCTCAGCTGCGAGGCTTGTGCCCTCTAATAATCGGTGCTCTGTTGAATTTCTTTTCAGGCCTTCAGTTCCATATATCATTACCAATCTACGAGTGTTCGATGATGATCAGCAGATTATAGAATGCTTGAAAAATGACAAGACTTTCAAAGGGGCGATTATTGATGAAGAAGAACATCAAGCCGAGCTAAAATTCGATAATTTTATTCCTAAGGGAGTCGGGACTTTAGAACGGATGTTTGATTTAAATGAGAAGTTTAGAAGACCAACGAATGTGAATATTCATAGCTCGTCCTTACAGTTCGAGTTGATTAATATAGGGACTGAAATGGGGCCTAAATATGTGAATCTGAGAAAATGCTGCTCCCCAGGTGAAAGGAATAAGTTTATCATTCTTTTCAAGCAATACAAAGATGTTTTTGCCTGGACATATGAATATCTGAAGACATATGACACCAATATTATCCAGCATGTTATCCCCATCAGATCTGGAATCAAACCTTATCAACAGCCTTTAAGGAAAATGCATCCAAAATTAGAACCTTTAATCCAGAGTGAAGTTAAGAAACTATTAGATGCTAGAATTATCTTCAAGGTTAGACACTCGAAATGGGTTTCAAATCTGGTACCGGTGAGGAAGAAATCTGGAGAAATCAGGCTATGTGTGGATTTTAGAAACTTAAATCGCACTTCAAATAAAGACAATTATCCTGTTCCACCCATGGAGTAGATATTGCAAATGGTTTCAGGTTCTGAACTATTCTCTTTATTAGATGGATTCTCAGGCTACAAACAAGTATTAGTAGCCAAAGAAGACAGACTAAAAACGACATTCAGAACCAGGTGGGGAACTTTTGCTTACAGAAGGATGCCCTTTGGACTCATAAATATTGGAGCTACTTTCCAGAGGGCTATGGACATAGATTTCCGCGGTCTGATTGGACACAGTGCTGTAGTATACCTTGATGACATCATGATATTCTCAAAGAAAAGAGAGGAACACACATTTCATCTAAAGCAGATTTTTGAACGCTGCCGAAAATATGGTATCTCACTAAACCCCAAGAAGTGCGTGTTTGCCGTTACAGCAGGTAATTTTTTGGGTCACGTGGTTTCTAAGAAGGGGATCTCCATAGACCCAGAAAGGATCAAATCCATTGAACAGATTCCCTTACCCCATAATAAAAAGGGCATGCAATCATTTATGGGGACAATAAACTTTGTGTGAAGGTTTGTGCCAGATTTCGCTCAAATTGTTAAACCTTTGCAGAAAATGGTAAATCAAAGTGTACAATTCAAGTGGACTGACGTAGAGAAGAACACATTTAGTAAGATTAAAACAGCTGTTGCGCACGCACCCTCCCTCAAAAGTCCGAATTTTGATAAAGATTTTATTTTGTACACTTTCGCATCTAATGATTCACTAGCAGTTGTGCTTACCCAGAAGGAAGATGGGGGAGATGAGTTCCCCATATCATTTATGAGCACTGGTCTGTAAGGGGCCGAATTGAATTACCCATCTATGGATAAACAAGCTTATGCAGTGTTCAAAGCGGTGAAACAATTCAGACCATATATACTTAAGAACCGGACAAAGGTAATAGTTCCACACCCAGCTGTGAGGTCTCTTTTCGTACAAAAGGAGTTAGGAGAAAGAAGAGGTAACTGGGTAACAGCTCTACAGGAGTATGACCTCGAATTCAAGCTAGCCTCCATGGTCAAAGGGCAAGGATTGTGCAAACTGATGACTGAAAGTAAAGACAATGAAGAACATGACTGGGAAGACAGAGCTGAGTTACATTTGATAGATGTATGTCCGCTTTTCACATCTCCAGACTCTTGGTATCGAGACCTTGTGCATTACCTTCAGGCAGGATTGTTACCGGAACATTGGAATTCTAAACAAAGAAGAGCACTACGTCTTAAATCAGCCTCATATCAAATTGTTGAAGGAATATTATTCAGAAAGAATTATGATGGAGTTCTTCTTAGATGCTTAGAGAAAGAATATGCGAAGAAGGTAATGATAGATTTACATGATGGGCCTGCTGGAGGACACTTCTATGGAGATACTACAGCTCATAAAATTCTTAGAGCCAGATACTATTGGCCCACACTGTTCAAATATGCACACGCCCATGTTAGAAAGTGCGACATTTGTCAAAGGTGTGGTGGAAGACAAGTTAAAGCAGCGGGACCATTAAAGCTTGTGATGATAACAGAACCTTTTGAGCAGTGGGGGATGGATATCATTGGGGAGATAAAGATGAATTCTTCCCTGCAACACAAGTATATTCTGACAGCAACCGACTACTTCACTCGTTGGGTCGAAGCCATTCTGTTGCGTAAAGTAAATGAAGATGCGGTCATGGACTTCTTGCAAGACCATATTATGACCAGGTTTGGAGTTCCAATTTCTTTAGTTTTTGTTAATGCTACTTACTTTTCCTCAATTATATTAACTACATTTTCTCATGAGAAAGGAATTAAGTTGCATTACTCTGCTAATTACTATCCACAGGGAAATGGTTTAGCTGAATCTACAAACAAGAATCTGATTAGGATTTTAAAAAAGACGGTGATAGAAAATCAAAGGAGTTGGCACTCAGCATTACCAAATGCTCTTTGGGCTGATAGGGTCACCCCCAAGACTTCGTTAGGTGTGTCCCTGTATACCGTTGTTTATGGAAAAGAGGCCGTTCTACCCCCCAATATCATGCTACCCTCTTCCATAATAGCTCAGGAATCCAGAGGATCAGATAATGAAGTCTTGCAGGTAAGGATACATAATATTTTGAAGGCATAGGAATGTAGATCCAAGGCCAAAGAATGTTTTAAACAACAACATGAGGTAGTTAAGATATGGTTTGATAAACACAAGGCTGGAACAAAAGAATTCGAGGTGGGAGATTTGGTTTTCAGGTGGGACCACCCCCATGATGAGAAAGGAAAACACACGAAATTTCAACAGTTGTGGGTAGGCCCTTTCCAGATTGTGACAAAGCTTGGCCCCTCAACCTATAAATTGCAATATTTACAGGGGTGGGAAGAGAACCTACCAGTAAATGGTTTAGTTCTCAAACCTTATTTTTCCTGAGTTTTGTTTTTGTTCTTTTATCTTGTACATAAATAAATTGACTTGGCTGTTTATTTTGATATATTTTATTTCTATTTTGTTTTAGTTTAGATTTTGATTGATTTCAATAAAAAGGAGGCAAACTCTTGGTTGCATGGAGAGCATCAGAATTTTGGAGTGATTAAAATTCTTGAGTGTAAGACTGTGTACTATTGTTTTATCTGAAAGAATTTCTTCTAGTTTAGCAGTTTTCCCGAATGGCTATGAACACATTGAATTCCTACTTAATCCTTGTTAAATAAACCAAGATCAAAAGGTCTAGAATACTATTTTGAGGTTCCATCCATCTCACATTTAAAAATGTCCTAGGGCATGACAGCAAAATGCCCATGGAAAGGAAGCAGGGTAAACAGTATATTATATATAAATGATCCCATGTTAGGAATTGAATGCCAAAAGGAAGATAAGAGTCAAAAACTCCTATGAAAGCAATTTGTATCAAAACAAAGTATTGAACCATATAAGTACTAAATTGCCAAAATTTCTTCTCCGTCCGTGAGCTGAAAGTTGAATACATCTCTCACACAAAAGGACACTATGGATAGAGGAGCCTGAATGAAAATTCAGAAAGAAAGGTATGTAGGAGGACTCATATGCAAAGGACAAAAGTCCAAAAAAGCACAAAAAGTGCAAAATGGCATGGGAATGAGGAACAAAGGAATATTTCTGTTTACCATATGTTACTATCCTATGGCGTCCAAGTTGGAAGCTACCCGAAGAAAAAGGTAATAAATGAAACTCATCTTCCCGGCCTCAAAAGAGTTATCTTGACTTGGACTCCTTTCTCCTAAATTGGACTATCATCAATGATTAAAAGTACATATATTTGCCATTTGGGAAATCCAGACATCTGGAAGAATTCAACATGTTCGTTTATTGTTAAACAGTCTGTTACTTAAGGAATAAATTGTCCAGAGATTTAGGTTCACCGGGTAGTCGCCAATTGTTGCAAATGCAACTGTTTTCCCAAATTTTTGAAATTTTGGACCCTCCTCTTAAGTTTTATCTTGCCTAGAATCGTTTGGATCCATGAACTCTGTTTTTGTTTTCCCTCTGCTACAAGTTTGGACTGTTTTGAGGTTAACTATCTTCATGCTTTTCGGAAATTTGCTTATGTCTGAAACTGCTTTGGGTTGTGGAACTTGGAGTTTGGTTTGAAATATTGCCCTTTGATCTGTGATTTCTTTCTTTGTTTGCGGAAGTCTATTCCTCATTTTCGCCACTGTTTCAGAGGTGAAACAAACTTCATCACTGCCGAGTCGAAAGTAACATTTTTAGTTTGGTTGTTTGGAGGCCATTTAAACAACAAATCGGAGCCATATTTCCTTACAGAGCCTCCGTTGCGGAAGCTGAATGATGAGTGCTCTGCCAGATAGTCTTGACTTCTCCGATGTCATGTTATTGTTTTGACTTGTTTTGCATTGTTGGAGCTTGGACGAGGTTTGAGTCGGGGTTGTTTGATCTTTATGAAGCCGCTGTTTTGGAAGTGAGACAATATTTTTGGACTGCTGCATGACCCTAAGTTTTTCCGAGCACTTAACTTTTTCACAATGTTTCTGTGCCATAGCGAAAATTTTATGACTTTGATCGAAGGCTGTAGTCTGATTGTTTTCCGCCATTGCGGCTCCCAAGCGAACTAAGTGCCCGCCATATAACTGCTCTGCCCACCGATGCCTTGTCTGGGTTTCACCGATATGCCTTTTGGCCAAGGGACCCGTAGTATTTTCATCTTCTACCATTATGGCTGCGTAATGCACTAACCTCCCGACATTGATGTCGTTCCATTCGTCGACAGGGAACTTTTCCACCCGATGCTTTGGCATTTAGTTCTTCCGACTCCGATAGACTTAACGCTCCCACAGAACTCATTGTCCGTCTGAAACCCGCCATTGTGGCTGTAAGTAAGAATATACGGCCGATGTTTTAATGGTTCAAGCCGCCGATAAGGTTTTTCCCGCCGTCTTGTGAGTTTTTAACCCCTGTGTAGGCGGCGGTGGTTTTTTATTCTTGTTAAGGCTTTCGCGACAAGAGCGCAGTACAGGGCCTCATTTTGATGATCAGTTTTGTTGTTAGTGTAGTTTAATTTTATTAAAAAGATGCAATCCTAATTAATGATGAATTTTTGTTTAACTGCAGACGGACTCGAAAGATTCTTCAGATTACTGCTGCGAGAAGACGTAGCTAAAGGATAAAGCTAAGGAAAGTTGGCTGAAAAGTGATAAGCAGAGTTTGTTCTGAAATCAACGGATCTAAATAAGGACAAATAAAAGACAAGGAAGAATCGATGGCAACAAAAGCCCAGGCTTGGAAAGGATCCGTCAGTTACCGAGTTGATCGCGTTTTATGAAGTACTCATAAGTTGAAATCTGAAATGTAACACATTATATGAATCATGAGTACTCACGAAAAAGACAAAATTGTGAGATTAAATGGTTTTGGGGAAGCCCAAGGGTTTTGTTGTTTTTGTATAAAGAGAGGAAAGTTAGAAAGAATGGGGGATTTTTCCTTGGAAAAACTTGTGAGCCATTGTTTGTATGAGGAACTACTTCATTTTACAATAAAAAATTGCAAATTTTGCCTGTTGGAGAAGGTGCTGTGTGGAATGTTCGTATGTGATAAAATGAACAATGTTGAAGGGGAACTATTTCGTTTTCAACTGTGTTTCATTAAATGTGAGAGCGTTCTAACTTTCGGAACCTATGTTCTTATCTGAATGTTCTCTGGTTTATTCTGTGATAATTTCCACTATGAGTAATGGAGAGTTTAACAATTGATGAGCTATCTTGTCATGTATATCTTATTCATGTTTATGTGTTTTGATTCTAAGAACAACTATCTGTGATTTACCTTAACATGTGAACAGTATTACATTACTCATGAATTAATATTTTGCTCTCTAGAGACAGCTTAGTCAGTATGTATTTTCTAGTTGTGTATGATTTAGATGCAAGAGAGTCTAAGACGAGAGGTAAGAACATGCGCATCACATTGTGACCACTCCTTGCATCCTTAATCAATCTACATCTTAGATAGGCACTTGCATATCATACTTAGAGACAAAAAATACAAAATATATACCGTGGACCGGGCCGCAACCGGTAAAACCTTTTATTTTTTTTACTTGACCTATGGTAGCCGGACTGTAAACCATACGGATTCCCTACACCAAACAGTCACGGTTTAGTTGGGAACATTGACTAGGGAGAATCCCTTGCTGTTGTTGTTTGCAAATTTCCAGGCCTCAACAAGTTGTTTGTACAAGAACTGTCTAGGTGCATTCAAGTCGTTAAGGGTTTACCAATAGCTTTCTCAATACTACTGTTCAATCCAACCTATCCACTGCAATCACTAACATGTCAATTCAACTTTTCACTTTCATGTACGTCTGCTTAAGAAAGCATGCTCATTCATCAAAAAAATTTCTTATAATATATTGTCAAGTCAGTTGATCATCAGTCATGTCATGTCAACATTCATGCAAGTCCTTGTGTCTAACTCAATACTGCTAAATCAGTCAACTACTACTCTTCTCAACTTACTCAATAATCACTTGTCAATGCAAAGAATGTCATCGTCTAAACTCAAAAGCTGCAGGGCTATGTCTTATACACTTGGAAGAATTCTTCAGTGTTTACACTCCTGTAGATGTCACTTTTCCAAAGCTTCGTCTCTTCAAGTGTGCTTTATGACATATTGCAACCAGATTTCTCAACAATAAATGACCTTAGAAAATTTCTGTGATTTCCTTCCTCAGAATTTCCATGGCCTCGTTTTAGGCCTTCAACTGTCTCCTGAGATTGATCTTACATTTGCATTAACAAGATCAGACTTAATGTACCTGTCATTGCTAAAATCAGTGCAAAGAAGAGTCCAAAACAAGCCAAAATTCTGTTCTTCAAATCACTCCAATGTATAGTCAAATGGAAGGCCAAAAATAAGTGGAATGTACAATAAAAAGAAGATTGAAACCCTGTCCCAAATCAGCCACCTAAGGAACCCTTAAACCATAACAAAATTGCTACTATACTTTGCTTAAAGAAACATTATATACTTCATTTTTTTTTCATATAGAAATATGTTCCAAATACTGCCTTGAAACCTCCTTCACTGCCTTAGTACTCCTTCTATTCTCTGGTGTCTACGTCTATGATAAACACCAACACTCCCGAAAATCTCAGAGCACTTTATCCATACATGAATTCACATACCCAAAATGAATAAGGGCGTTAGCCCTATTTATGCTAGTTTTCATGCTAATTTTTTAGCTGACTTCTCATTTGAATTTTTTTTTATTTTTGTTTTTATATTTTTTCATATTTAAGTGAGTCGGCCTTTCTATGTATGTCTATATATAATTTATATATATCTTATGGAGCCGACTTTGCATGTTTTCAATTTCATTTGTTTATTTTCATCATTAGTTCCATTGACAAGTTCCACATCATTATTGTACATGATATGGGCTTCTTCATCATCATGTTCAGCATCAAAGGTTTCTATAAGAGCAAGGGTTCCATCATACATCAAGGGATTCAACCAAGACTTCTTCAAAATGAAAGAAACATGCCACCGACCATGTCATGCCCTTATTCATGTTCATCAAGCTCTTTCATATCGTTGATGAACCTTTCATCAAAGTCTTCAAGTGTATAGGCTTTTTTTTCAAGTACGTGGTCTTCTTAAGACATCCACATCATCTAATTACCTTTATTACCAAGTATGTGGACTTCATTGCTCATCAAGGCACAAATGACCAAAGAATGGGTCATTTGGCTCATTAGGTGTTCCAATGGCTCCAATGACCACATCCAAGGTTCATCATGTCATCAACATTTGTATTCAACCTTTATCACTTCAACCTTTGTCATTAATGGCTTTTCACCAATGACAACCATATTCAACAAACTCCCCCTTTGTCATTGATGTCAACCTTCTTCAATTACTCTCCCCCTTTGACATTAATGACAAAGGGTCAAATTAAAATCTTCACAATGCCCAAAAATAAATTGGATGTTTGAATACTCTCCCCCTTACATGTAGAACAATGGCACCTCCTAAGATGAAGGTCTTCAAGATACCTCAAGCATGGCTTGCCACATGGGAGCCACCTTCATTTGTGCACTAATCATCAAATTCATTTAAATCTAGCAGAATGTTCTTTCTTATCCATACCTTAGAATGTCCTTGGCTATGATCATTGATCCTTTGGTATTCAAATATGCTAGTGGCATTCTTCTTACAATATTCATTCACCTTCCTTGCTGATGGCTATGAGAAGATTCTCATGAATTGTATTCTTGAGCTTGTGCATACTTAGGATTTATGGCTAACTCCACTACAAGTGAAGCATTTCAAGGTGTTACAGTTAGCAGCAACATGCCTAATTCGGTCACATGTCCAGCATCTAACAATGTTATTGGGACTTTCACCACATCTTTTTCCATGGAATGTACAGTCCATAGCCTTGTGACCAAAACCATTACAAGAATAGCAATAACCATTGAATCTATATTCATACCTGGATGCCTGGTTCCACTTTGAAGATGTATCTTTTTCTGAACTTGCTCTAAGGAGTAGGACTAACTCCCTAATATCCTTCAAGTTTTATGATGTCTTTTGCAGTTATGTGAGGAGCATCTTGGCTTGTATCTTTGGAGAATGAGGGACCTACTTCATACTTGTTAGGTGTCCATGTGTCTGCTAAGGACTTTTCTTTTCTCCAGCTGCATCCAAGGCCAGATTTATCAAAAGGTGATCTTTGGTAGTCCAAAATCTCATCCAAGATGATTGAGTTGTTCCTGAACTTCACACATGCATTGGATTTTTTACTTGTTTTTCCGAGGCCAACTACTTCCATCTCAAGCTTTTTACATTGCTCCTCCTTCTCATCCAATTTTTCCTTCAATACTTCCTCTATCCTTTTGGCTTATTTAAACTAATTCTTCATCTCAACATATGCCTTCCTTGTTTCTTCAAGTTCTTCACCAGACTCTTCTTGTTCTCCTATTTGACTGATCAATTCAATATTTAGTATTTCAACTTCATCTTCTTTGTCTTTTAGTTCATATTGAATGCTTGTCTTTTTAAAATTGAGTTTCTTGAGCAAATCCACAGACTTCTCATGGAAATTTGTGAAGGACCCCAAAATCTTTCTTTTAAGTCTCAGATTGTATCTAAGATCAATGTCTCCTAAAAGGTGTGATAGGAATTCTTTCTTAGAATATTCAAGATCACTTTCAATATTATCACAATCACTGTTACTATCATCATAAAGGTTCTTACCTTCACTGGATTTTGATGCGTGTTCCTCATTTTCTTCTTGCTTTTCATCTTCAGTAGACTTGACTTCTGTTTCGTCTTCTTTGTCTTGTCTCCTCCTTTGGTGTTCTTCTTCCATCTTGAACCAAAGATCCTTGGCAAAGGTGTACTCCTTTAAGCTTTCTTTGATACAAACTGATAATCCATCCATTAGAAACTTTAAGGAAATGCTATTGTCTTTTTTAGTTGGTGTCTTTGTCTTATTGCTGGGCTGCACATGTGGATTAACCAAAATTTCCCAAACACTGAATTTCTTCAAGTAAGCTTTCATCTTACTTATCCATCCAAAGTAATAGAGCCCATAAAGTACTGGAACTTCATCATTGCTAAGGGACTCTGACTTTGCATCCATTGTGTGTCCACTGATCTACTTCAAGTTGGTTAGAATTGTGCAAAAGGCCCTCTTTGATTCCAATTGTTAGACACAATGGCACACTGAGAGGGGGGGGTGAATCAGTGGTCCAACACTATATACAATTTCAACTTTCTTCAACTACTTAAAAAAATATCATCATAAGTACATCAACATCAATCAATAGACAAAACAAACACTTCATAAGATGAATTTGTAAACTTTATTATATTAATTCCAAACGGCTACAACCATGGGATTAATCAATTTCAACTGAATCAGAAGCACCAAATTCTATTCCAAGACACAGCTTGGTCTCTTCTTAGATCCAACTAAGAAAAGATGCACAAGACCCAGCTTGCATTTACGTATGAACACTTGTCACATCACATATTCCAAATTTTTCATACATCTTGGCTATCACCATCAAGTACAAGATCATCCCTGCCAATTCATCTTTTGCACATCATCCTGCCACCTTGTCATCTCTGCTCATAAACTGGCCGTGGTCATTTCTTCTAGTCTACAGCTGTTTGTACAAGAGTCTGCTAGGTGCATGAAAGTCATCAAGGGTTTACCAAAAACTTTCTCAATACTACAGTTCAAGGCAATCTATCCACTGCAATCACTAACATGTCAATTCAACTTTTCACTTTCATGTTTGTCTCCTTAAGAAAGCATGCTTAGTCATAAAAAATTCTACTTCCAATATACTATCAAGTCAGCTAATCATTAGTTATGTCATGTCAACATTCATGCAAGTCCTTGTGTCTAACTCAATATTTTTGAATTAGTCAACTACTAATCTTCTGAACTTACTCAATCATCACTTGCCAATGAAAAGGTTGTCATCATCTGAACTCAAACGTTATAGGGCTATGTCTTATACACTTGGAACAATTCTTCAACATTTACAATCTTGTAGATGTCACTTTGCCAAAGCTTCGTGTCTTAAAGTGTGCTTTATGACATATTGCAACCAGATTTTTCAACAATAGATGATCTTAGAACATTTCTGCGATTTCCTTCCTCAGACTTGCCATGGCCTCATTTTAAGCCTTCAAGTGTCTCCTGAGATTGATCTTACATTTGCGATAACATGATCAGACTTAATGTACCTATGCCTGCTAAAATCAATGCAAAGAAGAGTCCAAAACAAGCCAAAATTTTGTTCTTAAAATCAGTCCAATATATAGTCAAAACGGAGGCCAAAAATAAGTGGAATATACAGTAAAAAGAAGATTGAAATCCTGTCCCAAATCAGCCACCAAAGGAACCCTTAAACCATAACAAAATTTCTATTGTACTTTTGTCACATACCCCAATTTTGTAAAATAATGTTAATTGTTTTAATTATATTCCTAAGACATTATGTTAAGTTTAATGCTAAGTAGGAACTGATGACTCAGCAGAATCAACAGAAATCGAATGTAATTCAAAATATTTTATTATTAATAAATAAATTGTGGAGACAACATCATGAGAGAGCTGTTAAAAAGAGGTTACTGGTCAAACTGGTGGATGGAACTAGTTGGAGGGCAAAAGACAAGTGGCAGCATCCTCAAACACTTCCTAAGTTGCAGGTGGCAACTTCCCTATATTTGGGGTCATGATCCCCCAAGAAAGTGGGATCAGAGCAGGTGGCTCATTAAATGACAACTAACCCAAAAACACCTAGGCAATCTTTTAAAAGTACTCAATGAAGAGAGGTGACGCTGCTCTGATATTTTCCAGAGAGAATTCATTCAGGTGAATGTTATTCAGGAAATTTATTGAGGGAAGAGGGAAAAACAGTAAGGAAGTTGTTTTGAGAGGAATGCTGCAGTAATTTTATTATTACAGCTTGTTAGCTGGGAGAACTTACTGTTAAGTTCTGGAGAAATACTGAGTTTGAAGACTGGTATTTGACTTTATGCTACACCTAGTTCCAGCCAGGGAGACCAGAGCAAGCTCGGGGGTCCTGAGAAGTCGTTGTTTGAGCGCTCTCCAGGAATTGGTAGGGAGGAACGGCCTCCCATTGCTGCTGTTGTCCACAGTTTCAACAGGTTCTGTCACTTAACTATTTTTGTTTTAATAAATGTGAATGGATGAATGTTATGCTTATATTATATGACAGAAGATTTAGCTGGTTTAGTAATATAAATGTTTTAGTTTATCAGTAATTGAATCTGTGGATGAAGAATAAAGACCCACTGTGTTTTTCCACATCTGGGTTCACCAGACCGTACTCCAGCGCAGGGGTAGAATTATAGAAGGATGTTATGATGATAATATAGAATGGAATGATAGTAAACTTATACAGTAGTATTTTTCTATACAGTTCTTGTTATTTAGTTACTTTCAGTAACCCAAAGTGCTTCATAGATTTACAGTTTATTTTCTTTCAATCTTAATGACTGTTTTATCTAAGAATTAAATGGAAAAAAAAGAATAGCTATATTTCGAATTCATTCTACAGGTATTTCAGTTCTTAGCAGGATTCTCTTACAAAAGAACATATATAAAGGCACATAGGTTATTCACTTAAATTCTGTTTTCTCAAGTTATTTATAAACAAAATATATAACTGTAGTTTATAATCCTTAAAATATTAACAGGAGAAAATACTAACTATGCAGTAATCAGATTAGTTCTATTATAAATAAATCATATATTTGTTAACTGGTTATGTAAAATAAGATATTATAGAACATAGGAAATGTACGAACACAGTAGTTAAATAATAGTTTATGTTATGTTTATAACTAAATAAGAATACAGTTAATAAATATAACATGTATAACACAGCTTTATTATACATTTAATGAAACAATGTATTAGGTTATAATTTAAAACAATAACTAGAATTGAACTTATACAAAAAGGTTGTTCATACAGTTACCTTAATTACTGTAAATAAACACAAATTTATTATATGATTCAGGATAATAATTATATAATAACAATTCCAACACTCTCAATTAAAATAACTAAGTATCCATGATTACAAGAACAATAATATTCTGTTTATTATATGTACTGTATAGACAAAGTATGCAAGTTAAAATACTAAGAACAAATAGTAACATGGATGATCAATTCAATCTTAGTAGTACAAGGTAAATCCCATTTTGGTACTTATAAAAGGAAGTAACCATTAGTTACTTAAGTACTCCACCATAAAAATATTTTAAACAAATACAGTTACAGTGAGCTTAACCTACCGAGCTAATTCATTTATTATATTAAAATACAGAAGTATATCTTTAACAGAACAATTTTCAAGTTCATGTAAATATTTCTTTACGGCCGAGCCCAAATATCATCAACATAATACAAGTAAACAAGAAAATAAATAAATCTCAGTAAGGTGCTGTAAGCACAAGGTAACCAAAAAGGATTGTTAACAACTTATGTATTAAGTTGGGGTTTTAACCTTGTAAGTAAAAAAAGAAAACTAACAGATTTTTAAAGTCGAGGGTTTCAAACCCCTTTGTTTTCCAAGTTATTCATTAACTTAACTTTTACACAGTCAAGCCAAGCAGAGAGTCTGAAAGACTTCTTAAGCCACGGCTTCTCCAAGATTCTAACAACCGATCTAAATTACAGTTACGGCCTGAACAAGAGCATCCTTACGCAGCTCACAGGCCTCGTTAACTACTAGAAAAACAACAAAAGAAAGTAACAAGCAAAATGAAACCCCAAGGGTGACAGACTTCACAACGCAATCATTTTGTTCCAGGTGGACCAAGTAAATAGTAATGGCCATGGTTAAAAACCAGGCTTACCGTAAACCCTGAACCGCTGTTGTATTCTTGCACAGCCAAACGAAGGAAGGGGACGACATGTAACAAGAAGTATCCATTTAAAAACTGTTAGAAACGACTCTATGTATACTAAAAACAAATTAATGGATAAAAATAAGGACGGACAGTCCTCTTATCAGAATATTTGAGTAAGCATGGCCACCATCTAACTGCGAAGCACCCATGAAACCTTCTGCAGAAAGGGAGGAAAGGGTTAATTGCGCAGCACACATCCAACACTGTCTCAAGGAATAATTCAACACTCACGAAGGAGGAAGAAGTGGCAATTGAGGGTTTGAACAAGGCAACGGCGAGGGAGAATAACCCTAATTATGCTCAACAGTCTTCGTAAAAACCCAATCAATGTCACAATAACACAGGCAGTGGACGAACCTTCAAGGAAGAACAACAATGGGGAGGTTCTCACACAGCAAATAGCGACAGTGCCTTGAGGAAAAATCGCAGCAAAGCAGAAGCTGCTCGAAGGCAAGGGAAGAATGACGGAGCTAGGGTTAAACTACAACCTTTTAACATTCAAATGCATGGACTAGGAAGTGCCACGTTATCACGTATATTTTTCATGCAGTTCGGGTCACTTTTGTATAGTCCAGGATTCCACAAATGATTTCCAATCATTTTGTTGTTTATCCATAGTTCACTTATATCGATTTGCACGTAGCATGAACGTGCATTATATTGTCATCACAAAATCTTGTTAGTAATCATCAAGGGTATGGGAAATCATACGACCCTTATGATTATGTTCTTAAATTATATTGCAAAATTTAATCTTTACCTTGTATTATAACTTATACCCTTGCATATTTCCTTTCCATATTATGATGCTATCATCAAACAATTATATTCATGAGAATGACAAGGTTCTTATAGAGTATAATTTAAGGGACAAGGAATAATGGTATTCTCTTAATACAAGTATCTATCTTGATACCCTAGTAATTAAGCAACCCAAGTCAAATTATATTTAACCAAGTATATTTTTTTGTTCATGCAAAGGAGTTAAGGAAGCCATCATGGTAAAAGAGGATAGAAGGTAAACTTAAAGATAATCCATAGACTTGTTAAGTATAAAAACATATACTATGACTTAGTTTATTATAGATTTGGCTTGTTAAGTATAAAGACATATACTATGACTTAGTTTATTATAATTTTGGCTATTGTTCTTTAAGCCAATCTGTTAATAGTTCAAAACTAGAATATTATTAAGTCATGAAAAAGAGTATCTTTAATTACATAATCTAACCATGATAAGTAAGTCAATATTTATAGTAGTTACTTACTTTAAATGATGTAGTATGGAACTAGCAGGTTTGTATGAAAACCTGTTAGATCTCTAAAGATGTAAAGGTTCTATTGATATTTGAACAATATTACTGACTATAAATAAGATGATTATTCTCCAAAGAATTTTAGTATAGAGAATTTAAACCTCTAATACTAGCTTCTTTTATTTGAATGCAGTATGCATTGAGATTGTAATTACCTTAAAACTTGGGAGAATGAAAGTAAGAAATGGATACATAAGTTTCTTAACACTGTGTAGTATTCTTTTTCAGTCATGACTTAGTTAGTGATATGGATAACTAAAAATAGATCTTGATCTTACTTTTCTACCTGTAAAGAATTAATTAAAGTAGTAGATCATACTTTTGATAACCATGTTAGACGTGAAACATTTCTTTAATCTTTTGAGGACTATGATATACTGTGACTAGAAAGGAAACAGTTGCAACCATCATTGTTGAACTAAATTCTATCCCTCAAGAAGTAAAAGATTAGAAACAGTGAAGTAATTATACCTTGAATACTAGAATTTTGTTTAAGTATCTATTTCTTACTGAGTTCACTTTTTGCGACAATCCTTTAATCAAATGCTTTAAAAACTTATTAAGCAGCGCCCAAAGCTTCTTACCTGTAGTCTGTAAAAATAGGAAGAACTCTCTGCATTAGCTTGGAAGCTAAGTAAGCCCAGTTTTTACATGACAGTCTCTTTTGTATGGTCGCAAAAAGAACAAAATCAGTAAACTGAAAATAACTGTTCTACTGCCAAACATAACCAACAAATAATAAAATTCGATAACAGATAACTAATCAAACAATTAGTGACTACATTTATTGAAATTATATGTATTTTAAAAATTTTAAATTTTCTTGAAATTTTGGGGTTTTGACATGTGGTATCAAAGCATGGTTCAAATACTATGCCTCAATGCAGCCTAACTAGTTTCCGTAGAACAGTAAAAATAATATACTAACCTGTATTTGTTTTATGGAAAGAACATAAAACTTCTTTTTCTGAATCTAACAGGCAGGTATGGAGAAGCTAGGAGAATATGCTGAGGAGGAGTCTCCAAACACCGAGACAAGACAAATGTCTAGAGAACCTGTATTAGAAGAGGTAACTGCTCACTCTTCAGAGCTGATACAGACTATAAAGGATTTGAAGACTGAAATGGAATCAGTCAAGAAGGATAATGAGAGAATTTTAAAGACTCAAGAGGAGTTAAACCAAATTTTGATGGAAAAATTTCAGACTGAAGGAAGGAGCAAAAGATCCGAATCTGAGGAAGCTAGCCATCAGAAAGGATCTAAAAAGATGAAACTAGCTAAAGCTGAAAGCAATTCATCATCTGAAGGATTCAGGGAACAGCAAAGCTATTATACTACTAGTGACAGTAGTGAGGCTGAGTTGTATAATAAAAAGAAAAAGTACAGGCCATATGAAGAGATTTCTGGGGAGTTTAAAAAAATAAAGCCTCCAACTTTCAATAGAGAGACTGAAAAAGGGGAAGAGGCAGAGTCCTGGTTATCCGGGATGAGGAAATATTTTCAGATATACAACTATTCAAATCAGCTGAAGGCATGAATGACAATCTATAATCTCTCTGGAAAAGCAGACATATGGTGGCAAGGTCTGAAGAGAGTTAAGGGCATCAAGGAAAAGGAGGTTAATTGGAGTATTTTTAAAAGGTACTTCAAGAAGAAATTTCTGTCCGAACAATACTATGAAGAGAGAGAGAAAGAATTTTAAGAGTTAAAGTTAGGATCCATGACTATGAAGGACTTAAACAGTAAATTATTAAGTCTGTTGAGGTATGTACCTTATTTAGTTGATGAGAAACCTAAAGTACAGTGGTTTCTCAGCTGTCTGCTATATCATATCAAGGACATGATCGAGTATGATAACCCGAAAACTCTGGAAGAAGCCATGAGGAAGGCAAATTTTTGTTTTGAACAGAACAAAAAGAAAGAAGGTATAGCCAACTAGAAGGATAAAAAGAGCAGTAATCAGCCTGAGTTCAAGAAAAAGGAATTTGTACCCCAGAAGAATTTCAGGAATAATAAGAACAGAAATCATTCTAATGGTAAGAACTTCCAGGGAAACAGAAATGGTGCTTCTAATAATTCTAATAATTCCAATAACTTCAAGGGCAAGGAAGCTTCAAACAATCATGGAAATTTCACTAAGAATTTCGAACGAAAGGAGCCTGTTAAGTGCTAGGAGTGCAATGGCCCGTACTATGCTTCGGTCTGCCCAAATCGGAAAAAGCCAAACAACAATATTCATACTGTGCAAGATGAAATGACTGTTGGAGATTTTGCAAGGACTATGCCCAGAATCAATGCAGCGTTGGAGAACCGCCAAGCTGATTATCAGACTTCCATGGTGGAAGTAGAAGGTATGGTTAACAAAACCCCTGTAACCATTTTAATAGATCCAGGAGCTAGTCTTAGTTACATTTCACCTCAGATAGTAGAAAAGTGTAAATTGACTGTTGAAAAGTTTGATAGCTCCTGGTTAGTTCAATTAGCCATTGGGGAAAAAAGGAAAGTAACCTGTTACGTGAAGGAATGTGTTTTAGTTATGAATGATTTTAAAACTAATGTTAAGCTAAATGTTCTGCCACTTGGCTCGTATGATTTATTGATTGGTATGGATTGGTTAGAACAGCACAAGGTAGTTTTAAACTGTTTTGATAAAACCTTTACGTGCGTAAATAATAATGAACAGCCAGTAACAGTTAAAGGTATTCCTAGGAAAACTGTAATTAGGCAGATTTTTGCCTTACAACTTAAAAGAACAGTCAGGAAAGGGTGCAAAGCCTATGCTGTAACTATTACAGATGAGGCAAGTAAATCTGAAGAAGATAAGTTAAAAATAGAAGATATTCCTGTGTTAAACGAATTTACTGATGTTTTTCTGGAGGAAATTCCAGGATTACCTCCCAGGAGGGAACTGGATTTCACTATTGAGCTGGTACCAGGTGCTGTACCTAGCTCAAAGGCTCCGTATCATATGAATATTTTAGAACTTAATGAATTAAAATCACAGTTAAAAGAATTAATAGATAAGAAGTACATTCGACCTAGTGTGTCCCCTTGGGGATCACCGGTCATCTTTGTCAAAAAGAAAGACGGAACTATGTGACTATGCATAGATTACCATCAACTAAATAAGATGACAATTAAAAACAGATATCCGTTGCCCCACATAGATGATCTGTTTGATCAGCTGTGTGGAGCTATGGTGTTCTCAAAGATAGACATGAGATCAGGATATCATCAGGTAAGAATTAAAGATGATGACATTTTCAAGATAGCCTTTAGAACGAGGTATGGACATTACGAATTTGTCGTAATGCCATTTGGGCTTACTAATGCCCCAGCTGTCTTTATGTTCCTAATGAATAATATAATGCATAAATACTTAGATAAATTTGTTGTCGTATTTATCGATGACATTTTAATTTATTCTAAAAATGAAGCGGAACATAAGGAACACTTACGGATAGTTTTACAAGAGCTGCGAGAGCAACATCTCTTTGCGAAGTTCAATAAGTGTGATTTCTTTAAGGATGAAATCCAGTACTTAGGTCACGTAGTGACTAAGGAAAGGATTTCAGTGGATCCTGAAAAGATTCGGGCAATCGAAGATTGGCCAGTTCCAAAAGATGTAACAGATGTAAGGTCCTTCATGGGAATTACCGGTTACTACCAGAGATTCATTGAAGGCTTTTAAAAAATAGCTAATCCAATCACTTCCTTGCAAAAGAAAGGCGAGAAATTTGATTGGAACTTAAAATGTGAAGAAAGTTTTAAGAAATTAAAAACCTTGTTAACAACTGCGCCTATTCTAAGAATAGCAGATCCTAATAAGGATTTCGTGGTTTGCACCGATGCTTGTAATGATGGTTTAGGCGGTGTGCTGACTCAAGACAGGCATGTCATTGCCTATGAGTCTAGGAAGTTAAAGATCCACGAAAAGAATTATGCCACTTATGACTTAGAACTTGCTGCTGTTATACATGCTATAAAAATGTGGCGACACCACTTAATAAGCAGAAAATTTATTTTAATGACTGATAATAAAGGTCTGAAATACCTTTTAGATCAACCCAACTTAAATGCAAGGCATGCAAGGTGGTTAGCCTTCTTAAGTGAATACGACTTTAAAATTCAACATATAAAAGGGAAAGAAAATAAGGTGGCTGATGCTTTAAGCAGAAATGCAAAGCTGAATTTTACAGTAGCGATCAGTACTTATGCTTCTGATTTAAATGAACAGCTAACAGAAGGGATAAAACATGATGAAATTTATAAAAAATTACAAGTTACAGCTAAAGAAGGACCTACAGAAAGTCTAATAAAAGGTTATAGCCTAAATAAAGATGGATTTTTATTGTTTAAGGACAGACTGTATGTGCCTAATGTGCCTAAGGTTAAATTGTTGATTCTGGATGAAGTTCATAAAACACCTTACTCAGGACATCCAGGCTACCAGAAGACTGTCACCATGTTAAGAAAAGAATATTTCTGGCCTAATATGAAATCTGAAGTAGCTGAATACATAGCTAGATGTTTGGATTGTCAACAAGTGAAAACTGAACACCAACATCCAACTGGCTTACTGCAACCATTGCCTATTCCTAGTTGGAAATGGGAAGTAATCAGCTTGGATTTCATTACTGGATTACCCAGAAATCAGAATCAGAACGATTCAATTATGGTGGTGGTGGACAAGTTAAGTAAAGCAGCACACTTCATTCCTGTCAAGACTACTTAAAAGGTTGCCAATATAGCTGATATATTTCTAAAGCAGATTTTTAGGTTACATGGAGTACCTAAGGTTATTATTTCAGACAGGGATCCTAAATTCATAGGGAATTTCTGGAAATCCTTGTTTAAGGGATTAAACACAACACTGAATTTCAGCACCTCTTTCCATCCTCAGACAGACGGACAGACAGAAAAGGTGAATCAAGTGCTGGAAGATCTGTTAAGAATGTATGTTAAGGATCAGCCAGGTAAGTGGGAGGATTACTTACATTTAGCAGAATTTGCTTACAATAATAACTATCAATCCTTAGCTAAGTTCAGCCCATTTGAAATTCTGTATTGGCGTAAATGTAACACTCCTATCTCCTGGAATAATCCAGTAGAAAGATTGGTGTTAGGACCTGAATTATTAAAGGAAATGGAACAGATTGTAAAACAAGTGTAGGAAAATTTGAAAGTAGCTTAGGATCGACAAAAGAGCCAAGCAGATTTGAAAAGAACTCCCAAAGAGTTCCAGGTGGGTGAGCACGTGTTCATAAAGGTAAGACCAAAGAAAAGCTCCCTAAGACTAGGGAGTTGTGCAAAACTAGCACCACATTACTGTGGTCTATTTGAAATTCTATCCAGAATTGGTCAAGTTGCATATCAGTTAGCGTTACCACCTAATTTGAAAGTGCATAATGTTTTCCATATTTCTGTTCTAAAAAAGTATGTTCATGATGCTACTCATGTAATTGATTGGAATGTTGTACAGGTGGAACCAGAAGGACAAGTTCTGGTGGAACCATACTGTATCCTCCGGAGGAGGGAAATTACTCTGGGGAACCGCACAATTGGACAGCTGAAGGTGCAATGGAAGCACCTTAGTCCTGAAGAAGCTACCTGGGAGCTGGAAAGTAAGATGCAGGAAGCATACCCGAATCTGTTCCAGGAGGTTGCAGAGGATGAAGAATAAGTAACATCGAGGACAATGTTACATTTTAAGGGGGTGTGTATGTCACATACCCCAATTTTGTAAAATAATGTTAATTGTTTTAATTATATTCCTAAGACATTATGTTAAGTTTAATGCTAAGTAGGAACTGATGACTCAACAGAGTCAACAGAAATGGAATGTAATTCCGAATATTTTATTATTAATAAATAAATTATGGAGACAACAACATGGGAGAGCTGTTAAAAAGAGGTTACTGGTCAAACTGGTGGATGGAACTAGGTGGAGGGGAAAAGACAAGCGGCAACATCCTCAAACACTTCCTAAGTTGCAGGTGGCAACTTCCCTATATTTGGGGTCATGATCCCCCAAGAAAGTGGGATCAGAGCAGGTGGCTCATTAAATGACAACTAACCCAAAAAGACCTAGGAAATCTTTTAAAAGAACTTAGTGAAGAGAGCTAAGGTTGCTCAGATATTTTCCAAAGAGAATTCATTCAGGTGAATGTTATTCAGGAAATTCATTGAGGAAAGAGGGAAAAACAGTAAGGAAGTTGTTTTGAGAGGAATGTTGCAGTAACTTGATTATTACAGCTTGTTAGCTAGGAGAACTTACTGTTAAGTTCTGGAGAAATACTGAGTTTGAAGACTGGTATCTGACTTTATGCTACACCTAGTTCCAGCCAGGGAGACCAGAGAAAGCTCGGGGGTCCTGAGAAGTCGCTGTTTGAGCGCTCTCCAGGAATTGGTAGGGAGGAACGGCCTCCCATTGCTCTTGTTGTCCATAGTTTCAACAGGTTATGTCACTTAACTATTTTTGTTTTAATAAATGTGAATGGATGAATGTTATGCTTATATTATATGATAGAATATTTAGCTGGTTTAGTAATATAAATGTTTTAGTTTATCAGTAATTGAATCTGTGGATGAAGAATAAAGACCCACTATGTTTTTCCACATCTGGGTTCACTAGATCGTACTCCAGCGCAGGGGTAGAATTATAGAAGGATGTTATGATGATAATATAGAATGGAATGATAGTAAACTTATAGAGTAGTATTTTTCTGTACAGTTCTTGTTATTTAGTTACTTTCAGTAACCCAAAGTGCTTCATAGATTTACAGTTTATTTTCTTTCAATCTTAATGACTGTTTTATCTAAGAATTAAATGGAAAAACATAATAGCTATATTTCAAATTCATTCTACAGGTATTTCAATTCTTAGCAGGATTCTCTTACAAAAGAACATATATAAAGGCACATAGGTTATTCACTTAAATTCCGTTTTCTCAAGTTATTTATAAACAAAATATATAACTGTAGTTTATAATCCTTAAAATATTAACAGGAGAAAATACTAACTATGCAGTAATCAGATTAGTTCTATTATAAATAAATCATATATTTGTTAACTGGTTATGTAAAATAAGATATTATAGAACATAGGAAATGTATGAACACAGTAGTTAAATAATAGCTTATGTTATGTTTATAACTAAATAAGAATACAATTAATAAATTTAACATGTATAACACAACTTTATTATACATTTAATGAAACAACGTATTAGGTTATAATTTAAAACAATAACTAGAATTGAACTTATACAAAAAGGTTGTTCATACAGATACCTTAATTACTGTAAATAAACACAAATTTATTATATGATTCAGGATAATAATTATATAATAACAATTCCAACACTCTCAATTAAAATAACTAAGTATCCATGAGTACAAGAACAATAATATTCTGTTTATTATATGTACTGTATAGACAAAGTATGCAAGTTAAAATACTAAGAACAAACAGTAACATGGGTGATCAATTCAATCTTAGTAGTACAAGGTAAATCCCATTTCGGTACTTATAAAGGAAGTAACCATTAGTTACTTAATTACTCCACCGTAAAAATATTTTAAACAAATAGAGTTACAGTGAGCTCGACCTACCGAGCTAATTCATTTATTATATTAAAATACAGAAGTATATCTTTAACTGAACAATTTTCAAGTTCATGTAAATATTTCTTTACGGCCGAGCCCAAATATCATCAACATAATACAAGTAAACAAGAAAATAAATAAATCTCAGTAAGGAGCTGTAAGCACAAGGTAACCAAAAAGGACTGTAAACAATTTATGTATTAAGTTGGGGTTTTAACCCTGTAAGTACAAAAAGGAAACTAACATATTTTTAAAGTCGAGGGTTTCAAACCCCTTTGTTTTCCAAGTTATTCATTAACTTAACTTTTACATAGTCAATCCAAGCAGAGAGTCTGAAAGACTTCTTAAGCCACGGCTTCTCCAAGATTCTAACAACCGATCTAAATTACAGTTACGGCCTGAACAAGAGCATCTGTACACAGCTCACAGGCCTCGTTAACTACTAGAAAAACAACAAAAGAAAGTAACAAGCAAACTAAAACCCCAAGGGTGACAGACTTCACAACGCAATCATTTTGTTCCAGTTGGACCAAGTATATAGTAACGGCCATGGTTAAAAACCAGGCTTGCCGTAAACCCTGAACCGCTGTTGTATTCTCGCACAGCCAAACGAAGGAAGGGGTCGACCTGTAACAAGAAGTATCCATTTAAAAATTGTTAGAAATGACTCTATGTATACTAAAAACAAATTAATGGATAAAAATAAGGACTGAGAGTCCTCTTACCAGAATATTGGAGTAAGCGTGGCCACCATCTAACTGCGAAGCACCCACGAAACCTTCTGCAGAAAGGGAGGAAAGGGTTAACTGCGCAGCACACATCCAACACTGTCTCAAGGAATACTTCAACACTCACAAAGGAGGAAGAAGTTGCAGTCGAGGGTTTGAACAAGGCAACGACGAGGGAGAATAACCCTAAGTATGCTCAACAGTCTTCGTAAAAACCCAATCAATGTCACAATAACACAGGTAGTGGACGAACCTTCAAGGAAGAACAACGATGGGGAGGTTGTCACACAGCAAATAGCGATAGTGCCTTGAGGAAAAATTGCAGCAGAGCAGAAGCTGCCCGAAGGCAAGGGAAGAATGACGGAGCTAGGGTTAAACTACGGCCTTTTAACATTCAAATGCATGGACTAGGAAGTGCCACTTTATCACGTAGATTTTTCATGCAGTTCGGATCACTTTTGTATAGTCCAGGATTCCACAAATGATTTCCAATCATTTTGTTGTTTATCCATAGTTCACTTATATCGATTTGCACGTAGCATGAACCTGCATTATATTGTCATCACAAAATCTTGTTAGTAATCATCAAGGGTATGGGAAATCATACGACCCTTATGATTATGTTCTTAAATTATATTGCAAAATTTAATCTTTACCTTGTATCATAACTTATACCCTTGCATATTTCCTTTCCATATTATGATGCTATCATCAAACAATTATATTCATGAGAATGCCAAGGCTCTTATAGAGTATAACTTAAGGGATGAGGAATAATGGTATTCTCTTAATACAAGTATCTATCTTGATACCCTAGTAATTAAGCAACCCAAGTGAAATTATATTTAACCAAGTATATTTTTTTGTTCATGCAAAGGAGTTAAGGAAGCCATCATGGTAAAAGAGGATAGAAGGTAAACTTAAAGATAATCCATAGACTTGTTAAGTATAAAAACATATACTATGACTTAGTTTATTATATATTTGGCTTGTTAAGTATAAAGACATATACTATGACTTAGTTTATTATAATTTTGGCTATTGTTCTTTAAGCCAATCTGTTAATAGTTCAAAACTAGAATATTATTAAGTCATGAAAAAGAGTATCTTTAATTACATACTCTAACCATGATAAGTAAGTCAATATTATAGTAGTTACTTACTTTAAATGATGTAGTATGGAACTAGCAGGTTTGTATGAAAAGCTGTTAGATCTCTAAAGATGTAAAGGTTCTATTGAGATTTGAATAATATTACTGACTATAAATAAGATGATTATTCTCCAAACAATTTTAGTATAGAGAATTTAAACCTCTAATACTAGCTTCCTTTATTTGACTGCAGTATGCATTGAGATTGTAATTACCTTAAAACTTGGGAGAATGAAAGTAAGAAATGGATACATAAGTTCCTTAACACTGTGTAGTATTCTTTTTCAGTCATGACTTAGTTAGTGATATGGATAACTAAAAATAGATCTTGATCTTACTTTTCTACCTGTAAAGAATTAATTAAAGTATTAGATCACACTTTTGATAACCATGTTAGACGTGAAACATTTCTTTAATCTTTTGAGGATTATGATATACTGTGACTATAAAGGAAACAGTTGCAACCATCACTGTTGAACTAAATTCTATCCCTCAAGAAGTAAAAGATTAGAAACGGTGAAGTAATTATACCTTGAATACTAGAATTTTGTTTAAGTATCTATTTCTTACTGAGTTCACTGTTTGCGATAATCCTTTAATCAAATGCTTTAAAAACTTATTAAGCAGCGCCCAAAGCTTCTTACCTGTAGTCTGTAAAAACAGGAAGAACTCTCTGCATTAGCTCGGAAGCTAAGTAAGCCCAGTTTTTACATGACAGTCTCTTTTGTATGGTCGCAAAAAGAACAAAATCAGTAAACTGAAAATAACTGTTCTACTGCCAAACATAACCAACAAATAATAAAATTCGATAACAGATAACTAATCAAACAATTAGTGACTGCATTTATTAAAATTATATGTATTTTAAAAATTTTAAATTTTCTTGAAATTTTGGGGTTTTGACAACTTTGCTGAAAGAAGCATTATACTTCATTTGTTTTTCAGATAGAAAGATGTACCAAAACACTGCCTTGAAACCTCCTTCGCTGCCTCAATACTCCTTCTATTCTTTGGCGTCTACAACTATGATAAACACCAGCACTCCCTAAAATCTCAGAGCACTTTATCCATACACGAATTCACTTACTCAAAATGAATAAGGGAAGTAGCCCTATTTATACTAGTTTCCATGCTAATTTTTTAGCCGACTTCTCATTTGAATTTTTTTAATTTTGTTTTTATATTTTTCCATATTTAAGTGAGTCGAACTTGCTATGTATATCTATATATATACTTTATGTATATCCTATGGAATTGACTTTGCATGTTTGCAATTTCATTTGTTTATTTTCATCATTAGTTCCATTTGCAAGTTCCATGTCCTTATTGTTAATGATATGGGCTTCTTCATCATCATGTTCAGCATCAAAGGTTTCTATAAGAGCAAGGGTTCCATCATACATCAAAGGCTTCAACCAAGACTTCTTCAAAATGCAAGAAACATGCCACCGAGCATGTTGTGCCCTTATTCATGTTCATCAAGCTCTTTCATATCATTGATGAACCATTAATCAAAGTCTTCAAGCATATAGGCTTATTTTCCAAGTGCGTGGTCTTCTTAAGCCATCCACTTTATCTAATTACTGTTATTACCAAGTATGTGGACTTCATTGCTCATCAAGGCACAAATGACCGTAGAATTGGTCATTTGGCTAATTAGGTGTTTGAATGGCTCCAATGCCCACATCGAAGGTTCTTCATGTCATCAACATTTGTATTCAACCTTTATCACTTCAACCTTTGTCATCAATGACAACCATATTCAACACGAAATGGAATTAGACATGTACCATATGTACCATTGAAAAAGGAGTTCGAAATTAAATTTAATAATTATGTGAAAAAAAATTTAATATGTTAAATTTGATGAGAACATTGAAAATGAAGTTGAATATTTAACTTAATAAATATGCCAAAAACATATATATGTAATATTTGTAATATGTGAAATTGGATCACAACATTGAAAATGAAGTTGAATATTTAATTTAATAAATATGCCAAAAACATATGTATGTAATATGTGAAATTGCAAGTTGAATCTTAAATGTAAGCGTGACACAAAATTGAATGTTAAATATTTTAATTAAACACAAAAAAACATTAAACTTATATGATACATAAATTTGAAATTATAAGTTGGATGTTAAAAAAATTAAACATTATACGATAAAGAAATTTGAATTTTTAGGGTGTATCTTAGATATAAGATTTATGCCAAATTAGAATTTAAATATTCAATTAAAAAGAAAAAATATTAAATATGATAAAAAAGTTTGATAATATTTTTTTATTAAAATTGTAATTTTAGTTTAATAAAATTGTTAACTAAATTACTAAAAATAAATTCAGAATATTTAACAAGTGGAATTAGTAGTTGGTTAGTACCTTCTTCTTAAAAAAAGTTTGGTTGAAAAATATAATTAATTTTTTTTATAGTTAAATTGTAAAAATTAATAATTAACATTAGATTTAGAACTTTGCTCTCAATTGGAAAATAGTAAATAGTATCATAGCCAATCATGGTGAAGCATAGCCAACCATGTTAAGAGTTAATCATTGTCAAATCAAAGTAAACCAAGTCCAACTAGACATGACCCTTAGAGAAATGTTACAATGCAACATAACCATTGATGAATGTATAAGTCATGTAGTCCATGGTTGTCAATGGTCAACCACAACCATGGTGAACCATTGTCAACCATGTTAAACCTAGGTGAACATAGTCAATCAAATATAGCCAACCATATTCATCCATAGTAAGATATCATGGTCAACCTTAGTCAACCAAAGTCAACCATATTCAACCATTGTTTACCATAGTGAAGCATGATCAACCATAGTGTCTCATAGCCACCCATAGTCACCCATGCTCAACTATAGTGAACCATGGTTAAAGATTGTCAACCATAGTAGATGATGGTCACTTATAATGGTCAATAGTCCATCATTAACCATAGTGAAACATAGTGATGCACACTTAATCATTAGCAACCAAAGTCAACCAAAAACATAACAAATTGAAAATAGAGTTTAATAGGTAAGTATGAGCTCATGACCTCATTCTATGTTTTTTTTAATGTTATTATGTAATAAGTACATGATCATAGCTTTAATGTAATTTTTTTAATGTTGATTAAGTAATGTGTGTTACTTAAATGTTTATTAAAAGATTAGATGTAACCATAGTTACAAATTTGTTTAAAATGTTTTTTTTGAGTGTCCAAATTTTAAATTGTTTCATTTGTAAAATCAATTATGTGATATTTATTTATAAGAAAAAGAATATAAAGTGAAAGTTCTTTTACTTGAATTTCCAATTTTTTCCAAATTTAAATATTTAGAATATAAAAAAATTTAATTATTATGTCAAATTTACAATACCTTAATCTTGTTACTATAAACTAAACTTAATAACCTTTTATGAATGTAAAACTAAACTTAATAATCTCTGATGAATGTAATGTAATATAATCATAATCCATCGTACATTAATATAATTAACACATCCACAAGTTTTTCAATCAAGCAGTTAAGCAAGGTTTCCCTAAACCTTGGACTCAAAGCCTCATTACCCTTATTTTTAAAAGTGGGGATACAAATAACCCCTCTAACTATTGGACAATTATGATTAGCCCTCTCTTAGCCCAGTTGTATGGTATTATTTTGGAAAAGAAGATCAGCATATGGATTTAAAGTGAAGATAAACGGGCTAAAGGCCAAGCAGGTTTTAGAAGGCAACACTCAACAACGGACCACCTAGTTACGCTTAGGATAACTGTGGAGGAATGTCGTAATGATAAATTCAATCTCTTTTGTTGCTTTCTGGACTTTAGAAAGACTTTCGATACAGTACCTAGAAATAACCTATGGAATAGATTAGAAGAGCTAAAGGTTCCTTTTAAGTTGAGAGCCGCTGCAATAAGGTTATATGAGAATGTCATTGCCAAGTTTTAGACCAATGAGGGATGGTCGAAAGATATTAAGTGTAATATCAAAGTTAAACAAGGTTGCCCCCTCTCCCCCACCCTTTTTGGCATTTACATAGATAAGATAGAAGGTTGTTTAGAGGAAGCAGGTTGTGCTGGCATGACCTTAGCTAGAATAGTCATCATCCTTCTTCTCTATGCTGACGATATTGTTCTTCTAGAAAGGTGTCCATCTGATTTTGATAAGAAACTAAGACTTCTTAAGGTTTTTTTCTCTACCATGGGTATGGCTGTTAACACTGACAAAACAAAAATTATGATTATCAAATCCAAGAAGGACACTCACACTAATTTTGTGTATGGCAATAGCAACTTGGAGGAAGTGTCTTCTTACAAATACCTAGGAATTGATATTCACCACAATCTCAACTGGAACTATAGCATTAAGAAGAGGATTAATGGAGGGTGGAAAGCCTATTTTGGTCTTGAAAATAATTGTAAAGCAACAAACCTTGTGGTGTGGGATAAAAAGAAGCTCCTCTTTGAAACTTTAGTCCCTCCCGTTATCTTGTATGGGTGTGAGGTTTGGGGTTGTAACGTCTCTAAAGAATCTTGGAGAAAGATTGAGCAAATCCAGAAGCATTTTATAACGTATAAGCTATGTCTAGGCTCCTATTGCACAAGCACAAAATCAATAACATGGGCGACCATAGACTTCCTAAGCTAGCTTTAAATTATAGCCAAAATCACCTAAGGCTCAAGCGATGTTGGTATAAAGATACTAGGGCCTGGCTAAACCATTGGGAGATCGACGAAAATGTTGCATTGCAAAATATTAATAACTTTAAAAATATTGTTACTTCTAAGTTTAAGGAGAAAATGTGGTGTCAGAAAGATTTAGAGGCTAAAAGAAAGTTAATATATTATAAGGAGGTAATCAACCCTACTCTAGAAGATCAAAAGCATCTCTCTGTTTTAACTAGTTCAAAGAAAAAAATTAATATAGCCAAGATAAGAACAAATTCTCATGAGCTAAATAGTTAAACAGGTCATTGGGAAGTCCCTAAAACACCATGGGTGGAAAGGATCTGTCATCTCTGTGAGAATAAAAACATTGAGGATGAAAATCACTTCCTCTTAGAATGCCCCGCATAAACCCACATTAGATCTTAGTTTCATAATCTTTGTTGCAATCCCGACCTCCCTAGCCTTTTAACTTGTCAAAGTGAGCTCGAGACACTTCTCTCCAAGCTCTTTGAGCATAGAAATACAATTTTAAAACAAACTAAATAACTCCAAGCTCTTTGAGCATAGAAATACAATTTTAAAACAAACTAAATAACTCCAAACTCTTTGAGCATAGAAATACAATTTTAAAACAAACTAAATAATTTGTTTATATATATATATATATATATATATGAATAAATACTGGCATAATCGCATAATTATAAGTAAAGTGGTTGATAAATGTCTATAGGCATAATCAGCCACTTAATTTTGTGAAGGTAGTTGGTTGTTAAACAAATGCTATTAACACATTGAAAACTAATTTAATTAATGGAAACCAAATTTTTTTTTTTCATCATTCATATATTCATAGTGACTCAACAAAAGCATACATGTCACTTAAAAGAGTTGAACTTAGTAAGGAGGATAACATTCATTCCTCCCAACTACCCAAGCTACAACCAATGGATAAATAAATTACAATATACCTTACCCTTAATTAGACAGGTATAATAAAAATAAATCATATAAATCAATAAAAAAGATTTGAACTTAAATACATTAATAAACTTGATTTCTACATGTAATCGACTTTACCATCTTAAAAAAAGAGGCAGCAATAACAATGGAAAGTAGATACAGAATGAAAGGGAAAGTAGATTTGTAAGCATAATGTTTCTCAGCTTTGCTTCTTGGATATTATCATTAATCCACCCTGAGAAACTGGCAAACGTTCCATAAATATTAGTTTTGGGGGCTGAAAATGCTTGCAAACGCCATGTGAGCGGTCAATTTAAAACAAAACCAAGCATTGACAACCCTTTATTATGGAATCATATTTTGTGCTTCAACCGATGACAACCAGGGGAATGAGAAATTAATTTATCTAAAAGTCAGATCAAGTATTTTCATACCCCAAGGCCTTTTTCTAAGTATACTCGTACATATATTCTGTAAGTTGTATTTGATAGCCAAAACCGAGCCCACTAAACTTGGGTTTAGCGCTCAGTCAATATTTAAAAGAAAATAATTTTTCACTTTTTAACTCCGACCTGTTTTTACTGCGACCACCCTTTTTACTGCGACCAACTTTTCTTTACTGCAACCAAGCGAGTTGGTGCGACCAAGTTGATACGATCAAATTTGGTGCGATCAACTTTTCTGCGATCTGCGATCAAGTTTGATGCGATCAACTTATCTGCGATTAAGTTGATGCGGCGGTCAAGTTGATGCGATCAACTTATGTGCGATCAAGTTGATGCGATCAACTTCTTTTGTGATCAAGTTGATGCCTGATGCGATCAACTTCCCTGCGATCAAGTTTGGTGCTTGATGCGACTAGATTGATAGAATATGATTCTTAGTCTAAATACTTAAGAATTTTACAAATACTTTTCACCTGTGCGTAAGATGAAGTAAAATGACCACATTTACAAATCCAAATAACTTATGGAAAACATATGCCCAAATATGTAGGAATATTTGAGCCGAACAAAGTGCAGTAAAACCTGGAACTTTCACGCCGTGAGATTTTATGGGTTCTTGTTCTTTTACTTATCAGTAACAGTAAAAGACATTTACAGAAGTAAATCTGGAAATATGAGCGGCCAAATAATCACGAATTCAACCACAAACTATTTCATATATTCAACTATGCGGAAATACAAAGTAATACAAACTTGTCTGTTACAAACTCGTCGGTCCACAGAGCTTCAGCTCTCCGACTAAATCACATGTACAGAAGCTTGAGCTTCGACTTCACTTTCTCACCGTGAGTTCCTCTGTTCCTGTGTTCGTGTTCTCTTTCTGTCTATGTGTGAGTCTGTTTGTAAACTAGATTACAAAAAGCTTCTTCTATTTATAGACAATCCTGAAGATTGCTACAGCATGGCCGACTTACTTGCCGACTTACTTTGCATTAAACACTGCAATAACTATCTAGCTAACAACTTAACTTCTGAAATAAATTCGACTGAGTTACGCTGCCTACTTGTTGACTTTTCCTTCTTGTCAGACTGACAGACAAGATCGTGGCTTCTACAGACTCTGACAGATTCGGCTGGAGATCAAATATAGATCTGCGAATTAATTACATTTTCCAACACTCCCCCTTAATTATGAGCAGATGGGGATTTTTTTAAAATAAAATTTACAAAATGTTACAGAGCTTAGACATGCTCTGTTTATGACAGAGTTCACTGTGGAGAACTTGTCATTCCAAGATAACTACGCAGATACTGGAATGTGTCCTTTGCCAATGGTTTTGTGAAGATGTCAGCAAGTTGGTCTTGAGACCTGCAAAATTCCAAACAAATTTCCTTGTCGTTCACCAACTCTCTTATAAAATGAAACCTTGTGTCAATGTGCTTGGTTCTCTTGTGAAACACATGATTCTTTGATAATGCTATGGCTGAATTGTTGTCGCAGAAGATTGTTGTTGGTTCTTGATGGTTCTGTGACAAGTCTTTTAAGACTCTTCTCATCCAGATAGCTTGACATGCAGCACTTGTTGCTGCAACATACTCTGCTTCAGCTGAAGATAGAGTTACTATGGGCTGTTTCTTTGAAGCCCATGAAACAACACCTGTACCAAAATGAAATGTGTACCCAGATGTGCTTTTCCTGTCATCTATGCTGCCTCCATTGTCACTGTCAGTGTAACCAATGAGTTTAAAATTTTCTGAAGTTGAATATATAATACCAAGGTCTTTTGTTCCACTTACATACCTTAGAATTCTTTTACCTGCTTGCCAATGTGAGTCTTTTGGTGACTCCATGAACCTTGAGATCAGACTTAC
>LPNX010711129.1:120480-151389 GCA_001517045.1 Pseudotsuga menziesii
GAGCCGTTCCGAAGCATTCCTTTATACACCACACCAAAACCCCCTTCCCCCAATTTTTCTGCAAAGTTGTTTGTGATCTTCTTGAGGTCAGATTGTGAATATCTGGTTGGCATTGGCATTTCATAAGCATATTCCTTGAGGAATTTCTCCACTTTTGAAGTGAAGCTACCAGGAGGGGAAGATTTTCTCTTCTTCACATAAAACATTGAGATCAATACCAGTGCTATTGCTGTCAGCGCAGCTCCTCCCACGGAGCAACCTGCGGCGAAATGAAGAGATTGATCTATAAATGTGATCTTAGTCCAACCCCAGGCGAATATGAGAAACCAATTCACCGTGGTGTTAAAGAGAAAAAACAGAATAGGTAGCAATATAAATTTACCTATTATGATGGTTGTTTGGCGACCTGTAACTTGGCCATAAGACAAGTATCGTAAGTCACGGGAAGGATTCACATATACATATGATAATATCTTCATGTTTTAGATGTTTAAACTTTAAAGTTCAGTGCACCATCCATACTAATATTGAAAGCTTCAAATGAGAGGGACGAAGAGGGGCGATATACTAACCCCCTTTATTGGGCTTCAAAGAGTAAATTCATAACATTTTAAACTGAACTCGTAGATCCAGGTAGTTTTGCAGAAAGTTAAAATAGAGCATACCGTGGCTGGCGCATTCGCGGGTGCGGGGTCCATCCTTGCAATAGCAGAGGAACGGCCAAGTCAAGTCCGTAATGTTGTAACCACATATCCCTCCTGTTGCTTCACATGATTCGCAGACTTGATCTCTCTTCGTATCATTGGAAACCCAGTACATTTTTCCGACCTCAACAACTACTTGTTCCATATAACATCCGCGGATCAAACGCTCAGTGTGGTAGAAATCGTAAGAGACAGTAGCATTACATTTCCAGAGCTGCTGCTCTCCTGTGGAGTCGAATGCATCCTGAAAAGGTATACTATGATTACACTTCTACACGTCTAGAGTCCGGTTCTCTTTACCCGAAATGTTGAAAAGGGCGTCTCCTGATAACGGTATATGAGTGGGACGATAGAGAAAATCGCAGTTATCGCCCATGACAATAACGAAATTGTTAGGAGAGACCATCCTTGCTATTGTGTAACTCTGGCCATGAATCTTGATAACTGGACTTGAGTTCTGCACACAGTGGATCTGAAAGCGAGGGAGACCGCATCCACCATTTCCTAGACCAAAAGGATACGTGATGTTCAGAGTCCCACATTGACTAGTATCTTTGCAATACTGATATTGTGCATCCAAGCTGCTCAAGGAGCAGGGGAAAAGAGAGGCACAGCAAGCAGTAACGATAAGGAAGAGGAGGTGTCCAGGAAGGGGATTAACATATAATTCCATCGAGATCAGATAGACAAGATGATAGGCACAGAAAGGCTTCGGCCTTGGGAAGGCAAAGATGATTCCCTAACAGTTGCAAGAAAGTTTTTGGGATTTTCAAGCCTTCTAATTTCATTATGGCCATGGTTTATGACAAAGTCTTTGAGGTCAACTACAGCCATTTCGAGGAAGGGACAGGTTCTTGACCTTGGAGCAACTGTAACGAACAAAACATTCAAGTAATGAATGGCGTTGGACAAAACCATCCTTGTAACAACGACTCTTCTTTTACAAGTCATTTTTCACCGTGAGTGGAAGTTATCAGTAGAGCTGGCCCAACATGTATCGAGTCTGTGCCTATAAAAAGAGTCACAATCACATAAAAAAAGAATGGAAGTATTTTTTTTGGCATGTTACTTTGAGAATTTTTATTTTTTTTAATTTAACCTATGTTAACAATGATAATAAACTCCCATAATCACATTTTAACCATAAGATTACTAGATAGGGTCCATTGGATGTAGCTTGGGTGGTTGGGAGGAATGATGGTTACCCTCTCTCCCGAAGTTCAATTCTTGTAAGTGACATGATGCTCTTGTGACCCTATGTAATGCTTGATATGCTCTTGTGGAGCCCATTTGTCACTAAATGTGTTGATGATGTATTATTATTTTTAGTGGAATAGCCCTCTAACAATTGGTGAACCACATTTAAAAAAAGCTTACTAGATACCATTAATTTTATTTGATTGTTATATATATATATATATATATCCATGGAGTTTCACTAGGTGGCAATGTCCCTGAGGTGCAAAAGCATTTAGAGTTGATTTTGCAATTGGAAAAAGCTAGTGCCAAACCTTTAAAATTAAAAAGTTGTGAAGGATTGGTATACCAATTCCTCATCTCCTGTCAAATGGATGTAGCTTGGGTGGTTGGGAGGAATGAATGTTACCCTCCCCACCCAGGTTCTCTACTCTTGTAAGTGACATGTTGCTCTTGTGGAGCCGTTTGTAATAAATGTTGTGATTGATGAGCCAACCATACCTTGATTCAGTTTGAATATCAGGTATTGGAATTTTCTGTGGAGTAGCCCTCTAACAAATGGTGAACCACATTTAAAAAAAAAAAAATTCCTCATCTCCTCTCTTATGGATTTTTAATTGTAATAATATGCATAAGGAAATCCCTCAAGTTGGAAAAAAAGTATTCATCAACGTTAATTGAAAAATAAGAAGTTCTACTATCAAAAGAAAAGAAAAAAAAGTATGAAATAGGATTATCATCCAAGAGACCAACTTTGGTCTATTTAACCTTAAGAAACTTTCCTAGAATTTTTTAGCTTTCACATTAGTTAGCAAGTTATGAAGAATTGTAGTGTTACAAGTACATATATGCATATACATACCATTTTAAGATATTTTAATCCTTCATTTTCTTAGTATTACAAAAATTACATATTTTTGTTGTTGTTGTCATGATGTTCTAGTGTTTTGTCTCATATCTATTTTTACCATAGAAATCATGAGAATTTCTAATTTAATTTTAACACTATCAATTTTCTTTTATAAACTAAATATGGTAAAAAATGCTTTTGATTTCTAAATTAATACAATTTGTATACATAATCAAGAACTAACAATCATAACAACAAAATTAATCTAAATTTTTGTACAACTTCTTAAACATAATTAAATTTGTTAATGACCAAGAATTTAATAAAAAAATTGCAACTTAGGATTTCCATTTTAAAGAATAAATATTTTCTAGCCCACTTTTTAGACTAAGTTCCATAGAAACTTGAAGCAATTAATAAATATAATATTATATATTGGTATCTTTAATTTTAATAAATAAATATAATGTTACATTTTGGCATCATTAATTTTAAAGAAAATGATTGATATGTATGAGATTTATGGTAATCCATATAATATTATATCTTGGTATCTTTATTTTTAATAAATAAATATAATGTTGCGTTTTAGTATCATTAATTTTAAGGAGAATGATTGATAGGTATGAGATTTATGATATTACATTTTGGTATTTTTAATTTTAATAAATAAATATATTGTTACATTTTTGCATCATTAATTTTATTTAAATATTTTTAGAACATAAATATTTGAAAAAATGATTTACAATATGGGATTTTGATTTTCATCAAAACTTATGAATCTAAATTTCAATAAAAATTTAAATCAATATAATAAATTTTTTTGATATGAATATGCAAAGTATTGTCAAACATATAAAATGCCAACAAAAACAACATTGTTCCCCTTTCTCATGATTTGAAACTTATTTTATTTAAGATATTGCGTTGACAATGGCAGTGATGTTTATCAAATTATTGTGTACTTTCAATAGAACATATAACGTTTTTAGCTTAAAAAAATTAAAAGGAAAATTGCATTTGGCTCTCATACATTTATGTTTTTATCATTTATGTGCTCCTTACATTAAACAATAAAAACTATACTAGTTTTAAAATATTTAAGAAATATTAATGCATGGTTTTCACTAAGCCTCTGCATGCAATTAGCTTCTAGAGTAACAATACTACTTTATCCTCAATGGAAAAAAATGAAAAGAGATTAAAATGGAAAACATTACTTATCTCCTGGGAAATATGCCTCTACAAACTTTTCCAACCGAACTCCAACCAACCACTTGCTCATTCTTTCCACACGCATTCACTGATTTTATTGTCGGGTAATTTCAAAACAACCTTTAGTGGATCCGATGGTTAGACCTATGACTTGGTTGGAACGAGATTTACTCAATATTGGATATTGGATGGTGGAATTTCCACGTGTTGAAGGAACATAGTCTTCTTAATATGGAAAAAGGATTAACAATGATGATAAAGGAAGGGGAACCATTCATGTAAACTTGAGTGGGAACCATTCAAACATGGTGGTTGGAAAAACACCATAAAATGACAATTCCATTTAAATATCGCTCAAAGCACATAGAACAAAGAATTTATTAAATGGAGGCGTGTGTATCAATGTTCTTTCGAATCATCCCTGCAAATAATTGAACCCTAAACTTCATAACAACAATTCACATGAAAGTGGCACTAAATTGCTTCAATAACCCCTATTTCTGAATTATGTGCAGCCTGGGGGGATATAGTTCACGTATATTAGAAAGCATAGGGTGGAGAGTAAACAGATTTGTGATGGAAACAATTCAACAAAATGGAAAAATAAAAATATATGGCATCAAAACGCTAGTCATGCTTGAGAATAATATAAAGACTTGATATATCCCACACTTCTGATAGTAAGGAATTGTGAGAGAAACATGCAACCTTTATTTCAACACATTAAAATTTAAACGTTGTGAGAGAAACATGCAACCTTTATTTCAACACTTTAAAATTTAAACGCCATCCTGGTGGGTCAAAATTGAAACACCCCCATGCTTTAAAACTGAAATGCCTCAGAGGTGAAAACTAAAGAAGCAGGCCAAAAACCAGATTCTTGGATTCGACTTTGTTGGGCTGAATGAAACTTCATTTACTAATTATTAACTGTAGATGGTTAAAATTTTAAACTCGAGAAGAATATAGCTTTGGGGGTACCACATCTTTTCCAAAGGGATAATTTGATTTATACATGGTCGCAGTTTTTAGTATCCACCATGTGAATTACCTTAAATGGCTTGCCCACTTAAATTACCATTGCCTGCCCATCAACATCCCGCTAACCTCAAAATTCAAGCAAAGAATAGACGTAGTAATATTTGCCCCTCCCAACCAGGTAAACACATTTTAATTAATAGGCATCTACGATTCCTACTCAATCACGAAGCCCAAACCCTCCTTAAACCCTAATAAGACTGCAATAACTACGGTCTCATTCAAGCATCAACTGGAACTTAATTATCATGTTGTGTTCGACTTTCTTTATTGGTTTCATTTTGTAAACATGTGATTACACCCGTCATGCTTATAAGTGAATAAGTGAACATGTAGTATCAAGCTATGAATAAAACCCATTTATCTGGAATGAATTAGGTTTGTATTAATATAGAAAAACACAAATGTCGGCTTACAAGATGAAAACTGTAGTACAAATGAAATCAGAGTAATAGGTGAAGTATCATACTTCTTAGGGGGATGCCACAAAATTTGTAACAATCATTTTTGTCAGGTTGGAAGGCATATTTTGTATGAACGAGCTAGCCATGTTTCTCTCTTGGTTGGTGTGAATAATGAATGAATTTTCAGGGAGCCATTATTGGATCTCCTCACATTCATGTTTAATGCCCATAAATAATTTTTAAACGGGTAATTTATGAAAGTTTGGTTTGACATTTCGAATGCATATTTTCATTGCAAGGAATGAAGATAAATACCCACAAATACCTGCATCGGAGCATGTGAAACAAAGGGAGAATTCCCTTTAAAATATTTCTCTATGTATGCATTAGATTTTCTGATAAAATACAACCTTGACTCGAGTCTCAAGAAGGCCCCCAAATATTTAAGCATATATTTCTTGTAGCTTCCAATGACTAAAGCATGTATTCAACAATGTTAGCCAACTTTTTCTTTGAAAGACATTTGTGGTTTCTTTTGGAGAATCTAAGCGAAATACTATATACACTGTATTTTTTTATCAAACCATCTGCAACAATGGTCTACCCACTGTAGGATGTCCGACACAAAATAATCATTTTCTGCTTACGCCAGCTTGCCGTTGGGCCTTGGCACACAAAGTCCCTGGACTACGTAACCTATATGGACAAAAGGGTAGAAAGGTAAATCAAAATTAAGATAACACGCCCCCCCCCCAAAAAAAATGATACAAACTATAGCAAAAAAAGTTGAAATGTGAAAAATTTAAACCTGCCTCCTAAATTAATTCAGCTAAGTGAATCATATATATCCCTTGTTGGGGACATAATAATATAAATTTATATTAATAATAGAAATTAATTAAAAAAATTGATGTCAACTTGTAAAATTAAAAATTAAAAATAGTATCCATCAATATTAAATCTTGATCTATAAAGTATTGAGAGGAATCCATTTTAACTTAGGTGTAAATTAAAAATTTACATCTCAAAAAATTATATTCTTTTAGATCTAGGATTAAGATGGCTTTGTACCGTTAACAGTGTTTTTATTTCATTTTTATTTTTATTTTTATTAGAAATGCTTTGTTGAATTTTTACCCCAATTTTGGGGTGGATTACCATCTATGTTTTTTCATCTACGGGCAAGGATGAGATTGATTCTATGGTATTTGTTTGAAATTTGAAATAAACAATTAGACAAAAAAATATAAAGAATAACTGGTAGTTGATGAATGGATATGTTAGCACTGGAGTTGTACCTTAGTTTTACCTTAGGTTTTCCTTATTTGTTCATATTTTCCTAGAATGTAATCACGTGTCTTAGGTTATAATCTATTATTTTCCTAGTAATCTTTTTATTCCCTTTATGCATTTTTATGATGAATGTAATAAAATGTGGCTCGTATTCATTTAATTCTTTCATAAAGTCTTCAAAGGAATGATTTTATTAGTCAAGCTAACTCAATTTTGGAGGCATGTGCATTATGATCAGTATAAATAATATGGTACATTCTGGCAGCGAAATATATGAATCTTTTGCAAGCTAGCACTACCAGATTGTCAAATCATTAAAGGCAATGGCATAATACTTGTCCTAGAATAAGCGAGTTTTAAATGAAGGAATGTTTGTTGATAATGACTGTCAGATATTATGTTTCAGTTGTTCAAGTTATGATGGAATTCATTTCAATCCTGTACAATGAATTTGGAATTTTTTGGGTTTTCATTTAATGTAACCCTATTTATCGATTTTGTCTGTCGTTCCATACCAAAAAACTTGTTCATTCTTGAACTCGTATTTATTCTAGAGGGATATGATCTAGCAGGGTTTGATAGCTGTCAATATGAAGAGAATGAGTGGTAATATTTGCAGGTTTGAGCCGATGAATTTTAAATGGGCTGAGGTATTTCCTAAATGTGCTAAGTTGTTGATGGACGCATGATGGTACTCCTTCTTTGAAAGAGATAGGGGTTACAATGTTGAAGTAACTAAATATTTTGCTAAAAATTATACCGATTCATCTGTAAACTTCCAAACCCTGAGATTCGAATTAAATGAAGCATTGATTGTAGAGGTAGTGGGGCTTCCTGTTGGAGGAGAATGATGGTTTAAAAAGCACCTATTTGAAGTTGATTTAAGTCTATATTTATTACCTGGTTATGAAGCTTTAGATTGGAGCAAATGTATTCATCTCAGCAATGTGAAGCATGAGTGGAGGGATATGTTCAACATTGTACAACGTTATATTACCTGTGAGGGCTGGTTTTCTATTGTTTTCAGGTATCATCTACGATTTATTTTGCATTTAAATGGACAATATAAGTTAAATGTACCCTATTACTTGTTCAAAAGACTTGAGAAGATGCCTACAAGGGTAAAAAACCATCCTAATCACACAAGTCACTATGTTTTCCATCATGGGATGGTTAAATTGTTCGTATTGACTAACTAAGGAAGTGAAATTGCTCTTGGAAACACTTTTTATTATGGTCAGGCTTTGAACTAGAGATGCCTGAAACCAAAAATGATATCAAGGTATAGATCAATAGCGAAGAAGCAGGGATTTCAGTCACCCAAAGGAAAATCAGAGGTAAATATACAAGATGACAAAAAAGGAAGGTTGAATAAGAATTAAAGCAGCCAGAAAGTGAATTTAACTCAAAAGATGACCCTATTTTAGAACCCATTCAAAAAGAGTTACAAAAGAAAGTGCTATATGAGTTACAAAATGTAGAGATAACTGTTCCAGACACCCCCAAGGATGCATAAGAGAAAGATATGATTTAAGAACTTTCTTCCAATATAATAATTTTAGATACTCTTGCTTCAGAATTTCACAAAACTAATTGGAGACAAAGGACTAGACCCAAGAACAAATTAAGGATGAATATGAAAGTTGTTCTATATTCGAAATTTTATAAAGATTTAGTGACTATTGTTGAAGATTCTTCGAGTGAGGAATATCCACAAATTGTAAATGTTATAGAGAAAAATTCCTATGGCTTGGGGTACCACAACAGACAGAGTAACCGCAGAAATCAATCCTTTCCCATATGCAAGAGAAACAAAACATCTAACACTAAAGGATCTCAAAACATACCTTATTTCAAATGGTTGATGTAGATCCCTGTTGATCTTTTCCACTCTCGCTTGTATTAGCAATTTGCTCTCTCAACATTCAGCAAACAAGACAAGCATGCTATATAATGGTGTTATACCTACTCTAGCATATATAATCAATAAAATATAATCATTTAAATACACATTATTGGACAGGAAAATATATTTCTATTAATATAAATCAGAGATTACAATAGTGACAACTTTTGTCGGCACGTCTTCAAACCGGAGAAACTGAGTCCTCCCCCTGGGCCTCCACCACTTCAATCCTCCACCTCTCGATAGCAAGCTCACAAGAAAAGGCAAGCTTGGGAAGAACAAAAAGTGCTACAAGGGACAAAGGGATGCAGACTCAAGTATAAGCTCCGGAAACAATGGACTATAGTTTTCTTGCTCTTCAATTCCTCTCCTTTCAATGTATCCAAAGGGTTCCTTATATAGTGCTTCAATGGGGTAATGGAAGGTCAAATCCGAGTGATCTCAAGGCATATGGAAGGCCAAGAGACAAGTGACTTGGATCCACATCAAGGAAAACTCCAAAACTATTTTCCCTTTTGTACACATCCCAATGTACGTAGGTTTGAGGGTCATATCCACGTATATACACGAGAATAGGTTTAAAAGTCATGTATGGCAAATAATGCATGTTTTTAGGGATGATCTTGGAAACATCAAAGGTACAAAAATGGTCCATGGGGTCCAAAGAGTCTGCAGAGTGACAGGGAAGGCCATAAATGTGTGATCCACCATGTGTGGTAAAATTAGCTGTAACATATGCCCCCTAATGTGTGAGGTCATAGGGGTGATATGATGGCCGAAATACATTACATGTCCATCCCAGAAGTAGAGTGATGAAGAACCAAGTGGAAGAACTAGCCATCCAACAGTATGATACAATAATCAAACTCTGCACATAACTGCAAGTACATACAGTAGTCCCAGATACATAAGAGTACAATGGCCATGAATAGGCATGATACAAAATATGACATGTGTGGTCATCACCATGTACAATATAGATAGATCAGAATCTCCATGATGAAGATATACAAAGGATCGTAATCTCCATGATGGCTGAAGATATCTGACATATATTGGAATCAAGTCACGAGAGCTGAAATATTATGAACATTGGCACGATCAAGGACGTAGCATATATGAAATGCCACTAGTCTGGAAGGTCTTCTACACAATCCACTACGAGTACATGTACTACTATGTCAATAGAGGTGTCGAGGTCGAACACAGTAGTCCATCATCTGATTACTGGTCATTGATGTATACCGTTAATAGACGCGAGATCACCCACGATAATGAAAATGGGAATCAAGGTACTAGAGTGGAAACTAACAAGTCTGAATAAATGTGTTGAGGTCGAACACTTGAGAGAATCCATCGATCAGGGAACATTGATGTATTCCCAAAATTGTCGATGGCGAGAGAACCTGCCACTAATGACTACAAGTTTCAAGGCACTCAAAATGACTCTAGATTCCTATCCCAGAATAAATGATCTGAAGTCGATGGGATGAAATCTGCTGGAAGGAGGGAATTAAGGCATCCCTCATCATCCAACATGAGGTACTCAACAAAGCTGTATAATGTGGAAGGAATCGATCATAATGTGCATGAACCAGTATCAATACTGGGAATGGCCGACATGCAAAGTCAAGAGAACTGAGGAATGGCCGACTCAAGTTTCAACTTCCTTTGAACAAGAGCATAAAGGAAAATGGTGACTGAATGTAGGTAGCATAGACTCAATATACAAAACTGGGACATCTCTGCGACATAGGAGGCATCGACAGAGGCTCCATAAGAACTGGAAGCTTAACCAGTTGGTGGAGATAAACTTAGAGAAACAAGTATAGCTCCTAAAGCCAAACTATTAACCCAACCAATGGATGTGATATACAGTTCGTTGTTCGAAGGTGACATGACTAGACTGCTGCCAAAGATAACATCTTTTCCTGTCCAACTTTTTGGTTTTTTTATTTTTTTGGACTTTTTCAAATATTTTGAAAAGCTTGAAAAAGAATAAAAGTGATTTATAGTTACAAACTAGGAGGAGATGAGTGTCAAGGGACAAACAAACTAGTTCCAACTAGTAGAACATACCTATGCTCAATGCAAGGACACATGTGTAGGATAACGACACTCGGGGGAAAGTCCCCTCCCAATAAAAAATGGGGAATCAAGCTGCAAAGGATATGTAAAATGGCTCTACATGGCTAGACTTGAGACATGCTCGGGCTATACAGCTGATAATCAAAGTCAGGGAAGATGACATAAGGCTCAATAAGGCAAGAAAAACTCATGATAATGCAATTACAACTTGACATAAGGGAGTCCTGGGGAAAAAAGGCCAGCAAAAATATCAAGAGGAGTATGAGGATCTTGCGCAAAGTCATGGCGATACTATACAAAGGACTCTTACACCCTAAGGGAAAAAATTCGGCATGGGCACCAAATGCAAAACAGGAGCTAACTAGGGCACCCATGTACGGTCAAGCTCTACCATTCACATCATGTCACTTCTAAAAGCAACAAGAAGGTTCCGTGACAAGATAGAATGGGTTCGTAAATAAGGTTATAATGAAACGGTCATAAGGTCATGCAAAGTGCAAATGGATGTGAAACCTAACATATATGTCTATTTAGATATAATACCTAAAATCGGCACAAAAAGGTCAAAACCATGGTCAAAACGACGCTCAAAATGGACTCCTACATCATCAAATTAGTCCAAAATGGCCAAAAACGGTCCAAAACTATAGAAAGTGGGTAAAAAATTTCAAAAATTTCAATTTTTTTAATAAATAGTAAAAAATTCAAAAATTCCATATCATTTGAAATTTTTACCCTTTTGAGCTCAAAACGTCCAACGTGAATTCCGGAAGCTTTGTCCGGCGAAATTCGACACCATTTGTTCCAGGTAACTCCTCATGTCTTCCTCTTCCCATTTCATGCAAATTTTTTCAGTTTCCATGGTCAATTTAATTTTCTAGGCCAATCTAAAATAGGCGTTTCAGCCCACGTGGATATCGAGTTTTTTTCCGCATATAGGGATGGCCATATGTGGAAAATCCTCCCAAAACCATGTACATACACGGCTGTTTTGCAAACAATCGCATATGCGGCTGTGCATAAGGATTTTTAAGGTAAATGATGACCAAAAATCATTTTTTTATGTGCAAGATGGTTCTAGAATGGAGGGAGAGGGAACATGGAGATGTAGAAGAGGTTGTTCAAGGTGACTTAGTGGCCCAACAAGCTCTACGTGCATGCGGTTTGTACAAGTTTAGGTGTCTTGGAAGCTTGAGGGCCAAACCAAGACTCCTGCAGATGCTAGTAGATTACTGGGATCCAGACTCAGAGTCTTTTCACATCGACGGGATGTCTCTCACTATAGAGATTGAGGACATATATTTTATTTCTGGATTATCCCGACGGGGAGAGGTGGTGAATCTATGATCTCGCGGGCCCGGAGGTCACCTTACTATTGATGAGTACATTGCGGTGTACTGCTTTCTAGACACGTAAAAGGTAGGGAGTCAAATCCCGACAAACTTGATCCAGGTACTGGGACTGAAGGCCATACTATTGGCACTCGGCAGGATAGCCGGTCTAGCTTCACTCCACCAGGCCTCATGGCCATTGATGTTCTATGTGGTGGAGTGTATGAGACCCACAGTATATGACTGGAGCACTACACTATTGAGTAACATGAAGCAACAGCTCAGTGACTGGAAGATGGGAAGGGTGAGAAACTTCGGTTTCAGCAGCATACTGAGCATGTTCTTCTTTGAGCGTGTACTGGGGATAATCCCTAGACTGGATATTCCTCCACATGGATTTCAAGATCTGGCCCAACGAAGTTGGTAAAATGTTATGCACAGATTGGGCGGAGGTAGGGTGGCTAACCCCTACCCAGCGGAATTCTTTCCATGGTGGCGGCGGTAGATCATTGCCATTGATGACTACCCCTATGCAGGGATATATTTCAGAGCAGATCCAGGCATGCCCCTACCACTAGGAGCGGCGTATGGTGACGTAGGTAATGAATCCCAAACCCTCTTTTTAAGTTTTTTGAATTATTAATTTTCTTTTGTGTTTTTTGAAATATTGACTCAAAAGACATGTTTTGGTGTGACAACACATAGTGACAATCTGTCATGTGTATGCAAATGTTGGACCATGGTGACCTAACAGTTTCCCTCGTCATAGATGGAGGGCAAGAGGAGATGACATCATGGGTGTGGATGCGGAGCGGACGCTCCAAAGCATCCACACAAACTTTGTATGCTTGACACACAGAAACCCATGGCGCAAGTCAAGGACTTGCCTAAGGCCATGCAGTGCCAAGTGGTTGGTGTACCACAGGCATGGGTTCGATTATTTCGACGACTAGCTAGAGTCGTGGTGTGCTACCATGATCAGAACCCCCCTCCTCCTCCTTAGGCTTAGAGACCCGAGAGTGTTTCATTTTTGTACTACCATGTATTATATTTTGGTGGCTCGGAAGCCCCAATTTTGTATTATGACACTTATGTATTATGACGTCACATTTTGGATGAAATTTTTTTATGATGATTGATTTTATTTATTTACATGTGTGTAAAAATGTATGTTTGTGATATGCTTATGGTATATTAAACAAATGCCAATCTAACACATAGTTAGCATATGATTTAGAAACTTGATTAAAAATTCTTGAAACATGTATGTATGTTATGTTCTCAAATTGTCGTTCTAGCAATCTCACATGTAAGAATATTTGTAATAATGTCAGATCCCTAATACGATACAATCCATTAAGTTGTGAAACCACTAACTGCAAATAAAGACGTACCTCAAGAGAGAGAACACCATGTGAAATGGCATCCCACAATAACTCGATAACAACACTATATTCAACAGCATTGTTTGAAGAAGGCCGTAAACATATGCCTCCTGAAGACAATACCTGGCCCATAGGAGTATAAATCACCCAAGCAGCAAAAGCTGAGTTTTGAGTGTGGCAGATATCACCATCAGTGAATCCTATGTAAGTAGAAGACTCCATTGACATCTTCCATAAGAAATGAAAGCTAATCAAAAAACCCAATCACCAAAAGAAAACCTAACTATGCAAAAAACTATACAATAATATACAATAATCATCCCTGGCTGGAGATCATGCATAGTATTTTTTAATATAGAGCCCATTTTTACGCTCTGCCAAGGCTATCCCTTCATAATCCACCATCTCATAGGCGCCCTTCTCTAGCACATGTTTGACTACGTAAGGACCATGCCACATGGGATTAAAATTCCCTACCCCCAAGGGTTCTTTATCTTGATCCCATAAAAGGACCAAATCACCTTCACTAAACCTCCTTGGGAAGAAAGACTTATCATATTGGACCTTAATGCGGCACTTATTTACTTCTATATCCACTAAGGCATCCCAGCACTGCTCATCAAGCTTCTCTAAGTGGACCAAACGTTCCTCCAATGCGGAAGTGTCTGGTAAAAGCCCTATAGCTAGCTTCAATGAAGGGATTTCACATTCAACCAGCAAGACAGACTCCACCCCATGTACAAGTTGATATGGAGAGAAATCGGTAGCAGTCTTAACTGTGGTTCTATAGGCCCACAAAGCAGGATATAACATGATATGCCAATTCGTCTTGCTTTGCACAGTGGTTCGTTGGAGAATGGACTTAAGTGATTTATTCACTGCTTCAACCTGTCCATTCGCCTAAGGGTAATAAGAAGAGGAGTGCTCCTGCTTATACCCTAACTTCAAAGCCAACTCTTCCATCATTCTATTATGAAATTTCCTACCATGGTCAGTGACAAGCTCTTTTGGAATGCCGAACCAAGTGATAATTTGGTTGAAAACAAAATGTGCGGCTATCTCACCATCGGATTTAATCATGGGCATAGCCTCAGCCCATTTCATGAAATAATCGACAACCACTATAATGTGATGATGCCCCCTAGCCAAAGCTGGGTTGCAATCCATGAAGTTAAGCCCCCACTTGGTGAAGGGACCTACGGTGACAATCAGATGTAACGGGGCAAGATGCGAGTGCATATTGCATGCAAACACCTGGAAAGGGTGACACTTCTTGACCACATTGACATAATTTTTGAAGATCGACAACCAAAAATATCCCGCTCTTAAGATTTTTTGGGCTGTAGAAAGCGTAGATAAATGACCACCACATGCCCCTCCGTGGCAATCATTTAGCACAAACTCATCCTCATCATGGGTTAAAAAACGACCTAAAATGGAATCTACCCCACGGTGGTAAAAAGTGTTATCCACTATAAGGTAGTTCTTAGATACATGACATAATCGTCGTTGTTCATCCCGTGAAAGGTGAGTAGGGACCTTTAATGTTTGCAAATATATAATGATATCCCCATACCATGGGTCCAAATTTGAGATAAGGAAAATATGCTCATCAACAAATGTATCCTCATAAGCCTCCTTCTCCTCCACGCTTGGAAAATCATAAATGAGCTTCGCAAAAATTAATGATTTCTTCGATTTCACCGAAACGAACTCTAGATTGAATTCTTGCAAAATAACAATCCACTTATTATATTTTCCCTTGATCATCCTTCTAGTGAGGACAAACTGAAATGGATTGACATGAGCCACCACCAAGGTATGGCAAAGGAGAATGTAATGTCTCAATCTCTGAACCGCATGAATGGTGTCCAAGGAAAGTTTCTCCACATGAGAACAATGGATTTCCGCATCAATAAGGTTTCGGCTCAAATAATATATGACATGATCGTGGAGCTCCTAATCCTCCTGAACCAAAACCATACCAACCGTCTCCATGGACGCAGCCACATAAATAAAAAAATCACGGCTATAGTCAGGTGGACTAAGCACGGGGGCCGATGCTAAGGCTTGCTTAAGAGCATCAAAGGACTCCTGGGCTTGCTCATCCTAGCAAAAAGTAGTGTCCTTATTTAAAAGACACATAAATCCTTTAGTCAAATTGGAAAAATTAACCATGAATCTCTGCAAGAAATTTGCCATGCCTTGCAAACACTGAAGATGTCTAATATTACGCGGGGGAGACAATTGAAGTATTGCCTCAACCTTTAAGGGATCAACTCTTATACCCTCCTTGGATACAATGAACCCTAGCAAGCGACCCACAGTCATGCAAAAGATGCACTTATGAGGATTTAACCTAACCTGGTAATGGAGGTATCTCTCGAATACTAATCTCAAATGGTATGGATGACGCACTCTCAGATGAGAATGAGCATCAAGATCATCCAAATACACTTCGATAATCGTTTTGAGATCATGAAAAATTAAGGTCATAGCCCGCTGAAATGTGGCTCCAGTATTTTTAAGACTGAAAGGAATCTTCCGATATGTAAACATACCCCAAGGACAAATAAATGCAGTTTTATGTTGATCCTCGGGTTTTTATCTGAATATGATTATATCCAGAAAAACCGTCCATGAAGGAGAATACCTCACTTCCCGCACACTCATCCAAAATCTGATCAATAAATGGTGTGGGAAAATTATCCTTAGGACAAGCATGATTTAAATCACAGAAATCAGTGCATATATAGATCACTCCCTACTTCTTATCAACCGGAACGGGATTTGAAACCCACTCCGTCAAGGGAACGGGATAGATAAAAATGGCTTTTAACAGCTTCTCTATCTCAGCCTTAATAGCAGGTGCTTTTCTAGGATTCACCACACGCAAACGTTGTCGAACGGGCTTCACATTCAGATAGGTCTTAATTTCATGTTCAACAATACGAGGGTCGATACTTGACATTTCCTCGTATGACCAAGCAAAGATGTCATGAAAATATTTAAATAGCTCGGTATACTCCTTGATTTCATCAAGGGAACAATCTGCCCCAATATAGATGTTCTCAACTTTTCCAGGATTGCGAGAAATATTGATAGGAATAGTAGGTGATAAATTCACCATGTTCCCATCAGCGATCTGACTAGGAGAGCTCAATGGAACCATGGGACAACCAATATTCTCGCTAAGAATCTCCCTAAAGTCCTCACGCTCCATACTGTTAAGCTTGAGAAGAAAATAGGATCTATGGTGTAACTCTTCCCAAGGTGGCTCAACCCCAAACATGGCCTCAATAATGGCTTCATCTGATGGAAAAACATCATCAAGGAAATCATGTGCATGAGAGGACTCAACTTCCCATGAAGGCAGCACATACGGGTCCTCCTGATCCATCCTCGAAGAGGAAGGACTAGGCTCTCCAACACAATCAAGATTCGTTTGATATGCCATCATTGTTGTAGGCAACGACACATCCATTTTGACAAGTCCATTCGAAGGAATCGGTGAAGGAAGAATCCAAGGATCTTCCATATGGGTAGTGCAAAAAGACACTGAATTCAACGAAGAAGAAGCCCGACTGAAACTAGATCCGATCATAAGAACAGGCGTAGGACAACTAAAGGTCCCCATAAGAGATGGATACATACCCACACCCACACTCCCAGTTGCCGGCTGAGAATGATCAATAATCGGGATAGAAGTTATCGATGATGCACTAACACTCGGATTACAGAACTATGTCTGATCAATCATAACAATCTTCCCATTAAATGGAAAGCATACTACTTGAAATAGAGAAGAGGCTATGGCTTGCATACTATACATCCAATTCCAGCCCAGTAAAAGATTGTAGTCAAGGGGCGCACCAACCACCTCGACCTCGATCGCGATGGTTTTCCCTCCCAATTGGACTTTAAGAGAAGGAAGAATCTCGTGCAGCTGAACTAATCTACCATCATAGGAAGTCAACATGGTAGTGGATTGAGACAACTCGGGAGAACCCAAACCCTTCCAGTACGACAAAGACATCACGAAAGCAACATCGCCTTCGTCAATCACAGTGCTTTTGATGGTCATATTAAGACACTCTACATGAATCAAAAGAGACATGTAATAAGGAAAGCAAGGTTGTAGTCCCATGGTTTCAGATTTGATGACGGAAGAAGAATTATCATCATTAATCCCAAGAGCAGAAAGCAAGGCTTTCCTTTACGGAGGACAACTCTGAAGTACTTCAAGTGCGGACATCGCACATGGAGTTTGGCCCAAATCCTTGATAATGGAATAGTTATGGGAAGATTGGGCATTAGGATTGTGCACTGAATGCTTTAGGACTCCCTTAGGAATGGGAGGTGCAATTTTAGGTTTACCCATAGGGTTTTTTATACACAAAGGGCTCTCAGGTGGAGCGGGTTCTTTTCCAAGGTTTGGTTGTGATGAACCATAATATTTCACATGAGTCACAACCTTAGTAGCACATACCATGTTGATGCAACCATGACCAGTATTGGCTTCTGGAAGATTTTGATCTCCACTCAATGCACAATGATGATCATTGGTCCTCGAGTTCATATTTTGATTATGGGGTAAAGGATTGGTTAGCACAATTGGGCCCTGTGCTATGAATCTTGAGGCATATTCTGTATGAGGGAACAAGTGAGTGAGGTGGTCCTCCTTACACAATTTGCAAGGAAACTTTACCTTATGTTTAGACTGCTTGTCCCCCCCAGCATTACGGGTGTTCTTGTCCTTAAAATTAGCATTTTCGTTCCTGTTCCCGCCCTTACAATTATTTTTACCCTTTTTCTTATTCCTTCCGGGCTGCTGGTTGCCCTTCTGGTCCGACAATTGCACAGAAAGTACACTCTCCATTTGGGTGGGTTGAGATGAAGCCGTGGCTTGTCCCGAAGCAGATTGATTAATAGACAATTGGATCACTTGTTTCACAACTAAATCCATAGGTTTGGAACTTGTACAACCCACAATGCCATCAGCATGTGGTCCAGGCTTGATCTTGGGATCAAAACTAGAATGTGGAGCGTTAGGTATGATCTCATATAAAAGTATGGATTGAGCATAGATCAAATCCAACTCTTGTGCCCTAAAGATTACTTATTCCTCATTTTGGACTTCGGATGCAGAAACATCCTTTGCGATGTAAGGTAACAACAATTTGAGGAACCACTCAAGGAGAAATTCTAGTGGTATAAAGGATTTAATCAATCTCTTCTGTCTACTCCACTCTTGAATGTGATCTGAGATATGTGTGGCTTTGCCTTGTCAAAATGTGGATAAGAGTTATGTATCAACGTCATAACGCATGAGTAGCTGAAATTGATTGAGGAAAGTCAGGGCAAGCTCATCGAACAAAATGAATGCCCCCCTTGGCAACTCTATATACCACTTCACCGCAGGCCTGATGAGAGTGCATTGAAATAGCCTTAAACGGATTGAGTCGTCATGTAAGGAATTGGAAGAGCACCAAAGGTGAAAAGTAGTGACATGTTCACTAGGATATTCTTTGGCTTTGCCCTCGAACTTGGGAATGTCTGAGGGAAGCTTGTTAGGGACAGCCGGTCAAGCCGAGTCATGAGACACCGGATCGTTCATAAGTCTTGATAAGTCAGGTAAGTTCAACGTTGCAAGGAAAGGGAGCCTAGGGTGAGCTGGTCTATGCCACGCTCCCTGATAGTTCTGGTTCATATAAGGCTAATTACTATAAATTCCATGGCCTTGGCCATAATATCCTCCTTCCATTTGACCCATGTAGGGCTACATGGAAGCATTATGATGTGGTGTACCTTGACTATGCAGTGCTACAAAGCCATAATTAGAAGAGTAAGTAGGTTGTTGATACCCGTACCCATAGGGTTGATAGTTCTGTCCATACTGTGGTCCATAAGACTGTCCATGAGAAGCTCCATAGTTAGGGATATGGGGAACTCCTTGCGATGGACCGTGAGACGATCCAGAAATATGAATATGACCTCTCGAGACAACAGGAGGTACTTGAATTTGAGATACTACCTTGCAAGCAGTCACAGTACTAACATGGCTAGTAGTGATATTTCGGCCTGAAGGACCACGTGAATGAGGGGGAGGAAGGGTTGTCAAAAATGCATTCAAAGGAGTAGGGTTTGAGGACAAAGGGACATGTGAAGGGATGTAAGTGGTGTTCCCTATGGTCACTCATCTAGGTTCTAGTATCCACATATGACTACTAACACTAGGTCTAGGATGGACATGTGAGGTAGCTTCCGCCACTAGGATGGAAGGTGCAATGTGACTAGTGCTCCCAAATCTCTCCACATGGAAAGGAACAGGAGTGCCCCTAGGCATAGTGCTAGGTTCAATTTTTGACTCGGCATGATGTGCCAGATCATGTGCAGGGATATCAAGCATGCCATAACGAATATAACTAGTGCTTGAGGGTTCATGATGAGTTTTGTCACCTGGTAACCAATACCGGTGACCTGTGAATGAGGGATCATATCTATAATGTGAAGGTATTTCTAGTGAAGGATCATATACAAGAGTAGGATCTACATCCCCAACCTCATGAGGTGGAGAATACATCTCAAGAATCTCATCCTCGTTATCTCCCATCATGTGTGAATCAATGTGAGAAGTAGTCTGCTCGAACTATCTATTTCTCTCTCCCAACGGAGGAGGAGACGTGGAAGGAGAAAGTCCTACTAAACAATCAGAACGACTAAGTGCCGCACCCGAATCCACAATGACTCAAAAAATGAAAAAGACTCTATCTAATTATGCAAACCCTAGGAAAACTAGCATGCATAGAGCATACACCTATACAATGTAAAGCCAAATCACAAGCAAACAAGGGTAGGATATGTGAGCTCCCGAATGAAGTAGGTATGTCTCTCCTAGGAGAGGATTGAGACTCCCATACACAACAAGTGGAGTTTCGTAACCAATTATAGTGGCCCTCAACTTTAACGCATATAGCGACTGTGCTGTTCGACCCCTACCTGGCCAGGACACCTACATAATAACCTCTATGAAGTACCCCCTCGATAACCTAGGTAAGGAAACTAAGTTTACCTCAATATAATCAATGCTCAGGAGGATAGTCACAAGCGAGATTGACCATATGGGAAAGGTAGCAAAGCCTAAAACTCTCGAAAGAGCCCCCAGATACGAATAAAATCCTGGAAATATCTTCGGTGCTACTCAGTTATGACCAGGGGTCATCCCAATCAATAACTGCTCACACTGGCTCATGCTTAACTCCCTTGTAAGAGTGTAGGAAGGAGAGAGTCGACATAAGTCGACTGGAATGAAGACCAACTTAGTTGATCAGCCGACTAAGTCGATGGGCCAACTTAGTCGATCAACCAACTAAGTCGGTTGGTCGACTAAACTAGAAGATTAAGTCGGCTAACTAAAAGTCATGTCGGTTCACCGAACCGATAGGTAGTTATTCTGTAACTGTCTGTAAATTGTATATATTAGGTTGTTGAGCCAAAAGAGAACTCAGTTCATTTCTCTGCCTTGTATGAACTCATTGCAATAATATAATATGTTTTCCTATATGTTCTTGTCTCCTGTCTCTGATTTATAGATATATATGTTTTAGTATGTATTATTGGTAACCTTATGTGATCTGTGAGATTACAACATTGGTTCCGTTGCCAGTAGTACATGTCTGAAATATATGCTCACATATGATACCAGAGCAAGAGATTAAGGACTGGTGGGACCGTAAAATTGCAGACTACTTGCAAAATTACGCAAGAAGGAACAGATTAACAGTCGCTGAAGCCAAAGCAAGATTTTTCACAGAGACGCATGAAAAATTTGTCGAATCCGTACCACAAATCTTGAAGCAACTTGTGGATGAGAAAGCAAGACGAAACTAAATAACAACAGTTACTAGAAAAACTGATCCAAGGAGGCCGAACAAATCTGTCGGAGTGGTTTGAGAAAATCGCCGACAACTTCTGTGAGGAGCAAGCAGTCGAAGACAGAACTTCTGTGGAAACTGTTAAAGAAAATTTTTACACAGACTTCACCGAACAATTTTTGTTTTCCCTACCAACCTTTCTATTCAAATTCTTGATAGAGAATGGAGCAGGCCACATCGTTGAACCTCATCCACCGTTGTGCGAACATCCATCAAATACCAACTGGGAGGAGAAGCAGAGGAAGTGGGAGAAGTTCATTGCAGAAAGAGAGTGGGAATACTTTATGAGCAAGTAAATCAAACTATCCAGGCTTTCTAAAAGCGTCGGGTAGGCTATGGGGGGATAGCTGGTCATGTGTCGGAGGTAGAGCATAGTGGATCCTAGTCATCCTAGACCTGATAAACGTCGCCAGTAATGAAAAGTCGACTGAAGAGGACCTCAAGAAAATAACATTGTACGAAAGTATGTCGAACATTCAGAAACAAGAAAGGGACGAAAGACAGAAGAGAAGGGAAGCAAGACGTGAAAGAACCATAGGGCTGCACAATGAACAAAACCCTAGGGAGGATGACCATGAAGAGAATCTGCTAGAGTCAGGTCATGACCGATAGGAAGAGGGCGTAGAGCAAGAGGTATCCCATAAGGAGGAAGAAGTGTGGATAGAGCAGCCAGAAGCTCTCCAAATAACAGCTCCCAATGACGGAATAATCGTTTCCCCAACAAATCCGCGTACTAGAATACAGACTATTGTCGAAGATGACCTCCGACTACGAGCTAGTGACTTCAGTATATGAGGCCGACTAGGCGAAGAAACGTACACCGGTCAACACCTTATTATACATCGACCACTCGAAGGAAATTGGGTGACGTTTCAGGTGGCACCCTCCCTCCGGAGTATCCACTTGCTCTTACCGACACATGAAGGAGCACCCCCCCTGCCAAATACAGCTTTAGAAGAAATCAAACAAGCAGACTTGCGAAAACCAAGTTGCAGTGGACCATTGACAGCAAAAGTCGACATTAACCAATTGCAAGTCGACGACGACTCGATGACCGATGGGAGCTCAAGATCCGTTGACCAAAATTCTGCAGGCTTGACTACATCAATAACCCCACCACTTTCACCACAACCCCCACCTCCACCTCCTCCAACTTCTGAGAGAAGTGAAAGTGATTCAGACATGGGTCACGGATCCGCTCACATTCCTCTCTACGAGGGAGATGAAGACCCCAGACGACATTGGTTCATCTGCGAGTCGACCTGGGAAGCAAACCAGGTAACAGATGAAGACCGACAAATGGCACAGCTCGCCGGAGCCTTGCGGAAAATGGCCCTGACATGGTACATGACCTTTTCAGAAAGGAAACCCAGAGCGATGAAATCCGAGATTAAAGCGTGGTTCTTATCATTCTTCAAAACCCCAGACGCTGAGCACCTGGTCGCCAAAAAGCTCAAAACAACACAGCAAAATCCAGGGGAGACAGTCCACGACTACAACAAACATTGGAAGGACCTACTGAGCTAGCTAGATTACGTTATTGATGAACAGTTACTAATTCAATGGTTCCTTGCAGGATTATCGCAGAAAGTACGCCGACATATCAGTCTGGAGACGTTCAAAACGTATGAAGATGCGTTAACAAAAGCTCTACAGGTCGAGATGGATGAAGACATACCTGCCTATCCGACGGACCATAGATTAGAGGAACAGCTCGAGAACGTGTAGAATTATTTGAAGGAGCTAACCCTCAAGAATCAAGAAATCTGGTGTACCAACTGCTCGACGGTCGGTCATTCGAAAGATAATTATCGACAACAATATAGCCGACAAGATGTCCACTTTGTACAAACTAAATCATTTTGCGACATTTTCCAGGAACACGGAGATCACTCTATGAAAGATTGTCCGTTTAACATGAAGAATGGAAAGGATTCCTAGTGCGCCATCTGCGAGACCAAAAGTCACAACACGGTCGACTATCAGTTAAACCTAAAAAACTGACAGAACTATCAGGCGGTCTACCAAACGAATGTAGTAGCGCAAAACAACGATCAAAACAATACCAACAACCAGAACGAACAAATATATGACGACCGACGATATGAGCGTCGGTATGACAACCGACATTAGGGTTATGGAGGAAGGGGTCGATTCCCTGGGAATCACGACATCCGAACGCGTCGACCCACCCAGTGCTTCACATGCTACAAGGAAGGTCACCAGTACGCAGATTGTCCGTACAAGGATCGAACTGATCTTAAATTTTGTACACACTGTGGAGTAGACGATCACTCCCTTGAGGATTGTCCTACTATGTTAGAGAAAATCAATACGAAGAAAAATGTTAATGTCTTGTCTTGTGTACAAAAGCATGATGTACTAAGTACAAAGAATTTACATATTGTTACTCGACAAGGCACAAAAACAGGGCCTGATAACCCCCAAATTAGCAATATTAAAGACAAAAATGTTTATCCTGACCCTATAAAGCAAAAACACACATATCAAGAGGAAACCCACATATTTCATGACATTGCACAACAAGAAGACCTCATCAGCAGTCGACCTAACACAATACAACAATTAATCTATCTCACTCAAACAGACAAATCCGTGGCTCAGTTCATTGATTTATTGCATCAAATAAAAAGTACTAACACCGAAAAACAAACTAAGAACATCTGCAGCCTCAACCAAAAAGACAAAAACAATGTCGACCCACTTGTCGACCTGGAAATTGAAGGTTACCACGTCCGACAAGTAGTGCTTGACTTCGGGTCTCAGGTAAATATCATGACCTGGGATACATGGGAAAAGATGGGAAGACCTCGACTCTACGAGTCAGGTATTTACCTAAAACTCACCAACCAAGGTCTCATTGAACCCATTGGGGTTTGGAAAAATGTTGACACAACCATCAAAGGAATTTCAACCAAGGTTGATTTTGAAATTATCAATCCAAAAGAAGGCTCTAATTCCTTCCCAGCACTAGTTGGTCGACCTTGGGGATGGAAGATGAAAGCCTCCATATCCTTATACAAGGAACGAATCAAGCTAAAAGGAAATGGTCACAAATTCATTGTACCCATTAATCCCTCCCATGGAGAACCTTGGACCGAACCGATTGATGAGGAAGTCGATGTCAGACAACTTTACCATATCCACAACAATACGAACTACACAGAGTCCAACATCCATGGAGAACTTTACTTAGGTAACCAAGACTCAATTGATTATAACTCAAATGCTGAACTGTATGACTGGGAGATGGAAAATTACGAAACACAAGGAAGAGGGTGCTGGACTATCCAAAAAGTATAGAAAAAACCCACTCAACAGTGCTTCATAGTATCCATTATCCCCAAAAATTTTGAAAAGAAAGTAAGGGAATGCCCTACCTTACAACCAACCAACTTAAACACTACACAACTACCCAGGTATAAGGAGAGGGAATCCCCAGTTATGCACATTGAACAAGTCTCTAAGAATATTGGAGAACATGGTCGATTCTAAAGCTTAGTCGAAACATTCACAGGTCAAGTAGCTAGATGGTGGGATACCCATCAGACAAAACTGCAGACCTGGACAACTGCTTCGACTTTCTTTGTCGAACAGTTTGGTGGAAAGAAATTAACCTAGAAAGCCCAGATCCCTACTTTTACCCCAGGAGAAAACCCAGAAGAACACATTAATACTTGTGAAAGCGAGTGGAGAAGACTTGGATATAAAGATGAGAGAACCTGGCCACATTTTTTTCCTTCAACCCTAGCCGACTTAACCAATAAATGGTATAAGATGGAGGAAGCTAGAGGTGAAACCTTCTTTTGGCAGGAACTCAAGGAAAATTTTATCAAAGACTTCCAGTTCATACCTCACAATGAAAAACTAGCCGAGACAGCACAACAAATCAAACAATTTTGTCCAACCGACCGAAAAACAACCCTCCTAGACCCATCGACAAATCAAGGACTGTAACAATATACAAACTGAATCCAGACCATAGGCGACCCCTTTACACTTAGAAAATGAACACACAGAAGGCAAGAGCTTCAGAGGGAAAACTGACCATAGTGAAACAACAAAACCTATCTATTCAATCTTGAAAGTCGAGACCACTGACAAACCAGATCTTGACAGAATGACTGCAGCTGACTTTCCTGCTACATTCTCACAATTCACAAGAGGGAAGTTGGCTGATTAATGAAGCTAAAGCACCATAGTGGTTAGATGCAAAAGTCAAAACTAAAGAGGTTGACATTTCAAATGACGATTGACCAAAAATAGCCAAGATTGGTGAATACTGGAACGAACAACAGACCACCGAAATAGTGAACTTACTTAGAGAATTCCAAGATGTCTTTGCAAGGGACTATAAAGACTTAAAAGGCTTAGTATAGGAAATGGGAGAAATGAAAATAGATACTAAACCTGATGTCCGACTTGTCAAGAAAATACCTTATAAACTAGCTCACAAGTACATGGAGATAGTTAAAAAGGAAATCGACAACATGTTCGCAGCAGGGATCATTTACCCTATCGACCAGTCTGAATGGGCAAGCCCCATGGTCGTCCAGCCCAAGAAACATGACCCAACAAGGTTAAGGATTTGTGTCGACTTTAGGGAACTCAACAAAGTAACATTAACAGATCCATTCCCAACCCCCTATGCTGATGAAATCTTGAACGAAGTTGCAAGCCACGAATGCTACTCATTCACAGATGGATTCTCAGGATACAACCAAGTACCCATAGCAAAAGAAGATCAAAAGAAGACAACCTTTGTCTGTGAATTTGGTTCCTTTGCTTATAGAGTTATGCCTTTTGGGCTAAAGAATGCTCTTGCAGTGTTTTCTCGAATTGTTGTCAAGACTTTCCAAGAATACATATATAAGACCATGGCAGTATACTTTGACGACTGGACTATATACTCCACCTTAAAAGATCATTGCAAATGGCTCCAACTTATATGGAGAGATGTCGACAGATTCAACTCTCCCTGAACATTAAGAAATGTATCTTTATGACTCCCATAGGCATACTCTTAGGGCATATTGTCTGTAAAGATGGTATCAAGGTCGACTTTGCCAAGATTAAAATCATCCTCGACCTGAAACCACCAATAAACCCTAAACAAGTCAAGGTGTTACTTGGCCATACAGGCTACTATAGAAAGTTCATAAGACACTATTTAGATATGACCTACCCCCTAGAAGAACTACTAAAAGAAGATCAAGAGTTCAAGTGGACAGAGGAATGCCAAATCTCCTTCGACAAACTGAAAATAAAACTGGTTGAAGCTCCCATACTGAAATTTCCAAATTGGTCGACCAAATTTCATGTGCATATTGATGCATTAGGAATCGCAATCAGAGCCATCCTAATTCAACCAGAGGATGACGAGATGGACTACCCTATAGTTTACAGCAGTCGAAAATTAAATAAGGCTAAAAGGAACTATTCAACCACTAAAAGAGAAGCCCTAGGTATGGTCTTTGCCCTCCAAAAGTATCGACATTACCTCTTGGCCAACCCCTTCACATTTTATACCGACCATCAAGCCTTGAAATACCTCGTCAATAAACCCCTTCATCATGGGAGAATCTGTTGCTGGCTACTTCTTTTTAAAGAATTTGAGTTTGAAGTCGTGGTCCGACCAGGAAAGTTAAATGTCGGGCCCGAGCACCTATCCCGTATAGACATAGGAGAAGAACCGACCGAAGTCGATGATGACTTGCTGGACACACATTTATTTCACATAGAAGCAGTGCCAGCAGAACTTGAAGAAATAGCTCAGTTCTTAGAGACAGGTCAGGCACCAAAAGGTCTGAACACTAAGAAAAAACAAATCTTAGCTATGAAGGCTGCCCCTTACAGCCTCATGAATGGATTTCTCTACAAAATGGGGTTAGACGACATTCTCAGAAGGTGTGTACTCAACCATGAGCGAGAACAAATCATGCATGAAGCACACTATGGACCTGCAGGAGGACATTTTCAAGCGGATACAACTACAAGAAAAATCCAACAATCGAGATTATGGTGGCCGATGATCCACAGAGATTGCAAAAACTTTGTTAGTCGATGTGACCGATGTCAACGACTTGGTCGACCTCTGCCGAGCACAGAGATTCCCTTGATATCTGTAAACCCTAGTCTTACATTTGAAATCTGGGCTATAGACTTTATAGGACCATTTCCTATCCTAGCCAGATGATCAGGTGCACGATATATTATCACGGCAGTAGAATATGTCACTAAATGGGCAGAAGCTGAACCCGTCGATACATGTTCAAGTGAGGTAGCCGCTAAATTTATCTACGAAAACATCATCACTAGATTCGGATGCCCCCTCACATTGATCAGCGACCAAGGCTCACACTTTATCAATAAAACCATCAAAAATTTGACTGACCAATTTCACATCGACCACCTGTAGCTAGGGTTTTCACCCTAGCTTGTGCGAATGAGCACCTACTAAGGAATCTGGAATCCTTAGTAGCAGTTCAGTAATGTAAACAAAAGTAAAACTAAGCTAAAGCAGAAAAAGTAAATAACGTAAAGCAAAAATAGTAAGAAAATGTGTAATGGTGTTTTTTTTATTTATGTTACCTCCGATGAGGAGGTTGGTGGAGTCCGTTGCGCTGGTCCGATGTCGGTGGCTCCGAGCTCCAAGCTGCTTCCTTTCCTTTTCCGGTGGTGGAAATGGGCCAAAAAAAGGTTCTCAGTGGTGAAAGTGGCTTGATGGTAAGCTAGGGTTTCGAGAATAATTTCGGCAGAGGTAGGATGCTTTTGACTGTGGATGTGAAATGAGGGGTCTCCACCACTTATTTATAGTTTTTTAGTGGTGGAGTGCTGGCCCATGGTTTTGGAAACCATGTGGTTTAGGGCAGATTGTTTAGGGTTTTTGCTGTTTTTAGGGTTTTCCTCCTTTTTCCTCATTATTTTTATTCCTTTTCTTCCCTTTTGGGGATTTTTGCTATTTTTAGAGGAATTTTGGTTATTTTTGGAGGAAAAAGGGGTTTTTTGACCTTTTGGAGGCATTTTAGGCCTTCTAGAGCCTTTTTAGATGGTTTTATGGCCTTTTGGAGGCATTTTAGGCCTTTTGGAGGCTTTTTAGTGGGATTTTCAGAGAAATATGGTAGGCAAATGGACAAATGAGCCATGTAATGGGGTAGATGAGGTAGTTAACCATTTTTGGGTGTTAACAGATTGCCCCCTGATGTGCGAGGGTAGGAGCTCATCGTATGGCCAATGGACATCATGAGTCATATTTGGTTTGTGTTGGGATGTGGAGAAGAGAAGGAAGCAACTGAAGTCCGGGACACCGATCTCGAACCACCTGCAAGGACTGAAAAGTACATAACCTCAATAATGGATGAGGGATCATCTGATAATATGAACGAGGTGGGAATTCCCATGCTCGTATCAGAATATAACATAACAGTATAAAATGGTCCTCAAATACTGGATGAGGAAAAAATCTCAATATATAGACGAGGCGGGCATTCCCATGCTCGTATCAAGATACATAAAAATGACTGTGTATATCATGAGAGTCCAGAGGGGACTCAAATCTGGAACATACTGCTGGGCTGACCATGTCTGAGCTGAAAAACTGATACACTGGAATGGCAGCAGTGCTACTGAATGTGGTTCTGAAGGAACTGATGCGCTGCTGGATCAGAGTGAGAAGGGTCACACTCGTAATGGTACACTGAGCTGGAACTGAATTGGGTACTCTAAGAAGCATAGAACTGAATGGCTTCCAAATACAATCACCAACGCAGCCCGGACATCCACGGGAACATATAACTGGGCGTTCCGAAGTGACTCACCAATGTGCTAGAGTCGGGGGAAATCCGGGGTCTTCGACAAATAATGGAATGGATATATATCCTGCGCGATTCTCAACGATGCGATTAAGGTGCTGAAGTCGAACATGTGAGAAACAACCATTCGGAGAGGCAATAATGATTCCTCCCAAAATGGTCCATAGGCACTCACCACAGATGGTGATGGGTCCAAGGCGCAGGAGCCTCTAGGTCTATCCTCTGGAATAGAGGAGTTGTCGTCGACAGAGGGAGACCTGCAACTATCAAGGCAATGATATTTCCTTGACAGGAGCGCGAGGTGCAAAACTGAACTGTGATAGTACTGATGGTAAGAGTGATAAACTGGTGGGACTAACTGGGCAAGTAGAGTGGGTGGACTCAAACTTCCTTTGTTCAGAGTATGATGGCGGGGATGATCGGGCAGCACATGAAACTGATTGGTGGTAAAGGGATCATAGCTGTAAGGGATCTGGGTAGTTCACTCGGCTGAGGGAGACTCAAGCGGTGGTAACATGGTAGGAGACTGCAGAATACTCTAAACAAAGGCGACCTGATCGGAGGTGCTGCCGAGTGGATTGATCATAGCGCCAAGAGGTGCGGGGGGACTTCTTCATGGGTTAGTGAACTAGAAGAAGTGTGGATATAAAATGGTACTGTCATGTGGATTTTACGAGCCCATGACGATTCATGCTCGTGGTTGCTTTCAATTTTAAGGAGTCTGAAAGCAAATAAGAAGACTCTGACTGGATGGAATGGTACTGTCGTGTGGATTTTACGAGCCCAGGACAGTACATGCTCGTGGTTGCTTTCAAATTTTAAGGAGTCTGAAAGCAAATAAGAAGACTCTGTAGTAATGAAAGGGCACTGTCATGTGGATTTGGCGAGCCCATGACAGTTCATGCTCGGGGTTGCTTTCAAGTTTAAGGAGTCTGAAAGCAAATAAGAAGACTCTGAAATGATGGAATGGTACTGTCGTGTGGATTTTGCGAGCCCATGACAGTTCATGCTCGTGGTTGCTTTCAATTTTAAGGAGTCTGAAAGCAAATAAGAAGACTCTGAATTAATGGCCAGGCAAGGAGGAAGTGTTCGATCAGGGAACATTTATGATGACCAGGACTGAGGGTGGGGGGGAACACTGGTGGGCCTCCTTGCGGGGTGAATGAATGGTGGCAAAATAACGAAACATTTGTAGTATGACAGGAGTGGATGGCTCATGTAAAATAATTGGATGACGACTGATGTGGTGCGCAAATCAATGCGGCAAGGTGTAGGGACGCACTGTTGTAAGTGAGAGCGAGAAATGATCTCAAGCATCATCACGAGCTCGGAAAAATGAATCCGGTGATATAAAAAGTGTTAAAAACGGAGAGCGGCCCAAGTGGCACGCAAACCGAGACGACTATTGGTGTCTGAAAAATGGGCAAAAAATGACGTAGAAAAAATAATGCTACGAGGTGACCATCGTGACGGTCTCTTCGTGTTGATTCCAAAACTGTAGCTAGAGATGAATGGGACGTTGTTTCTGACGAATGGGGGGTGCATCAGGCCATGTGTGAATGTGGTGCTCTTTAATGGCAGGGTCAAGACCGGGCATTTCGGTATAAGACCAGGCAAAGACATCACAGAATTCTTTGAAGAGTGCTTTGTACTCGTCAATCTCCTGCTCAGTGCAAGATGCTCCTAAAGTGATGAGTTCGGGGGTGCCCCCGGGGGCAGCAAGATCGAT